>LT598470.1:1235139-1665405 GCA_900074735.1 Lachancea sp. 'fantastica'
GGATTTGATTCCTAGTCTTCGTAACACTTCCACGATCTTTTCTTCTGTAAATCCCTGCGAGACGAATTGGTCCACCAATCCGCAGTCAATGCCATACAGCGAAGCCTGATCCACTGCTTGCTGGGATTGGGAGTCAGGATCCATAGGAGCATACATTTTGGTCCAAAGTGCTGCTGTATTGTTGAAAGATTGACGATCTCTGATAAAATGCTGGGCAACCTCTGCGTCTTGTGGATCGTTGGGCTCGGGAGATTGCAACAGCGCCTGCAGCGAAATCAAAGCAGACTTTAGCGTTATCACAGGCGACCATGCATTTTTCAAAATATCAAGACAAATAGCTCCCGTAACGGAAGAAACATTGGGATGGTAAACTTTGGTGTCAAATTTCATTTTTGGAGGCTTGAAAGGGTACTCCATGGGCACCTCGATGTCCACAACAAACTTTCCATGCTCATACGGAGTTCCTGGTGGTCCCAGGAATGATCCTTTCAAAAGATGAATGTCATTCTCATTCACTAATTGCAGGTCAACTTTGGCCTCAGGATCGTCTTTGATTCCCTGCAACTCCTTCATAACTCTTTTGGCTCTTGACATTATCGGTGACAATGCTTTTAGATGTAGTTTGGAAGCGTCTTGACTCGCTTTTGTCCTGTGAAAGTTGGTAAAGTTCAACAGTGAAAGGAAGACCTTGATTTGACTTACATATATATATATGATGAGATGCCCTACAAGAATTTTATACCAGTGAACTTGAAGCTTTTGACTCTGCAACTACAGGATCTCTCTCAGAGGGATGTCTTGAGTGGCAGGACGGGTTTCTGACTCAGTGTTGTCGTCAAAACTCAAAAAAGAGTGGTCTCCTAGCTTTCTTGGTTGGATGATGAGCTTGATGAGGAAGACGATTCCAAATAGAATGGAAAAGCCGGCGACTATCAGGTAGAGAACACCCAAAGACATGTTGCGGCCACCAATGACGCTGTTGGTGGTGAGAACGAGCGATTTGGAGCCTCCAAAGAGGGTCACCGGATAGTTAAGCCCGATATTCATTTGGTAAACGCCCTTCGGAAGCGTAGAAGTTTCGTTCTTGAGAGCTAGTTTGTAGAATTTCGGCAGTCCAGCAGTGCGCATCCATACCTGTAACTCTTCCCATTGCGAGATATCTGGGATGTTGTCCTCAGTGTAGCCCTCTGGGAAGTTTGCCGACCAGTTTGGAGGAGGCACGATCTGCGAAGCATTGTAAGTGGTTTTCTTGTAGCGCGAGCGATCTGCTTTCCAGGCGATGTTTTTGTTGGTGAGCTCGTAGTCCAGTTCAGTCTCATTCACAGCCGTCAACCGCGGCGTGAAAGTGTCGTTGAACAGAGAATTGGCTATCAACCCACAAGGATATACTATCTTGTCGTTTTTTTCGCGCAATGGGTTGCAATCAGAAGTCAAGTCATCCACGTCGACTGCCTGGCCCTTGAGTTGTTTCACGTCGAACGACTGGACGTACTTCCGGTGGTTTTGATAGAAATTCGTCAGTTGATAGTAGACGTAGATGGATTTCTTCAAAGCAGTGGGTATTTCGAATTGGATTTCACACGTAGCTTCACCAGAATCAGCGTCTACTGCCACACGCCACGTTGGATGGTTCGTCACCTTTTTGTTGAAATGGAAATGCACATATTTCGATGGGATTGCCTCAAAGGACGTTGAGCTTGCCAACTGCTGGCAATGGCTGTAATCGATGCTCAAGTTCTGAACGTTGTTGGCAGTGATGATCAACGCCACTCCGATGGGAGCAAATATAGCACTCACCAAAATCAGCAATGGTAGCACAGATTGAGGTGACAGAATTGGCTGCCATGCCTTGAGTCGTTGTTGTCTAAAGGCTGTGTTAGGAGGTTTTCTTAATTTTGTCGTAGCTGGTTCGCCTGGCTCGGAATCTTTGGCATCGCGTCTTCGAAGCCACGCCATAATGGTACTTTTGATGTGTGTGAGTCCTTTGAGAAGAGGTCTTTGTGGGTTCGAATGTGTTTTCTAGCTGTTAGAGAGGTGTAGTGATGATTTCGTTATATCCCAAGGTTATAATAGTGAATTTCGATATTTTGACTCAAATATTATATATGCGATTCTAGCAGGCCAGTAAGGCTTTTGAACTGGTCTGACGGCCACCAACAATAGTGCTATCGATTAGCTGATTCTACATTGGTGCGTTTCGAGTATTTTGCACAACTTTTTGTCCAAATCATTCTTGTTTTTGTCCAAAAACTCTAACGGATTCGTTCTCGAGATCAAGCTTCCGATGCTACAAGCTTGACTTCGCCCTCGCCGTCGGCTTTTGAAACGTCTTTGGGATTGTTGATGTAGTTCGAGAGGTGCTTGATAATGTGTTCAATTTCTGGAATGTCTTTCACAAATGGCAGCGTCATGATAGAGCACTCAGAGGACCTGAGAAGCTCAGTGAATGTGACCACAATACCCCAGCAGTGGGGCTTGTTAGTCACAACACGCTCCAGTAACGTCCGAACGATGATTTCCTGTATCTCAGCGGTGTCTTGGCCCCAGTCCTCAGATATGAAAAAGTTCTTTAAAACGTAGTTGAACCAATGCGTATGCGCATTTGGAAAACGCAGTTGATTGGCAATCGCTTGCACGACATGGAAACGGACCTCTGTGTTGCCATCACTGAGCATGCTGGTCAAAAGAGTGTAGTACGAAGATTTCGTGTTGAAAATGGCTGTGGCGGTGGTCTTATCCTTCTCCAAAGCAGCTTCAATACCAACGTGCAGAACAATGGCATTGATAAGCTTTGTGTCGACCGACACACTATCGTATCCAATACCGGTATCTTTTTCATAGCCAGGTTTGAATAGACTAGTTGAAACCATTCTTGACAAAGAAGCACTTGGGATTCTCAGATAATTGTCCACTGGTTTCTTGAGACTCTTGAGGTCCTGCACAGGATCGTAGTACACGTTTGGAACATGCTGACAGGCCTCTACGTCGCTGATACGAAGCTCCGCGTCATAAGGATTGGGCAAAACCATATTTTTGGGTATCGCGCTCAAAATCACATTTCTCAATTGCATGTAGACTGGAGGCAAGTTATTGAGCAACTCATAATGGTTTTCCACCAGGAACCCCGGAGCATCATTTGCAACAGCCAAGAACACCCTAAGAGCACCCTTGTAAACTACAGAAACTGCGTCTGGAACATCGCTCTTCTTCGTGTACTGCGCCATAAATTTCAAAAGGTCTGTGAACAACAAAACCAACTTCGACCATCCCGCCTTGCCCGGAAGTCTCAACATCTTGGGTAAAAACATTCTGTGCGATATCAAAGTGATCCAAGCAAAAGAAAACCCAGGGTATGCGATAGGTTGAAAGGCATGTAAGAAAGAGGCGATGATGTTGTAAAATTCAGGTGAGAAATCAATCAATTCGTTTCTGTAGCTTTGATCCTGGACTTTGATAAAGTTGTGCGCACTAGCCTCTTCCCATTGGCACAGCAAGCTTGAAATAAGTCTGAAGTATGGCCGTTCGTTGAAGCTGTTACCCGTCATCCCTTGATCCTCCGAGAATACAATCGTAATGACAGAGAGCATTAGCTTGAGATACTCGGAACGGCTCAGACTCGTGAATACCTGCACTACCAACAGTTTGACGATCAACTTGCTGAAAGCATCGGCAGCAATGAAAACTTCGCTAGCTGGGTCACTTTCCTTAAATGACCCAACAGAAAGCTCTATAGCTGCCTTTGTAAACTGGATAACATTTTCTGTCGACTTTATCACACCCTTGTCCATCATTTGGCGAATGAAGACCGTCACTTTAACGTCGTCGTCTGGAACGCGCTGGAGAAGTTTGACCCATTCGGTGAAAACAAGAAACATCTTTTCTTGATTGGTGGCCCTCGAAACTTTACTCAAAGGTAAAACCTGCGACTTCTCCAAGTCTTCAAAAAATGAATGAGTCGAATCGCTGTCAATACTTTTGAGGAAGCTGATGGTCTCCAAGAATTCTGACCTCATGAAAAGAGGAGTCTCCGACAAAACCACATTGCGGAGCAGATCAATAGAGAAGGCCACAGCACCTTCCATCCCATTTTTCATGGCCACAACAAGAACGTTGTCAAGCTCTGATGCATTGATGAGATTCACTTCTAAAAGTGACCGTATAACAGGAACGTCAAACTTTCTGGCATCTAGCGCATAAACTAGCCACCAAACTACGTCCTTTCTTGCCACTACCGAGAGAGAGCACAGTTTCTCTAATAGTAAAGAAAGTACCTCTCTGCAGAGGGGACTCTCACTGGTGGCAAACATGCTGTTCACAACCGCTTGAGACACTTTCAATGCAAGTTGATCTTTTTGGTTGCTTCTCGAAATGAGTGTGAGGATTTGAAGCAGAATGTCATTGATTCCATTGTTCGGACCCAAATTGGCTAAAACTTTATCAGCATTCTCCTTGATCTGTGCCACGAGGCTGTCCATGAGAAGCACCAAAACCCTATGACTTTGTTCTAATTCCGCTTGGACAACAGCCTGTGGCTGTAGCTGAGGTGTGCTTGGTTGGGATTGCCCTTGTTGTTGCTGTACCTGCTGCATTAACATATGGTTTTGTTGAGACTGTTGCAATTGCTGTAATTGCTGTTGCTGTTGCTGTTGGAATTGTTGTTGTAAAGGAGCATACTCTGAATCGGTATCCTGCATTTGCTCAACAGCGCGACTTTTTTCCTGCTCCTGCTCTCGTTCCTTTTGCTGTTGAATGTGAAGCTGCTGCTGTTGTAGCTGTTGCTGTTGTTGCTGCTGTTGCTGCTGCTGTTGCTGTTGCTGAAGTTGAAGCTGTTGAAGCTGTTGAAATTGTTTCTGTTGCTCAAGAAGTAACTGGTGTTGTTGCTGCTGCTGTTGCTGTTGATGATCCTGCTGTGGTTGTTGTAGGTGTTGTTGACTAAAAAGCTGTTGTTGGTCCTGCTGTGGCTGTTGTAGCTGCTGTTGACCGAATAGCTGTTGCTGACCCGGTCCAGGAGTACCATCCGAAGGTAGTGCGGAAGTTTGGTTGGCGCTGCCTTGTCCTATCAAGCTATTGCTCCCAAATTCTTCGTATATTCTAAACTGCTGTGGTGTTATACCCGTGGCCTTCAATCCAAGCGGTTCTGGCAAGTTTAAGGAATAGGGGTTCGCATTTTGAGCAAGGAATAGTTGGTCCGCTCGTCTTTCCTTATGGTATCTTCTGATGGCTATTGCTTGCATCAGTTGCTCTCCAACATAAAGTGTCGCCTTATCAATGGTAGCTTTTTCTATCAAGGAAAGCGCCAAACCTATGTTGTCATTGATAGCGGTGTTAAGTTCTTCGATAGGTGAATTTGGAACATTCATCAAATTGGGAGCAAGGGACTGTGTCGTTGAGCGGATTGTGTCCTTCAACAACTCGATTGAGGTAGCGCGGGCCAAACTTTGAGCCAAATGCCTGACCATGGTTACAGCTGCTGTTTTAAGCTTCAGCTCATTGACCTCAGTAGCAAAATCTTTGAGCACAATGTTGACAGTAGTAATTACGGCAATGCTTGAGGATTTATCGACAGCTGGAACAAGAATCTCCCTAACTGATTTGGCGATGGCCATTTGAAATACGCGTCTAAGGTCAGGATGTGTGACAAACAAAGTGCTACCATGGAGGGTACTGAAAGGTGTCTCCGCAGTTTGTCCTTCGGCACTAGGAACTTGATCGGCGTGGAGGAGGTTGCCGTTCGAAAGACCCCTCTGTTGCTGCAGTGTTTGTTGGGGCTGTTGATTAGGTTGCTGCTGCATGAGGGCCAACTGTTGTTGATATTGTTGCATTAGCAAAACCCGTTGTTGTTGCTCGACTTGTTGCTGTTCGGGACTCAAATTCGCAAACTCGCCGCTCAGCAGTGCTATGCTGTCAGCATTGTCAACATATTCGCTAGCTTCCACGTCTTCTAATTTTACCTTCAAAGCCTTGAACAACACCTCGACCTCAAACGTTAGATTAAGCTTCCAACCTGCTTTTTGATTGAGCTCCTTCAAAACCTTGAGGATTCCTATTGTCCATGGATTTGGAGGTCTAAAGACCTTAGAGTGGGCAGCTTGCTGTAACACTTTTGTAACAAAAGGTACAACCACTTCAAGCCGACTTGCGCGATGGGAATCGAGCAATAGCTCGCGAAACGCGACATTGCTATGCTTGATTGGCTTGTTGCAAGCAAGAGTTACGCTTCCCAGCCAAGAGCCAAGGTTCTTCAAATAATTCTTCTCGTTGGATTGAACGTCCTTAGTAGAGAGTAACAGTAGTAGCTGTTTGTAAGTGGCGTTCAGGACATATTCAAAGAGCAAATCGGAACTCAAAGACTCCACGATTCTTGCATATAATGAGTGATAGTTTGGCTCCGTCTTTGCTCGCTGATTGACCAAATAATTGGAAAACCATCCATAATACGTGTCTTTGAGACTCGACTTCAATGCTTCAATTTTACCTTCGAAATTGTCATCTGTAATGTTATTAACAACAAACAAAATCTTTTCTGTAACTTCCTTCGGTGGGCTCTCTTGGATCACCTTTGGAGGAACTTCATTGATAGCAAAAAAATTGAGAGCTACCATCTCGGGGGGTCTGTGAACATTAGGTTGACCGTTCGATGGCCTTTCAGGCGATTGAGCTGCTGCCTGGCTCAACGTCTGAAATATTTGAGGTTGACTTTGTAGAGCGGGCACAGCCTCTATCAAGTGCCTACAGTAATGTGGGAATTCTTTTAGCCTCATTCTAAAAGCATAAAGTGCTTGCACAGAGAATTTGAACATTTTTGAATCTGTGCCATCGGTGGCAAACTTCAATATAACATTAAAGGCGACGTCTAGCACAAATCCTCGCAAAAGTTGAAATAAAATCATGGAACCAAAAAGAACTGAGGTGGTTGCTAGGGCTTCCAGTGGATAATCTTTGAAGAAGTTAGATTCTGCGAGCACGGCGTGAGCCATACAGGCGAATAAATCCTGATCATGAGGGTCCTCGCTATCTCTCAATTTTCTGAGAATTTCTATGATGTCCTTGATGGCCAATTCTCCACTGTACATCTTTTGAAGATAATTTTGCATCTCCTTTTCAACATCCATAGGTATTGGAACCAGATCGCCGTTAGCGAGAATTGCCTTATCATGACCATAACCAAAATTTATTAGTCTTGGAAATGCTATTATGAGAGAAAACTCGATGCTCTCCAGACTCTCTCTTTGGGCTTGGCTCAATGATAAGGAATTCAACAACGTGATAATATAGTGTAATGCAGATAGATCGTAAACTTTCGAAGGATAGAACGGTGTGGTTGATTCATCCATTTTCGATTGAAGCTCCAGGAACTGAAGTATGATAGGTACATTTTCCTTTGTGACATGCTTTTTCATAAATTCATCGAATGCTGTCCACGCAGCTTTCTTAGCGGGCGGGCTTGCTTTTAATGCTTCGTTGAATGGCAACGCATTCATGAAATCCTCTAGTAAGCTCTCCTCAGATAGAACCTGCAGAAAAGAGGTCAATGGTGCAGACTCCTTCCGTATTATCACAATGCCGAGATCAACCACTTTCTCGAACGGTAGCTGCTTGATGAGGTCGGACATTGAGGTCGGCATCTTTTCGAACACCTTGACTAACAAAGTAATTAGCAAATCGTCGATTATTGCGGCGTTATCCACCAACAAGGTAAAATGTCTGGCTTCTGTCATCACAGCCAATGCCAGGTATTCTGGAGCAAAATCGTAGTCTTCGAAAAAACACTCTTGAAAAATGGGCAACATTGGATTACCTGCAAGCTCTTCTCTTAGGAGGAAAATTTCCACATCTAAACGAGCGATTGACTTCAAAGACAGCAAGGTTTTTTTAGAGGAATTGCTTGATAGATTATTGGAGATTTTCTTAATGTCGGGCATACTCAAGAGGTCAATACAACCTTGTTGTAGGTTCCACTTGTGAAATAGAAGACAAATATTGAGCTTGAACTGAACATTCCAATCGCAGTTGAGAAATTGGTCAATGAGACGGCCGCGGTTCAGGGCCGCCAACAGTTGATTCAGCGATGCTAGCGAGACCGAAATTGGAAGGTCCAAAAAATATTTTGTCGACATCAAATTGAAGACCCGATTCCAGTTCACAGCTGATGGGCCGAGTTTCGTGAAGGCATTCGAAAGTTGTGTTCCTCTTTGGCCGGCTTCACCGATAGCAATTGGCGTAAACCATGCCGAGTTTGGCTGCTGAATATTCTGTGAATGCGGAGCAAGGGTTTCGGATAGAATCAGGGCCACAAAATCATTGAGGTTTTCGCCCTTCAGAGAACAAAGAAGACTGCTTAAGTTCTGTTCCAATGTTGTTGGGGACTCTGTGGCCAAAAATCTCTGCAAAGACAGTGCTGCGTTCATTGTGAGGTTTTTGAGACGTGTCAAACGGTCAATCGTAGGCGCTGGATCAATCAGGCTAACAATATGCTGGTCACGCTCGGGATCTAGGGTCTGTATAAGATCTTGAACTTGTAATCCGGTTTGGGATTGAATTTCAGGGTTCTGAAACACGTCTTTTCTCACACGATCCAGAACTTCTGGGCTCTTGAGCGGTAGATCCTGAAATAAACGGTACAGCAGACGGTGTACCAGGTCTGTTTCCGTGTTAAGTTTATGGTGCTGTTTAATGTGCACCGACGCCAGGGGCAATAGTTTTCTCCAATACTTTTCGTAAACGTAGGCTGGCGATCTCTGCAGTAGGTCGTGAATTTCTCGTTCGACCTGTGCGTAGTTTTCCTCGTGGAGACTGGTGATAAGAACACTTATCTGGGTGATGCTAATTTGGGATGTAGTTTTTGCAGCCTCAATTTCTTCCGTGCTTAAATCGTGATCCGGGAGCTGCTTTGGAAGCATGTATTTTAGTGAATGCAGGAGTGGCTGGTAACGCTGTGTTGTCAGTAAGAGATTTTTAAGCTGTGAAGGGGCTCAACTCTGAAGAATTGAATGGAACAGGTTTTCGATAAGAATTGGTCCAACTTTGCGAAAAATGGTCCAAATTTTGCCGTTCGAGAGGCAAAATAGCTCGAATTAATGCCCTTCTTTCGATTTCCACATACTTTTAGTGTCCTTGCGGCTCTGTTGTGAGCTTTAGGGCTGTTTGTGTGCTGTTTACACTCGCTTCGAGTTACTCCTTGGTTTACAATCCTAAACCGCCTAACTTTCAATTATCGATAATTTGGCCTAGTAGTATAAAGCCTAATAGTGAAAATTTTGCCCGCCTTAAAAAAATAGAGCTACCCGGACATTATTAGGTGACAGAATTGGAATGAAGTGATGTGTCACGGCTCCACCAAACAAGTAGCGATTGCGTGGTCAAACAGCGATCTCTAGATCTTAGGAGCGTGCCGCATTATTAATTATAGGTACGTCTATTGTAAGCTTTCTTTTTCTGTGCTCAATTATCGAGGTCTTTGTTATCTTCAATGCTAATGAAACTGAAAGGTCTAAATCAGGAAATAGAATCCAGAAAGAATAGCCTGGACTCGATGACTATATTTTTAAGTTTGGAATATTGATGAACAGAATCTCGTAACCTTCCCGTTGTTCCTTTGACTTGATTTTTTTTTAAACATTTCTGAATGTTTGATTTCACGTCCTAAACATTAAATAAGATATATTAGAGATTAACCTTAAGCTGAAAAGTTAAAATTTTAGGCCATATTCATGGCTGGATACTCGTCAAATCACTCACTCCGATTCACAAAACATTTGCAGGGCATCGAGGCATTTAGCTTCTCTATTAAATCCAGGAGTCTAGTTGATCCGTCTTCTTCACCCGAACATAGTGTCGTCTTTTTAGGATTTATTAGTTAACTGTAGTGATATATATTAGATGGCCTTTAAGAATAAGCAACTTCTACAAAATCTACCTAAATACCAAAGCTTTTTGACGCCCAAAACCATCGTATGCCCTACCAGCCATCGATAAGTAGGTTTTTTAAGTCTAATTCGAAATTATCGTCCTCTTCAAACGGTTCGAAAGGCGCTCAAAATGATCAAATTTCTAGCGAGAAACCAGAATCAGATGAATCGAATCAGGCAGTAGTTGATCTCACAAAACCACCTGCGTATAGGCCAGAGGTGTCTATGAATTTGATGGCCAGTAGGTCGGCGCTTGGCGAATACTCGTTTTTACGCCGGAAAAATGCCAATGACACATCCAAAAGTGAGTCTTTACCAGCTCGCAATTCGGATGCGTTTTCTAAAAAAGTCTCTGATGCGCTTTTGAAAAGATCTGCAGGGGCAATTGAGACACCAAGCGAGACTGAAAATACAGATGGAGGATCACACGGCCCTCCACCGGAAAAAAAACCGAAATTTGGCAAACTAACGCCGCTGGACCAGCAGGTTAAAGACCTCAAATTGCAACATATGGACAAAGTACTTGCCATCAGAGTTGGCTACAAGTACAAGTTTTTCGCTATGGACGCCGTTATGGTCAGTAAAATCCTCCAAATTATGCTAATAAAAGGTAAGCTGACGTTAGACGACTCGAATCCACAGGATCGTCACTACAAGCAATTGGCGTATTGCAGTATTCCAGATAACAGGCTTCAAGTTCATTTACAGAGACTACTTCATCACAATTTAAAGGTGGGTGTAGTTGAACAGGTGGAGACCCAAGCAATCAAGAAAGTGACCGGAAGCTCTAGTGGCGTTTTCAAAAGACAGGTGGATAAAGTGTTCACCAAAGCCACCTTCGCAATCAATGAAACATTCAGTCGGACAGATATAGATCACAAAGAGGACCTTAACACTATCTGGACAATACGCATCGATGAAGATCCGCGACTCACCCATTACTGGCTGTTGTCTGTTCAATTAACCAGTGGAGAAATTATATATGACAGCTTTAGTGACATGCGGAACTCTACCATAGAGCTCGATAAGAGAGTTTCTTACCTCAAACCTGTCGAAATAGTTTCTTCCAAAAAGCTGCCCGAACCGACCACGCGGTTTCTCAAATCCCGACAGCCTGAGGTTCAGATTTTCGATCAAGACAGCCTTATCCCCGAAGACACAGACGCCGCGGATCTGAGCTCTTTCAATTTGACACGCGAAATTTTAGACTTGAGAGCATTGATGCGAAGATACCTGGAGACTTACAACACCGAAAAGATCGTTGACCTCCCACACAACTTTAAACCATTCATCTCGAAGATCCACATGGTGCTTTCTCCAAACACGCTGGAAAGTCTCGAGATTTTTGAGAATCAAACCGATCAAACTCGACGTGGATCACTATTGTGGCTACTTGATCATACAAGAACACCATACGGCTACAGGCTGTTACGGGACTGGACCTCTAAACCACTCATTGATAGAGACGCTATCGATAGAAGATTAGACGCCATTGAATGTGTCAAAGAAGAGATCACCAATATTTTTATGGAAGGTCTCGGAAACGTATTGAAGGATACCCCAGACTTTTTGAGAAACTTGAACAGAATATCTTATGGTCAAACATCAAGGAAGGAGCTATACTTCTTTCTGAAGCACCTTGATATAATCTCTAAACACTTTCAAAGTCACCACTTTTATTTCCAAGAACAGGTCATTGCACCTGGCGGCAGAGTTCATGAAAAGTCCAGTTTGGTAGCGTCATTGCTGACCCAGCTCAATGACACATTGAAAGCCATCGATGTCACAAATCTTTTGACCATGATAAACGCGGGTGCCGTTCTGGATAAAGACAAGGAAAAACAGTGCGTTGAGTTTTTCAACCTCAGCAAATACGATCAGCCTGAAGCCATAGTCGCAAAGTTGAACGATATCGAGAATGTCAAACAAGCCTTGAAAAATGAGTTGGACAACATCAGACGGCTTTTGAGAAGACCTAGATTTTTTTTCAGGGATGAGATTGAGTATTTGATAGAAGTTCGCAACACTCAGCTTGCTGGTCTGCCGAAAGATTGGATCAAAGTTAACAGCACCAAAACACTAAGCAGATTCAGAACACCCGAAACAAGCAAACTGGTAGAGCAGCTCGAATATCATAAGAACGTGTTGACAATTATTTGTGAAGAGCATTTCAAAAAGTTTGTTCGGCGCATTAGCCTTGAGTACCATTTACTGCGAGAGCTCATAGGAAACCTTGCAGTATTTGATTGCATACTCTCTTTAGCTGCAACTTCTTTGAATCGAAACTATGTGCGGCCCAAATTGTTGAATGACAGACGGCATGTCAAGATCAGAAACGGGAGAAACCCGATAATCGAGTCGTTAGATGTGAATTATGTTGCAAACGATGTCTACATGAGAGAAGACGAGAATAAACTCATGATAATTACAGGCCCCAACATGGGAGGTAAGTCCTCATACATACGTCAGGTGGCTTTGATCAGCATTTTGGCGCAGGTTGGCTCTTTCGTCCCCGCAGACAGCGCTGAACTACCTTTATTTGAAAGCATATTTACTCGCATTGGTGCTCATGACAATCTCATAAAAGGTGATTCCACCTTCAAGGTTGAAATGCTAGAAATGCTGGATATCATAAAAAACTCAGGAGAGAACTCTCTACTTCTATTGGACGAGGTAGGCAGAGGAACTGGTACGACAGACGGCATTAGCATTTCATTTTCGATAATAAAGCACTTCCTCGGATTAGAGAAAAAGTGCCCTTTCATTCTGTTCATCACCCACTACCCAATATTAGGATCCATCAGATCGAATCTACTCGATAATTACCATATGGCTTATATCGAGGAGAAGCGCCCTGGAGAAAACTGGCCCACCGTCGTTTTTTTGTATAAACTGAAAAAAGGCTTAGCCAGCGATTCATATGGCCTTAATGTTGCCAGGCTTGCTAGAATACCAACGGAGGTTATTAACAAGGCCTACACAATTTCTCAGAAATCAAAGGCCGAAATGGAAAATGAGGAACATTTACATTTTATCAGCATACTCAAGTGTATCATTACAGCGAACAACCTATCACACAAGGAAAAATTGTCAAGACTGCTCAACATGGATGAGGTGATCCCTTCTTCCTTGCATTAAGACGTTTTAAAACTTATAAATTGCATACGTAAGAGTTCATCAACATTACATCGTGTCATCATCGCTTGAAAAAGCGGTGACTATTGCTTCTAGATCGATTCTGATTCGGAGTATAAGAAACTTTCCCGTAAGAATTTTGGTCACCGTAGATCAAAGAGTTGTTATCCTGCTTCATTAGACTCATGGAGTTGAAATCATGAAAGGGATCGTCGTCAGAAACAATATCATCTCGCTCTACTTTTTCTTCAAACATGATCTTTTCCTGTTCAGAGACTTCATCTACCACTGTATTCTTATCTTCTCCCTTCCCATTTCCCTTAAAGTTGTTCGTCAATCTCGTGAAATCGTACCCATTCTCAGTAAGTGCTGGAATGAGAGGTGGCTCCTGATTTCTCAGAAGTGACCACTGAACCTTTTTAAAAAATGGGTGCTTCTTTATATCGCTAGCCCCAAATTTAGATCCCAGTCTTTTACTTTCATTCTTGATGAGAAGTCTCCTGATAAGATCTTTGCAACTTCTGGAGATTTCATTATTGTTAGGAAACGTTACATCATTCTTCAGAACATTCGAAAACGTTTTGTTAGTGTTGTCGCCTTTGAAGGGAGTGAAACCGAAAAGCATCTCGTAAATGAGAATGCCAAGAGTCCACCAGTCTACAGCAGCAGTGTGACCGTTCCCTCTAATGACTTCAGGAGCTAGATATTCTTCAGTACCAACGAAAGAATTGGTTCTGAAGCCATCCGAACATATCTTGGTGTCTAGCAACGAACTTTGAGCCGAACCTTTCACCACTGGATCCTTGGTATCTTTAGCCTGGACGGAGAGGTCGAAATCTGACAGCATAATGTGTCCAGATTTATGCAAAAGGATGTTCTCAGGTTTCAGATCACGATAAATAAAGCCCATCAAATGCAGATATTCGATAGCAGCCGTCACTTCGCTGGAATAGAAACGAGCTTCGTCTTCTTCAATGCATTTTGTTCTCCTTGTCTGTAGAGCACGAAAAAACTCTCCTCCCATGCAATATTCCATGCAAAGGTAGAGATAATCTTCAGATTGAAATGAATGATAAAGGGTCACGATAAAAGGGTGATTACTAGTGGCCAAGATTTCCTGTTCTGCCAAAATCCTCTTGATTTTTTTCCTTTTGATCATCTCCGCCTTGCTAAAAATTTTGAGCGCATATAGCCTGTTAGTCTTTCGTTCTTTGACAAGGTATACTTTTCCCACATCACCTTGGCCTAAAAGTTTGATCTTTTCAAAAGACGTGGGCCCAACTATGACTTCCTTGAATTTGCTGCTAAAGGATTTGTTTCTCAAACGGCGAGAGCGCTGTGGTTCTTCCAATTCTATCGCGTACGGTGCTATAGGCGACGTTTTGACAGAGTTTGACAATGAAGTGGAACCGTTAGTAGTCTTATTAGGAGCTTTAAGCGTTTGCTCCTTCACTGCTCGTAAAGCATTAGGCTCGGATGCAACTCTCCTTAAAACAGGCTTTTGAGCTTCAGCATTTATTTTCGGAGACGGTAATGGAGACATCTCGTTCAATTTGGGTGAGATGTCGTAGTTTTGTTCCACAACGATGACAGGATTTTCCGGAAATAACTGAGGGCTTAGGGATGATCCGGCATAAGAAGGCGAAGGAGCCGCCATTGTTGGTAAAATATCTGGAGCATTTTTAGCGCCCAAATTTGGGTCTGATGGGTCATGAGACTTGAACACCTCGACTTCCTCATTTTCATTTATGTCGTTTAATGATTTGTTGCTGGCATTGTGATAGCTATTATGGAAATAGGATGTCATACCAGTAGAGCTGGAAGCAGGCGGAGTCATCAAAATAGTCGAGTCTTCATGCCGCGTACTGCTGGATACATTTGCGGATTCAAATTCCTGGGAAGAATATGCATGAGGCGGAAGGCCCTGACATGCAAAATATGGGTTGCTACTGCGAACTGTATCCGACCGAGTATTGCGACGATCAACTGCACCTGTTTGACTAGCCATGCCCGTGACGGGACCCTTAACATTGCCGTGCGAGCCATTACCTGTAGCCGGTATGTGGCTAGTCATGATAGGCGTAGATGGTGACCTGGCTCTACCGATGGACGATTCGAGACGGGGACTTGTGGTCCCATTGTAAGAGCCTTCATTACCAAGCGGACGGCTTGCGGGTACCATAGAGGGTGATTCAGGAAAGGTCAATGGTGCTTTAGAAGAGTTTTTTGATGGTGGTGATGATGCTGATGACTCCTCTTCCTCCTCGCACGTGACTTCCGGCGACGGTTTCTTGAACATTTTCCGCAGCCTTACGGACAGTTTTTCAGACTGTTGAGAGTCCGGAGTGGTTTCCTTTGATGTATCTTGTGGAATTTGTGCAGAATTACCCCCATTTTCGTCGTCCAATACTGCTAAATTTTGTTTTTGCCGTTGTTGTTGCTGTTGTTGCTGATTAAACGATACAGACGCTGATCCGGCTCCTGAGTCAGCATCGTTTTCTGTCCCGCTGGGTTTCCGAAATGACCTAGCTATCAATTTAGAAAACGAAACGCTTCGTGTTCTCAATTCACCGTTGCTATTGCTTGCACCACCATTTCCACCAACCGGGTTTGAATGGGTTATTGCCTGTAATGTGTCCATCTAGCAATTCCGGGTGAAAACCGTTTTGGGGTGAACAGGAAGCGCTGATTTTAATGGAATCGTCGTGGTGATCACAAAGTTCCACTAAGATGCTCAATCCCTGGGTACAGTGGAGTGGTTCAACTTGAGCTTGTAGATGTAGGTATATCTAATTTATAAATAGTATAGTTTAAATTGTTTCTGGGAACGTAGAAAGAGAGCTCAGAGACAAGCAGATGACAGGAAAACATTCAGCGATAAGAAAGGTGGGATTGATATGGAAATTGAGCACAGCGATGCGAGAGACCGAAATTAGAGTAGCGGGGGGTGTTGAGACTCGACGGAAATGGTGCAGAAACTTGAAATAGTGAATTTGGGACCAACAAAAAAAATTATTCGTACGTAGTGATTAGATATTTTGAATATTTCACATAGAGAGATGGCAGTAGGTTTAACTGCCAAAACTAGGGGTTCACCACGGTTGTTCAAATGGGAATGCATGTATTTCACCACTTCTTGGCGTTTTTTCCAGTTTGTTTGCATTGTTCGGTGGGTATATATATTCGTCATGCAGACACTTATCATTGATTATCGACTAGCACGGAAATGACAGCCGTGGCCTCTCTTCTTCGAATGAATCCGCGATTGAGGAAGTTTCCCGGCATTTTTCTCGAGATTGACAACAGTCAGTGTCACGATAGTACAAAGTGATATAAAGCTCGACAATCACCACCACTACCATGTCGAAACCTACTATCAACAACTTCAGCTGAAAGCCAAGCGTTACCGCAGTCACAGATGTTTCCAACACCAAAAACTCGTAGACTGCAACCCTCAAAAAGGCGACTTTTTTTGCGACTATTCTCGCAAAAGTGGTTTCCCCCCCAACCTCCCACTATTCCAGGAACTCATTGGTGATGCACCACAGCAATTTTTGGACAATCGTGTTTCCCCCCGTGTGCATTCTTTCGCGGAATATCAGCAAATCCATCGGTCAGAATGTGCTGGGCACACCCCACCTCAAGCCAAATGTGGAGGCAACAACAGATTGGGAATGCTATTCTTAATGTAGTAAATATGGCCACAATTGCGGCATGCCATTTCTCCTTCTACTATGTTTGTTTGGATTAGCAGTGTGTGCAGGTCTCGCAAAATAATCATGTCTTCTTCCGACAGTTCTTCATCGGCAAAGTCTGGCTTTGTGGGGGGAAGTGTGGTGTTGCCCAGGTCAGAAGCGACGCTCAAAATGGCCGGCCATTCTACTCGATCAATAATTCGAAGCAGAAATTGTGGATTGAACTCTAAACTCTCGTCCTGCTCTAATTGACACTTTTCACCATTGAATTTAAGCGGAAAATTGTCGTTGCTTCTATCACACTCTTGCACAGAGCATTTTAAGAAATTGGAAGTAAGAAACTTCATTATCGCGGGTTAAAATAGATGCGAAAGATGGGCAATGTACTGTATTGTATGGTGTTGAGTTCGAGTGAACTTAGCTCATCGCATCGCATCAATTGTTAATTTCAAAAATTTTTCGGATCTCTACCGACTAGAGTTTCAACTAGAGAAAACGAAAAAAGACGCGTTTTGGATATATATCTATATGTATGGGAAAGGTACAACAACTAACAGAAACTCAAGGCCTCTATAAGAAGTTAGTGAAGTCTTGTATTTCCTGTAGCCGAGATTGTCTGTTAAATAGCTTTTAAAATGATTATATACATGAAAGTTCAATATTGGGGCTTTTCTTTTCCCTCAATATTATGCGATTGAGCTCGATCTTGATTTGAGATCGAATGATTTTTGAGCAAGAGGAAATGGAAAGCAGTGTGCTATAGCTATTGGTGTATCTTTTTGTGACTTGCTTGCAAATTTCTCTTGTTCACCGTTTTTCCCGTTTTTCTTTCCCCCAGCAGTTGTGGCCATAGCACCTGGACTTGGCCTCAAAGCGTCAACTGCCGGAAAATCAATGCAACTCTGTTTTCGGTAGAGCAGTGCATCTGATTTCATCCCGGGAGCTTGGAGAGAGCACCGAGAATGGCGATTATTTCCGAGTTTTGACTAACCAGTTCCAAACACTCATGTTTTTCCTGGCTCGACATTTTTCCGGGTATGTCACTGGACGAGTCATCGTCCGATAAAATGATGCGTACTTCTTTCTTGCCTCCGGCACCCTGTGTAGCTATGCAATTAGTTCGAATCATAGAGATAAGCTGCAAACTGGAGTTGTAGCATTCCGTATCAGTGCTTGCAAGCAGATTGCCCTTCATTACCTCGAGAATAGTCTCGAGCGAAACAGTCAAAGGACGTTGGCCCTGACTCTGGAAAAATGCATAACGCCTTGGGTTGCTGGAGTTGAGCAGAATGGACGAATACAGTTTGAAAAGCGAGTTGTCGCTGCGACAAGACCTGATAAGATCTCGGTAGAATGCTTCGGAGTCGAAATCTGTTTCAATTTGCAAAAATCGCGAGTTATCATAAAGCCAGGAGCGCAATATGGCACGTAGATTCCCCGAGCCAATGCTCCGGTAAAACTTCTTAAAATCAGCCATCGTTTTCATGTCTTTCTCATATAGCGTTCGGCATAGGATTTGGAGACTCTTGGGATAAGCAGTCCAGTTGGGCATGTGGAACTGCTGCGAGCGGTTTAGATTTCTCAGTTCATGCTCAAATTCGTCGCTCCAAGCGTTGTAAAATGCTTGCGGCGACGTTTTGCTCGCCTTGTGTTTTTCCATCATCTGCCCTCGTCGCAGCTCCTCCACCTCCTTATTGTATTCAATCGACCCGCTGGGTGCTTCTAGAGCGACAACGTCACAATAGATGTGATAGCTGTATAGCAAATGAAATAGAGACATCTTAAGGTGTTGCATGTGGCATGTTTGTGGTGGGCTACTTTTTGGCAGCATAATTTTACCTGCTTTATAAGATGCCATCGGGCTTTCTTGTTGGTGACTCGAGCGTGCCTCTTCAACCACCGGTTCACCTGATAGCCCGCTTTGTTCCACATAATCTTGGAGAGCTCTTTCGCGCGCCATGGTTTGCAATGTCGAGTAAGACACAATTCCCACCAAAGTAACCACATTTGTAGTTACAAACATGACGTTTCCGGGCGCATTAAAATACCGCCAAAGTGTAGAGCCTATTTTGACCGGCGGTAGTCCCCCTCTGCGGCCGTTGAAGCCCCGAAGGCCGTGGAAGGATCGTAAATTTCGGGTATTGATGCGATCATATTTGCACGGCCATTTCAGTCGTACCAATGAGTTTATGCGTCCCAAACTTCGCAGATTTCCGCACATAACCTCTTCTCGCCTACCGGCACCCAGCCCACTAACGCACAGCACTAGTTTAATCCTCAAAGGCTCTTCTTGTTATCTTCCTTTTCCTTCTTTGGTAGTTCAAATAACTATAACAAGTGTGATATTTTTCAGACACCTTGCATTGTCCACCAGATGACCATCACAACTTTTGACATAAAAGTGACTTCTAAAGAGACCTTTTGAGCTTCACAAGTACCAATGCTTTACCTCGTAGTTTCTGCAACACTTTCTGATAATGTCAGTCAGTTTTCTGTACACGATACCGATTCTGAGGCCGCAGACTACGCTCTCGAGATAGTGTGCACGAACTGTCGAGAGAAACACGATTCTCTTGTTTATGTGAACTGCCTGGAAAAGCATGAAATCAATGGCGGGAAGGGCGAGACATCGCTGGTGATGAAATGTAAGTTCTGTGGCAATCAGTGCACCGTAAACTTGGAACGGACGGAAGAAAAACTGTTCAACTTGGACGTGGAGGAAAACGGCGAAGCTGTGGAAAAAGTTCAACGTCAAAGGAAGAAGAAAAGTATCAAGAAAGTCGAGGCCTCGAAACTAGTGCAGCTTGCACTCGACTGTCGAGGTTGCGAAGTCACAGGAGTGGATTTCTCAAATTTGACCTTCGACGTTAAGCTAACGTCAGGGACTGAAATGCAAGCAGTCTTCGAGGGAGAAAATGAATGGTACGACTATGATGATAAATCTGCCGAAGAAGTGTCAGTAGTAGACCTGTGTTTTGAGGTGACGAATGGAAAGTAAAGAGATTTCGAAGGATGCCATTAGTGAGAGTCCGTCAATTTTTTCCTGTGGATAAGCAGGAGCCTTGGTCTCTGGGTCTTGGTCCGTGCCGAGCAAGTCTAGTTCAGTTTGAAATGGTCTGGAATTTCCTATATATCACGGTTACTCTTTGCTTTAAATAGGCACGAAATGTCTATACCAGCAGCATCATTAGTATCACTGACAGCGCGTTCAAAAACTCATTAGACAAATCCTTGGCTCTGGGGGCTGCTCCCTGATACGTCGAAATTACCGGTGTGGTAACCCACGTTGAGGAAAGGGTGTTTGCTGTGGTGACTGAGCCGAAATTAGATCCTGGATTCGATGATACCTCCACTGGTGTGGCATAAGTTGAGATGGGCACTCTGGAAGTGACTAGCAGCGTTGTGACTGTCGGTACCACTGTTGACTTCGAACTAACAACTGTCACTAAGTGTCCGTCGCTGCTGGTGGACGTCGTGGTGATTGGCAACACCGTTGTCACCATGGTAGTCAAGGATGTGCTGTACGTCTCGACCTTTGAGCTAGTGAGAATTACCTTATTCATAGAGGATGAGATCGTTGAAGCTGCTGGCGAAGAAATTTCCGAGCTTGGCGAAGGAACGCCCGAGCTTGGCGATTCTGAACGAGCTGCAAGACTACTTGAAGTTGTTATAGGACACCATGTGGTGTACTCAGTGATCACACCATTGTTTGTCTCTGTTACCACCTTCGAAGCGTAAGAAAGCGGCGCGCAAGTTGAACAGGTCCTCGTTATTGTTGAACTCACAGTGGAGGTGGCCGAAGTGGCACAGGAAGTGCACTCGTCAGTGGGTTTTGTGCTTGTAGCAGATGATGTTTTAATAGAGGAAACTTGGCCAAGGCAAGTCGTACAGTCATAGGAGCTTTTGCCGCTTGTAGTGGTGCTCGAACTGGAGCAAGTTTGACACTGCTCACTGGCAGCGATTGTGCTCGTTTTTAGTGTCTCAGAGTTGGTGGCAGAAGTTGTCTTCACTGAGGGCATGAAGGTTGTGCTTTCTCCTGTAGATATGTGTGAAATGCTCGTCGTTGATTCGACATGATCGGATGTATCTGCTTGGATTTTGCTCGTGCTGATGGTAGCAGTAGTGGCCAAAGTAGTTGATTGAGGTTTCGAAAGCGAAGTCCCAGACCCAGGCTGTGTCTCCGCTACACTCGAAACCACGGAAGCCCCACTTCCTGCTTCAAATGTGCTCGACAATGCAGAGGAATATTTAGGCGTAGGAGTTGTACTGTCACTTACCAAAATTTTTGAGCTGGGAATTGATGTAGTCTGTGACGCTGTTGTAGTGTAAAGACTTCCAGCAGAGGAAGCAGTTATCGGGCACCAGGTTGTGTATTCAGTAACGACACCGCCGCTGGTAAGTGTGACCACTTGAGTCGTGGACGACAATAGAGAAGACTTGCTATGGGCCCTTGACTGAACTGTTGATAAAGTCGCAACGAAACTGGTAGCACATGAAGTACACACTGAACGCGAGTTTTGCGTTGACGAGCTTGGCACAATTCCGGTGGATTTCTTCTCTTTCTCAGGACCCGAAGAGGCGATAGAACTAGAAGACACGGTACTACATGAAGACTCCGTGCACACCGTGGTTTCGGTTTGAGTGATCGATACTACCGAAGAGGATCCACTTTTGGGAGCTAAGCTTGTCGTGGAAGAACCGACTTTTGAAAACAAAGAGGCGGAGGGTAATGACGAAGACTGAATGCCAGTGGTTGATCCCGTAGTAGTTGAAATAGTTTTCGTGTGACACTGGTTAGAAGAACATGAAGTGGTTGTGTAGACTTTCGTTCTTACCGACGGCGACTGTTGTGTGAGAATGCTGGTGGTTCCAGTATGCGGCAAAACTTGAGTGCGAGATTGGCTCTGCGATCGATAGCTCTCTGATTCGATGAGACTCGTACTGGGTATGGAAGTTTGCTGGGAATTCAATGTTCCACTAGTCGTCTCCGAAATCTGCGTCTTTGTTGAACTTTCTTCGGACTGCAGAGCAGTGCTTTCTGTTTTGTGACTAGTAGTTCCCGGCAACGTTTGACTATAACTGCTTGTGCCCGTTGTTGAATGTGTCATAACACTTTGGCTAGCAGTCTTTGGGGTGGCATTGCTGGAGGGAGACTGCTCTGTGAAGACGTTTGTCGCGGTCGAAGAAGACAGAGAAGTCGAGAAGGGGCACCAAGTAGTGTATACCGTGACTATGCCACTGGAGGTCGATGTTTTTAGGGATGGAGTGGCCATGTACGTTGTGGAAATTGTCGAGCTTTCACTATTCACAATTTTGGTGGTGATAGTACTGATCACTGGAATCGAAGAAGTGCTCGTCAAGGGACACCACGTAGTATACACTGTGGTCACTCCGCTTGACGTTTCCGTGGTCAACGAGGGTGTAGCTTCAAATGTTGTCACGATAGTAGAGCTCACGCTATTGACGGTGCTTGTTGTTATGGTGCTGACTGTCTGAGTAGTTGGGCTACTACTAGCAGTCAAAGGACACCAGGTGGTGTAAACTGTGGTTATTCCATTTGTCGTTGCCGTGATCAAAGAGGGTGTAGCTTCAAAAGTCGTCGCTATGGTAGAGCTTGCACTGTTGACAGTACTTGTTGTCACAGTACTGACTGTCTGAGTAGCTGGGCTACTACTAGCAGTCAAAGGACACCAGGTGGTGTAAACTGTGGTTATTCCATTTGTCGTTGCCGTGATCAAAGAGGGTGTAGCTTCAAAAGTCGTCGCTATGGTAGAGCTCGCACTGTCGGTGGTACTTGTTGTCACAGTACTGACTGTCTGAGTAGCGGGGCTACTACTAGCAGTCAAAGGACACCAAGTGGTGTAAACCGTTGTCGCTCCATTCGAAATCGCTGTCGTTAAAGATGGCGTAACCGCCATACTTGTCACAATCGTGGAACCTGCACTGTTGATAGTTGTTGTGGCAATCGTACTTGTTATCGCTTCCGAAGCAGGACTACTGGACCTCAAAGGGCACCAAGTGGTGTAGACGCTTGTAACACCATTTGAAGTTTCCGTGGTCAGAGAAGGTGTTGCACTAAACGTTGTCGTAAAGGTCGAACCCGCACTGTTGACAGTATTAGTGGTGATTGTCCGCAAAGTTTGTGTCGCTGGAGATGAAATCGAGCTCTCTAATGATGAGCCAGAAGAGAGCTTAGAGGAGACCAGCGAGGATGTCTCTTGTGAAAAAACGGCCGAGGAAACTGAACTTGGTATGGTGGAATCGCTGTTCACTAAAGCAGAGCTTCCAATTGTCACCGAAGATCCGATTGAAGTGAATTTTCGACTCGAAGGACTTAAACTGGAACCTTTACTAGAATCCGTGATAGCAGTAGTAAGGTGGTGGCTACACGATGGACAGATGGTGATAGTGAAGGTTTCAGTTCCAGTGGTTGCAACAGTATGTGAATTTCCGTTCTGATCGGTAGAAACCGATTCCGATGTGAAAAGACTTGTTTCGGTAGTCACAAAAGAGGTTTTGTCCATTCCAGAGGTTGAAGACAAAGGGCACCATGTGGTGAAAACGGTAAATGTGTTGCCGATACTTGATGTCGAAAGCGATACAAGGGCCTCAGAGGTATAAGTTGCAGCTGAACCTACAGAGTCGGTGGTTTTCACAGTAACTGTTGTGAGATCCCAAAACGAGCTATGCGTTGCAGAAGGCAGAGAACTATTGGCATAATATACCCTTGGGTACAATGCCGCAAGTGTCGTTCCGCTGGTAGCTAAAATGGTTGACAACCTCATGCTCTCAGAACGTCAACGTTTGGCCCTTTACTGACCTAAAAAGCTAAGATAATGCATCAACCATGGGGCTTGGTCCCAATCCCATTTACCAGTACATTTATACATTCCATGCTAGACTGTAAGTCAAACCAAGGGCGCAATGTGCTGATCACTGATGAAGTGTTTTCTCTAACATGTCTGTTACATATATAAAGCTCAGGACAGTTAAGCGTAGCTCACAGCTCCACCCAAAGACAAACATACTTTTACAAGCGTCACTTCAATAGACCATTCACAATTGATCGAGAGTTCTAGACCTCCCCAGGATCTTGGGTGTGTTTAGGTTATAAGTTTCATTTTTGTTTAAGGTTTTGTTTTACTACGCTACAATGTCAAAATCATGTATAGACCTAAAACATGTTTTGAATTCTATACTATTTTAAACAAGAAGAGGCTCTAGAAGGTTTTAAACAGTGTTTAGATGCTTTTTTCGTGGTCCTTACAAGGTCTTGAAACGGTCGTGGTGAAGAAAAGTACCCTTTTGTATCTAATCGACCAATTGAACATAATTGCTTGGGAACAGACCTTTCTCGCCAGTAGTTTCGAGCTCACCTAACCACCATTCATCGTCAACAAAAACAATGTTGACGATCTTGTCGCCCTCGCTGAAGGCAAGCTCATTATGCTCTTCTGCTTCGTTATCGTACTCAGCAATCGCAGAAGGTAATTTTTCTTGTTTAGTAGAAGCTGGCTTTTCAAATTCTTCTGGCTGCTCCGGTTCAGATTCTTCGGCAGGCTGTTCAGGTTCTTTCTCCTTCTCAGCGGTTACAGGCACGTTTCTGCGTGGAGGTGGAGGTGGCACAAATGTAGACTCACTGGAGCGTGTAGGCAAAGCAGGTGGCATTGCTTCCGTAGGCTTTGGAGATGGCTCTGGGGAAGACTCTTTTCCGGAAACCCTAGACTGCACAACAGGGCGTGGGGCAGGTGCGGGAGCAGCGGGTCTTGACTGCGTAGGAGGGGCAGAGATCGTCGCCGTGGCCTTGTTATCATCATCTTCATCATCATCCCAATCGTCGTCATCGTCAGCCCGTTCTTCTCCAGAATCACTATCGATTTCCTTTTGCATGCCCGGTAGGGGATTTCCTATGAGTTTCTTGGGCCCCGCGGAGAGACCAGTGGGTACTGATGTTTTCGCATCAGTGCTGGGAGGAGGGCTTCTAACCTGACCTGGCTTGATAATTGCAGGTTCTGCAGTGTTCAATTTTTCGAACTTGCTCTTGATGTCAGAAACTTCTGGAGCAGCTTCGTCATTTTCTTCCTTTTCGCTAGTCTGATCAGGCTTCTCGACTTCAGAAGATGCTTTCTCGATACTCAAGTCAGTTTTTTGTTGGTGTTTTTCAGCCCAAAGTTGAGCTGGAGATTTCTCATTTTGGAATCCCTTCACAACCATGTCATCGCTCTTTTTGGGTAGCACGACGGATGGGGGCTTTGTTCCAAGATATTTCTTCATCTCAGCGTCCCGTTGCGCTTTAGATTGTTGTCTCAGTTTTTCGATATCATCCTTTGGGTTGAGCTTGGATGGGGATTCAGCCTTCACCGTGTTCACCAAACGAGGATCTGCCTTCGAATTTTCTTCAGCCACCAGCTTTTGCAAGTCAACTTTTCCTACAGGGTTCCAGGATGATTTGTTTGGTTTGAGTGGATTGGCATCTAAGTCGCGTTCTTCAACCTCAGGTTCGTCCCAATCATCATCGCCAGCTGAAGTCTTGGTGGGCTCATTTTTGGGCACTGTGACAGGCTCCTTACTCACAGCAGGCTTGGGTGTTGTAGTTTCTGGCTTTTTTGGCACACTTGAAGGACGTGGTTTTGGAGCAGAGCTCGTTTTTGTGGGGATCTCGTTTTGGATCGAATAGCGGGCCCCTGCAGCGTTACTCACCTTATTCAAAAGCTCTTTTTCATCCAAATCATCCTCGTCCCGCGCAGTGACCTGAATATGGTAGCTTTTTAAGACCTGATTGGCCACAACGCCAAAATTAGATGCAAAAGACGCTCTTGTCTTTAAAGGCGCATTATCGGGACACCATCCGACCAAAACCAGTTTTTGGACGTCAGAACCCGGAGGACTCACTCGGGCAAGTCCGTATTCCACTTTGGATTCTTCAAATGATCCTAGAAACTCGCTAAACCCACTGCCCAACTTTTCCGGAACATATTGTTTCTGTCCATTTGGTGTAAGAATTAGCCAGTCAATTTCATCGTCTGAAGCCCGGACAACTTTCTGGAAAGCATCCTCAATGGCATGGCAATGCGTGGTGTAGTCAATTGGTTCGAGAGCCATCGCAAACGGGAGTTATGGCTTGAAGTTAGCTGAAATCGAGATATGTTGAAAGATGCTTGTTATATATAGTTAGATCGATATTAAGCAGAAATCCCCTATTGGGCGGTGCCGTTCAAAATGCCTGTTGGCGCCAGGTCTGAAGATGAATGGATTTGAAGGCGACAGCGGGCTTGCAAGAATCACTGGTGAGTCTAGTCTAAAATTTCTAGTTTTTTAGGAACTTTTTGGAGCTGTGCGGTACCCTGGGTTTTGTTTTGTATGTTTTGGGAAGAAGTTTGGAAAAATATTGCGGAAGGAAATGACAGATCGTAAAGCGAAATTTGACATTCAACTCAACCTGAAGTTAAACTCAACCTGGAGTTAGATCATTAGTTGATAAATAACAGCTGTACTTGTTTTTAAAAGTGTTTCGCCTATAGGGTTGTAGGGAGTCTTCGAGAAGGTGATATTGGCATTGATATTGATCGATGTCAGGTTAGTACAAAGTGATCAAAGTGGTGAAAGCCTACAATGCGGTAATGGATTAAAAAAAGCGAGGCAACAGAAACTGTCTGAGTAGAATTCTCTTCTTTCAGTGTGCTCAGAAGTGCTATCGTCGAAATTGGGGCTTACTGGTTGTACCAAAGATCTTTTACCTCAGTGCTTTGTATCCACGTGACAGAAAAGTACATAGTGATGTCAGTAAACACTACATAATGCAAAATTTCATCAGCTCATCGCCTCGAGATTCAAGACATCTCATCCTGCAACCAATAGCCGCTAGCATTCCGATCCAAATGGTAACTTTCAATTGTGAGGTCTGCAACGACACTGTTCCTAAGAAAAACACCGAAAAACATTATTACAGATGTCCTAACGCTTATTACACTTGCATCGACTGTAACGTCACTTTCGATGACGGAGTTTCTTATAAGGCACACACCCAGTGCATAAGTGAGGACGAAAGGTATCAAGGCGCGCTGTACAAGGGCAAAAAACAAAAGGGTAAGCCACAGCAGAAACCTGTCCAGCCTCAACAACCACCACAGAGCGAGAAAGCACAGAATGACGAGAAACCTGCAGCGAAAGTAGAGAAGAAAAAGGCCCCAAAAAGTGCTAAGAAATCAATGGAAAAACCGGCAGATGCCTCTGGCATCTCGCTTGCCGGAAAAAAGGGCAGCAGCTTGTACAAGATTCTCAAATCTGTGAAAAACAAGGACGAGAAAAAGAAGCTGTTGAAGAATCTCGTGGTTGATGAAGAGGGCCGTTTGATCTATCAGAATGAATGAGAGAGCAAACGTAGTTGTACGCTGGGGGGTGTTCAAGCTTCCGATGGAGTCCTTATCAAAATTCAGCCATAAGACAACCAAAAAAAAAGAATAGAGACTTAGAAGCCCATGGAATCGCAGTGGATCATCTTCTTCGAGACAAAAGATCTGCCGCGGCTCACGAAGATCAAATCTTCATTCCGAAACAATTGTTGGCATGGATCCTAGCGTATGCAATGCGTGAAATGGACTTTTGAAGAGAGAAAAAAAATCCAGGATATAGAGTGTAAATAGAATCAGTTTGATAGAACCGAACCCTATTCAGATGTTTTTTCAGCCTTACCCAGACATTTGCTTAGTTTCATGTAAAACTGGTTAAGAGATCTGAGTGGGAAACTCAATGTATCGAAGAGATAACCAGGTAGCTGTTTCTGCAGCAATTGAAGCTCTTCTGCACTTCTTTGCTTCAGAAGCGGCACGTAAACCACCTCAGTACCCTCCGTTTCGCCCTCGGCTCTGACAAAACCAAGTTTATAATCCATCACGCCAAATTTTCCTCCTTGCGATGTGTCAAACCAGAGTCCCGTATCGTCCTCGTAAGATTTGTGAACCCTGACTCCACACAAATGCTCAAACAAGTCCCGCACGATTTCGGCCTCTTCTTCTGCTACATTTGCTCGTTTTTCATCATCTTCGTTGCGCCTTTTGACGGACTCCAGTTGCTGTTTCAATGCTTTTATCTCTTCATCCTTATTCTCTGTTTCTTGCGCCAGCATGCGGTTTTCATGTACCAATTTTGATACCAAAACATCCGCACTATCCAGTCGGTTCTGTATGGAGGTCTTATATTGTGCCAGCGGGTCCATTGTGTCTGGAATTACGACTGGTAATGATGGGATGTGATTACCTTTAAACGCGTTGATGATTATTTTCAAGACGTATTAAGTATGTTGTAGTAGAACGCCAAACTTGAACAACTTGACGACCGTAGAATACATAGCCAAGTAAGATGCTTAGGATAGTATAGTTACTGGGGGCGAGTAGAGCTCTAAAATTTATGTAAGTTTCGGTCTATTCTGATTATTCGAATGGGGCTGGAAGCTGCAGCAATTCGTCGAAATAAAGCAGAGCCTCGAGATATAAATGGTTAATTCGAGTCAAATTGAACCATAAAACGCCTAAAAAATACATGGAGAGTGAATCAAAGTAGCAAATATGATTGTGGAGAGGATGTTTCGAGCTTCGCAATAGAGGTGGGGTGTAATTTAGTGGTGACATTTGGATTATATATACATGAATTTCGAGCGAATTTGGGTTTCTAAATCAGACAAAAGAGCTTATAGAAAAGGAGAGTGGCGGGAGGTCTCTTGTAATTCTCGAACATAGCCATCCTGATATGGTCTGTGTCCTGTGTGGCTAATGATGAATTGTGACATCCAGTCACGTGACCACTCTTAAACTCTCAAAATCCACTACCGTCATTGTAGGAGTATAATTTTCCAAGCTTTCTCTCTTCCACATAACTGAGCATCACAGCCGGATAACTCATATCTCACCAATAACTAACGCTGGCTAAGCACACAAACACGTCACCACGAACGACACCGTCGTCGCCTTCTGGAAGATATCGCTTTTCACGTATTCTCCAAAGTCACTTTGTCCCAATACTGACACAAACACCTTTCCCAATCTTCTCCTATCGTACCAAATGCCCCATTTAATTATATCAAAAATCAAACAAGTAAAGAACAACAACAGCGACAAACTCCATCTTTGACTCCAGCAGAAACAACATCTATTTGAGCCCAATCGTCCCCGTTTTGCACACGTTTGTTTGTCTTCAAAAATGGCTGCGACAACGAGTGCTTCTCAAACGAAGTTGAACGAGCTTCTGGACGCAATTCGTAATGAATTTGGACAAATCTCGCAAGAAGCCAACACCTACCGGTTACAGAACCAGAAGGACTATGATTTCAAGATAAACCAGCAATTGGCGGAGATGCAGCAGATCCGGAACACCGTGTATGAGCTGGAGCTCACACACCGCAAGATGAAGGATGCGTACGAGGAGGAAATTGGGAGATTGAAACTGGAACTGGACCAGAGAGACCGGCAGGTTGCGTCGCTTGCGGCTGCTGCTCAACAGCAGCAGGTGCAGCAGGTGCAGCAGGTGCAACAAGTTCAGCAGGTGCAAGCTCAGCAGGCGCATCAGGCCCAGCAACGACAGCAACAGGCACAACAGCAACAACAACAGGCACAACAGCAACAACAGGCCCAGCAGCAGCAGCAGCAGCAGCAGCAGCAACAACAACAACAACAGCAAGTGCAGCAGCAACAACAACAGCAGCAGGCACAGCAGCAGGCACAGCAACAACAGGCACAGCAGCAGCAGCAGCAGCAGCAGCAGCAGCAGCAACAGCTCCAGCAACAGCAAGTAGCCGCTACTTCCGTGCCAGCGTCTTCGAAACCAATCTTGAACTCTCAGGCTTCCCAAACTCCGCTGGTGGGTCCCGCTAGCTTGGCTCCAAATCCAACAGGCACACCTTCCGCCAACAGACCATTGCTGGAAAGCTCCCAGTCTGCTTCGGGAGCCACCCAGGCTCCGCAGATGAGAAAGCTTTCATCAGTGGACCAACCTCCTGCCAACAACGTACCCGGTAGTGTGTCGGCACCTTCCATCAAGTCTGCGCCTGATACGCCCGCTGCAGCTGTTCAATCAATTCCCCAGATTCAAGCTCCTAACGCGGGCCTTGTGCCTCTTCAGCAATCACCTCCTGCCCCCGGTACGTCTGCTGCTACTGTTCAAAACCCACCTACCATCCCACCAGTGATTAGCAACCCAGCGGCTGCAACAACAGCAACTCCATTTTCTGAAACTAAGCCACAGGAATACTACTTAGTGCCACCTCATCAACGTGGATCTCATGCTAAACCAATCCCACCATTCTTGCTTGACTTAGACTCTCAATTGGTTCCTCAACACTTGAAAAAACAAACCGGCGATTATTATATCCTATACAACCCTGCTTTGCCCCGTGAGCTCGACGTTGATCTGCACGTCTCTCTCGATCACTCCTCTGTCGTTTGCTGTGTAAGGTTCAGCAACAGTGGTGAGTTTTTGGCTACAGGTTGTAACAAGACCACTCAAGTGTACAAAGTGTCGACTGGTGAGCTTGTGGCTAGACTTTCTGAAGACGTTGCTTCCAATTCTTTTGGAGCTAACGGCTCTACAGAAAATTCGGATTCTAACGTGGCGGTCTCCACTGCTTCGTCGGACCTTTACATCAGATCTGTTTGCTTCTCTCCAGACGGCAAATTTTTGGCCACAGGTGCCGAAGACAAGCTCATTCGTATCTGGGATTTGACAACTAGAAGAATTGTAATGACTTTGCAAGGGCACGAACAAGATATCTATTCTTTGGATTATTTCCCCTCCGGTGACAGATTAGTATCGGGCTCTGGAGACAGAACGGTCAGGATATGGGATTTACGCACTGGTCAATGCTCTCTCACTTTATCAATTGAAGATGGCGTTACTACTGTGGCCGTATCACCTGGAGATGGTAAATTCATAGCTGCCGGTTCTCTAGATAAAACTGTCCGTATTTGGGATTCAGAGACAGGGTTTTTGGTCGAAAGGCTAGATTCCGAGAACGAACTAGGAACAGGCCACAAAGATTCTGTTTATAGTGTCGTCTTCACTCGTGACGGTCACGGCGTTGTGTCTGGATCCCTGGATAGATCGGTAAAACTCTGGAATCTCAGAAGTGCAAATGGTACCGCCAACGATGTAAAGGCCAGCAATGCGGCTAGTGAGGTGACGTATACAGGCCACAAAGATTTCGTTCTGTCTGTGGCGACAACAGAGAATGATGAATTCATACTTTCGGGCTCAAAAGATCGCGGTGTTCTCTTTTGGGATACGCCTTCTGGAAATCCTTTATTGATGCTCCAGGGTCATAGAAACTCAGTCATCTCCGTAGCAGTGGCCAACGATCATCCACTAGGTCCCGAATATGGCGTGTTTGCTACAGGTAGCGGCGATTGCAAAGCAAGAATTTGGAAATACACCAAGAGAAAACCGGAATCAGAACTCAAAATTAGAGAGGTTAACGAATGAATTCTTTAAGCACTCAGATGTATTTTAGATAAATATTAAAAGATTGAAGGAATTATAGACAATCGTGCCGTTCCACAATACCCGATTAGAATTATTTGTTCGATCTCTATTTACAAGTGACATATGGTTACAAACAGGCAGAACTTTTGACTCTATTCATAGCTGAAAATTACCTCCCAAAACAAAATACTCAGCTAGCTTGAGTTGAACTCCAGTATATCAGCGTTCAGCCATTTGTTAAGGTCCAAATCATAATTATCCCAGAATTCGTCAGCCATGGCATTGAGAATCTCATCCGAAAGCTCGGCGCTCGGTTGAGGGAGCTCGAAGGACATCTGTGTCTCTTGCTCAGGTTGCTCAATCCCAGTGAGGCTAGCTCTACCATTTCTCATAATATTAGAGTAGTGTTGGAACAAGTCACGGCCGCTGCCTTCAATTGCCCGCATAATAACAAAACCGTAGCAGTACTTTCTCAGACAGTTTGTCAGTTCTGCATTCTCTGGGGAATCCCAGCGGTTGAAATAGCTGGAAAGAAACTCGTGGGCAGTAAGAAGAGGAACGTAATGATCAGAGACGGTCTCCAAACTATCCATTGGTAGGTCAAACGTTGCTGAAACTCCATACTTCGATCTAAGGTCCCTCATCGCGTGAACATTAGGGAGAGAAGCCAACAAAACGTAAACATCAGCGATACACCTGGGGTAGAAATTGTGCAAGACTAAAACTGCGAGGCAAAGATTGAGAGGGATACCTTTGACCATCGGCACATTTCCCTGCCTCGCCTCTGCTTTATCCAGTTCAAAAAATGCTTCCACAAGGGCTCCACATAACTTCACAGTCTGAGCCGAGAACTGCAAGGTGCTGTTGATAAAAATCGGATCATAAATTTTGAAGTAAATCCGCTGCAAATTCGCAAAAAGACTCAAGCTTGAAAGAAGTTCGACGTAAATATTGAGCTCGGCAAAGCTAACAGTCTTGAGATTCTCCTTCTCAGCGTAAAACGACGCAGGTTTGAAGTTGGCTTCTAAAAGCGATTTCGTAAGATCCATAATTGCCCTTATATCAGGCAGCCTGTTTTTATCATGCAGAGCCCTCAAAATGGACCTTTGCGATCTGACTATGTTTCTCAGGTATGAGAACGAGCCGAAATCGTCTCTTTCCATCAAGTCGTACTCCATAAAACACTCTGGGATTTGAGAAGGCGTCCCGATACCCACTGAGGTCTCAAAATCTGCATGGACTATCCATAGCCATAGATTTTCGAGATATTTGACCGCTCCATGGGACGCTGAATGTTCCGGGAATAGCTTTTTGATATTTTTATGCAGTCCAATCTGTATAGCGGCCATTGATAGCATGCGTGTGATCGTTGCAGTGCCGCTATGGTCTCCACAAACATATCCCTTCATCAACATGTATATTCGTTTCAAGAAAAGATACTGGACTCTTTCGATGAAGTAAACTTTAGCTGTTAGACATGAAAGCAGAAACTTGTCGAAATGGTCAAGCGCCTGTGGGACGGGCTGATTGTGATTGACCATTGTGAGTATGATGGTGACGAGACCAATACCGTAGTAGTTTTTCTTGGCTGTCGGTATCAAATGTGACACCGGGTGCATTCCAGAAATGGGATCTCTGGGACCTCTTATAAAGCATTTTTCCAGGATGTTGAATGCCAGCATAGGATCTATCATTTCAAACCCTTTGTGGATGGGACCGTTGAAAAATTCGTGCAAACTCTGTTCTAGTTGTTCGTAGAAGGGCAAAGCTGTGCACATTGCTTCCACGACTGATGACCTGCTTTGCGGGTTATCTTCAATTGTTGTGACTTCTCTCAGCGTCGAGTATCCATTCAAAGATTTCCAACGTCTTCTTTCTTCTTTGATTTTACTCCACACTATTTCATAGTAGGTGTCGAACTTGAGTTTACTGTCTGCCATCAGGACCTTTATGGAAGTGCAACCGTAGTATAATTTGCGGCTAGACTTGCATATGATAATTTCACGGTGAGGCAAAGGATTAGGACCAAAACCTTGTGTCAATTGGAATTCCGCTCTGTATAATTTCAGCTCTTCTTCAAGCTCCTTGACTCGATTTATAAGCTCCAAATTCGGAGTATTTTTCAAAAGCTCCTGAGTCGTCAACTCAGGGCCAAAATGCTCCACGTACACACACTCTTTGAGCCCTCTTGAAGCGCAGGTGCTGCACATAGGCTTTTTCTTGTCGCATTTCAGCTTTCTCTTTCTGCAAAACAGACATTGTTTAATGGTCTTCCTGCGTTTCTTTCCATTGGCTTCATGCTCACCAATGTCATTTCCTAGTTGCCAAGACTCGGAATTACCGCCACTGGACGACATGAGAGCATCTAGAGGCCTTAATCGGCTTGTATTGTCTTGATTTTGTCTTGTTTTATAAGCATCTTAGCCATCAAGTTGGACTAATTTCATTAAACTTACTTATATCCAAAGAATACCAGTAAACATACAAAAGGCGATGATCATTCGTATTATATCTTCTCTAACAGCCCATATTATTGGTGACACTTGTGTAGGCTGTCCCAACTATGGTTGGGAGAGTTTTGTAGAATTGTGGGTACCCAAAGACCTAAATTTTATATAATTTGGCGATCTGACATCGGCGACGTAGTAAGTCTTGGAGATTTCTTGAAGCGATAGAGCTGAACTGCTTTGTTGAGGTTTTTGAGTAGCACAATGCTCTTATTTAGGTTTTCCGGTGGTTGTGTCAATCAAGCACTCTTCAGTGTCTTGCGGAGCTGGACCAACTTGGGTGAGAATAACACGAGAAACATTCTTATGCAGCGTCTCGTCAAGCTCGAAGGCCAAATCAGGAGCGACGTTGCAGGTGAAATACTCTTCAAACGCAGCAAGTTCTTTTGCAGAAAATTTGGAATCCCAGCCGGAGTTTTGCTTGAACACCTGGTGAATAAAAGCCATCAATTTGGTTTCGTTGTGTTGTAAGTAATACAACACTGCATTTGGACCTGCATCGAACGTGTACGCCACGATGGTTTCGCCAAAGAAAGCGTTGATCTGGTGACATAGCTTCACAACCTGGCGCGAAGTGTCGTTCATGTAGAAAATGGGAGGATACGAGTCCAGGCACGTAGCGTGGAACGAATTGGAGTCGCGCATGGTGAGTTCAGCAAAGGTTGGGAAGTCCTTGGCCACAATGGCTTGCTTCATTTGCTCGAATCTCTTGGGCACAACGTTTTGAATACGCTCTTGGAAAAGATCCGAAGTAGCGACAGTGTGCTGCATTCCGCTGGTCGAGGGCGTGTCTTTCTTGGCAGCACTTACAACGAGGATCGCGGCCTTCATTTCTGGCCAATGCTCCCTGGAAGCGACTTGGACAGCCTTGGAATCGGATCCATCGGACTCAGAACCCATTTCCCAAGCTACATATCCGCCAAATAGCGATCTGCATGCAGACCCTGAGCCTTTGCGCGCAATTTTGGAAATCTCAGACGCCGATTCTGGAAGCTCGTATAGTTTGGCAATAGCCGCAACAAGAGCGGCAAAGCCTGCGGCAGAAGATGCCAGTCCTGCTGCTGTAGGAAAGTTGTTCTCGGAGACGATGTGGAGTTTCCATTTGGACATGGGAACCAAGTTTTTATCGCCAGATTCGAGCTTGCAGCGAAGATCGCGCAAATCTTGCAGACAGTTTTGTGTTCTTTCACTATTTAGAGACTCTAGCTTGCCATTGAGCCACAATTGGTCTTCCAAAAACGTCTCACTAGTTGCAACGGATGTCAAGGTGCGAAGATCGTCCTGTGCCAACGTCACCGAGATAGAAGAGTTGGTGGGCAAATTTAGCTTTTTGTCCCTTTTGCCCCAGTATTTAAGGGTCTAAAATTGATTCCAGAGGTTAGTACCAGAGATTTCGAGACCTGAACATAAAATGCCTTGTCAATGGCAGTTTTATAACTTAAAAGACTTTGACAGAGCTGTACTGACTCAAATTTCACGCTAAAAAGCTCAATGGAAAGAGCATTAAGTTGCACATACTGCAATGTTGACTGGAGCAGTCTTAGAGGCGGTGTAAATGGCCATTGATGGTGTTGTATCGTTGTTTTCTCTGAGTTTGAAAGTTTGATGAAATCAGTTCATCGATGTGATGAGGAAGGTTATTAAACCGACATGCGTGTAAACGAGCGACACGAAGTACCAAAAATGACAGAAAACAACAAAGGCAAAAGGCCCATTTTGAACTTCCGATGTGAAAGCGCGGGATTTCACTGATTTTGTATGGCGGTTTTCAAGCTGGTCGGGAAATTTTGAGCTTGAAAATGATGCGTATCGGAAATCGCATAATTGAGTTTTGATTTTTTTTGGAGCGTAAAAAGGTCGCCGCAGATGATAATTTCGGTAAGTTTCAAGTATTCCAGGCGAAGCTTGGAGTTTAAATCACAGAAACTGTGTTTTTTTTGGGTATATGACTGATATTTTTGAATTCAGGTGGCTCGCTCTATCTTGAATGTTGAGAAACCCAGCACGTTGAAGTAGTTCGCAAAATTCTCGTAAAGAAAAAACTTTTATGAGCAGAAATTAAGCAGCCCTGGAGTTCCCAACTCTGCGGCCGTATCTGCCAAATACAATCAGTGATTCGCTGTCATACTTAAAGGCGTGCGTGTCTGAAAAGTATCACTTTGTACTATAGTGTCTCCGGGATTTCCACCTCTGGTCGTGAAAAAAACAAATAGATCGTAAACCCAATACCGGTAGAAACCACACAATAAACATAATCACACTTTCACTATTTCTGAGGATTTGTAGCACCCGGATCAGAGCTCTTACATAAAATAAAAGACTGGAAAGTTTACTCATCATTACGTACGAAACAATTTTTTTTCCAAGTGTAAGACACCATTGTAAAGGTTGTTACCAGTCCCAAGAGAGACAAATATATCATTTCTCCATACGCGCTTCTTACCAAGAACATTTTGAGCTCCATCTCGAAGCCTCTACTCACCTTTTTCTCTAAACTTTTAAAGTCGATGCTAGCTAGCCCACTAAATAATATTTTTCACATTATTATAGGGTGAAAAATAGAAGATTGGAAGACGCTTCCCATCACCTAAGAAAGTACCCACAACTCACCCGTCAGTCCTTGTTCTGAGCACGGTCGAGAGTGTCTGGCTACACGAGATAACATTCTGCATGAGCGATAAGTCCACTGAGACGTCCGCCGCTCGCTTTGTAAGGCAGTTTCAAGAGGAAGATTTGGCGGAAAATTCAGATTATGCCCTTTTAAAGCACACGAGAGCACATCTTCAAAATAAGCTACTGCGGAAAAAATACCTGGTGAAACAACTGCAGCTGCTGTACGCACAGCTCGACAAGACACGCAACTACCAGGAGTTCGTGGACACGTTAATGGGCAGCAGACCGCTGCTACGCGAAGTGTTTGCTTTAGAACAACATTCGAAGCTTTCGTCGCAAGTGACCGCAGAGGCTCGCCAAAATCAGCATCAACAACAACACTCCAGTTGGGGCGATGTGGCTACTCCCAGTATTAAATGGAGTAAATATGGCGTCGATGTGGAGGAGTATTTGCTAGCAAACGACGCAAGTCGCGATTTAGTCCACCAGAGCGGTTGGGTGTTTCACGACATGTAAATAGAACTTTTTTAACGAATGGTAATGAGGCAGATTGGGAATGGGATAGGCAGGGTGTGTGAAACCCAGGGGTGTGAAACCCAGGGTTGTGTGAGCCGTACTAATAAGGGTTCTTCGGTGATGAAAAAAGCGTCATCGAAGCTGGCCTAGACGGCATGTCAGTGCGGCGAAAATGTTCCTGGGAATAGTGCCAAAACAACTAGTACTTTGGCGTCCATTATTTGCCGTATCTTGGGAAACGTGGAAAGAGCACAATTCAGGTATTTTCCACCATTTTCCAGCGACGTTTTTGTTGTTTTTTTGGGAGGTGGTAGGATATTTGGCCAAATTGTTGTTACTGAAATGCTGCACAGCTTTGTGCTAGTGAATTCGAAGACCTTCAAGGACTGCAATCATGGATTTAAACACCAAGTATGCTCATTTTTCAGAAAATTTACCATGTCAACTTAGCTTCACCGTTGAAGCTAGAAAGCTGCTTTTTGAGAGAAACATGAAACGACGGCCAAACTTCAATGCTTGAGAGCGTTCTAACTGCATGTTATCCTGGTAACCATGAAAGCATAATTGATGTGCTTCCACGTCGATACGCTGAACGCTGAATGCTTTACCATAGCTGCTAATGAGGTTATTAGGTCATTTTGTAGGTAATAGGTATTAAATATCATTTTGTACTATCGTGTGGCAGGAGGTATAAGAAACAGATGTAACGAGTTCTTTGAGGTCGAAGAAGCTGTTGTAAATGTGAATTGGATTGAGAGGCTAATTTGGCATTAAGTGTTGGCCTTTCAATATACACTCACATGCAGTTTTGATCCTGACGACACACTGGGAAAACGTGACAAACTTTAATAGGCATTCTAATTGTCAGATCATATATTCAGAATAGAACTAGAGTGCGATATACTTAATTTGTAACACTTGGAATCCAGATAGCAAGGTTTTGGGACTTGTTTTTGATAGGCCTTCAGGTCAGTCACGTGATACGAAGACCTAAAGCGAGATTTTTACTTTTCAAAAGTAAAAAAAAGGACCATAACGAGACTCTAAATACCACCCCTGAGCTCAAACGACTACATTCGCATATTTTACAGGCATCCGCCAACATCTATCGTCTCAAAATACCAATTCGGGAATTTCGTCACTATAGACGAAGAGTACTTTAATAATTCATCCATTCCATGCCAAGATGACAGGCCTCTTCAGACATGATGTATCAAGACAAAAACCCACTTTTACACTCCTAAACATCCTCCAAATCAACACCAAATATGTTCAAATTCGCCGCACAACGCTCTGCCATGATGCGCCCCAGCGTTCTACGCTCTATGAGATTTCAATCGACCGTAAAGTCGCTAGATTCGCTCCAGGAATTCCAAAAAGCTATATCCAACAAGAACCTCAGTGTCATCGACTTCTACGCGACCTGGTGCGGTCCGTGTAAGGCCATTGCTCCGCATTTTGACAAGCTCAGTTCAAACCACACGGATGTTGATTTTTACCGCGTGGATGTAGACGCTACACCAGATGTGGCCGGTTACTGTGGGATCAGTGCGATGCCAACTTTTCTACTAGCTAAAGAAAGTCAAACCGTGGGCAAAATCGTCGGGGCAAACGTCAGAGGACTCGAACAGGCCATCCAGGATTTGAAGAACTAATGTGGACGAAGCGGCACACACTTCCAGCCCTGTCTTTTCTTCCATTTACTTAGTTTTTCAGGCATAGGGCATCTCTTTTCTGTATTGCCCTTTCCCAATTGATATATACAACAAAAATTCGATGAAATTTAAGCCAAAAAAACCGTTTGAAAATGCCCAAGAAACTTGAGATTTAGAGCATTTCTACTCACCAACGATGCTCAAATTGGGACTCAGGCCTATAGAATTGCTCAGGACCCGTTTTTATGCGACCTCAAACGCTTCGTTGTCGGCCAAAATAGGTAGTTTGTTGGCCAAGTCATCGCCCGAACAAATATATATCTACAAGCCATCACGGCTCGTAAAAACGGGATCGTGGACCTTGGCCGGTGTTTTTGCAGTGTATGGCATCTCTTTTGGAAATTGGTCGGTTTCGAGCTCCTGGGAACTATATAAGGAAGAGAAACTGTCGTCCTGGGAAAATTGGTGGAATCATCCATCTTTACTTTTGAGTGTGCGGATCGCAGGATCGGTTCTGCTCTCAATCATCCCGCTAGCGTTGTCCGCTTTGTCGATTTATGTGCCGTCCAGAATTGTCACAAACATTTCATATCTTCCAAAGGGTAGATGCCAAATAACTCGTCGAGCGCTACTGTCTGGAAAGCCTACTTCAAAAAGTGCTCCCATTAGCGCAATTGTTCGCAACAGCAGAACAAGAGTCTACACAGGCGTAGGCCCTCAGGGTACAGAGGACAAGGCGTCTTTTGCCTTCCTGCTCACACATAACAACAATCCTTGGTGGGATCGGTTTTATGTGGTGAATCGGTCGGGCAAGTTTTGGGGCCAAGACGGTCGCATTTTCGATGTCCTTTTCGGTGGTGAGAGCATAAAAAGCCTTGAACGTAAAATCGACTCTGTTACAACAACATCCGTGGCAGACAAAAATCCAGGCCATCTAGACAAACTGCTAGAACAGCAATCTCGCTCAAAACTCCGCAACCCGACGGTCAACGCCAGAAAAATCGTAATGAAAAAACAAAAGGGCAATTGAGATCTATTCTCGCTTCGGCTTCAACCTGTATATACTCCTATCTGCATTATATCTCTATGGTAATGTTACAATACGCCTAAGATCTTCAAAACGTAGTCAAACAACAAGGCGGCGCTGAAGTACAAACCAGAACGAATGTTGCTGGTGAAATACTTCCAACAATCTGCAGGATTGTCCAAATCAACTTTCAAAACCATGGAAAACAGCCTGTAACCGAAAATAGCCATACCTGCCAAAAATCCGGGTCCCATAAGCAGTCCACTAGCGGCACCCGCGGTTCCTAGTAAACCCATTTGAGCCACAGACATTGCCAGACATATTTTCCGACTCCGATCACCCCACGCCAAAGCGGTGGATTTGATGCCAACTTTGATGTCGAATTTCTTGTCTTGGTGCGCATAAATAGTGTCGTAGGTCATACACCACAGAAAGCTGCTGGCGTATAAAGGAAGCATTACGGACCAGTCCATAAATCCCATTGCAGGATATCCCAATAGTGCACCCCATGTAAAACATGCACTCAATGCCACCTGCGGATAATATGTAAACCGCTTGAACAATGGGTACGAGAAAACCAGAGGAAGCGACGAAAGACCCAACCACCAGCAATCGGCTGGCAATTGAGCAAGAATACCCATTCCCACAGCAGTTTGAGCTCCCAGAAACGTCACTGCTTGCGTCGGAGAGACTCTTCCGGCTGCAATGGGTCTTTCCATTGTTCTAATAACCTTATCATCGAGCTTGCGGTCCAAAAGATCGTTAATTGTGCATCCGGCGCCTCTCATGATCAATGCACCTGCCCCGAACAAAAACAAGGTCCATAATGTCGTTGAAACCGGTGCCAAGCTTTGGGTAGCGGCCATCGTGATGGACCAAGTGCATGGAATATACAATAGCCAGGTTCCTACTGGTCTTTCCAAACGCATCAGCTCGGCATAAGGAATAATCTTGGCGGGCAGTTTCGAGACATAAGGTTCCAAACCCTTTAAACGTGCTTCGCGTGCCTCTTTTAGCTGTTCTTCGGTGAACACTACCTTATTCTTCTTCCCAGCAGAGGTAGAACTTAGTCTAGTTATCAAAGTGGCATTATGCAACGGTTTTGATCGCTTGAAAATTATGCGCAAGCCTGTTAGCGCTCTTAGCTCAGTAGACGCATTTCGAAGTCCTAACATGGTCAGCAAGTGTTGTTTAAAGCGATTTTTCAAAGTTGTCTTGCTCGAGATGAAGTTGATCAATTATAAATGTCATTTAAATATGGTAGATCTCTACTACCAAAGAAACTAAGAAAGTGAGTGGAAACCAGACGCAGTGCATTCAATTTCAATGATATTTGGTACCGCAACTAATGCTTCTGGTGAGCTTTACTTGGTCTGACTTGGAACGATGCCGAGGCGAGTTTTGTAGAGCAAGGAATCAGCAAATTAAGTTAGTCAATCTCGAGCTGAGGTTTTAAGGTTGAAGAACCACAATGTGGGATTGGGCAAGGGCCAGAGTGATTATTGTATCAAGGATGCTGGAATAGAATTGAAATGACGAAAATTGGTGGCTCTGACTGAATTTAGAGAGACTTTGAGATTTCACGATTGAAGAATCAAAAGTCTATCTGCACAATTTCCGAGGGCTTGAGATGTTGGACTTGCTTCAGACTGTTGGAATTTGTGTCAATCGCTTGATATCAGGATTGTTTTACGCGCACATGCATGGATATACTTTGTCTTCTACTCTCAAAACCCAAAAAGAGTTGAAAGTCAAACTCTATAAGCCACAGACACTTTTATTCTAAGGCTACCTTTGAAAAGATCGAGTTTCAATACAAGGTTGAGCGAAAACTTATAGTGACCCTATCAGCAGGAAGGAACAATCTTTATCATACTTACGTTTTTTCTTGTCGGTTCTTACCTTCTTCCTTGGACCCGCAATTTTTCCTGGATCTCACCACACCAACAGTTGATTTTCCTTTCGCTCTACTCGACATTGGCTATCCACCAAACTCATTCTGGGTTCGAAGTCTCCACATTTTTCATCCCGACCAATGAATAATGCCCGTTTGACCTGATTTTCTTACTGGCAGTCCTCTGTCCGCCAATCCTTCTCTAAAAGAGATAGATGATGATTCAAAGCAGTTTCTAGGTTATTGGAACACTACTTTCACAGATCTTATGGCCCCATTTTTGGCCAGGTTGACCTTATTCACACTCATCAAGATCCATCCTTCGAGGCCTGTCATCTCATCCTTTAAGGTATCGAAATTGCTCGAAAAAACTCCCAAACATTACTAGGCCTCTCAACAATAGCACTGGACATCTTCGAATGATCTACTGACGTTGTTGTATCAAGTTTTGACTCGAAAACTGTTTTCCAGCTATTTCCTGACGCTCACTTCATTTTCCACGATGGACTTATTATAACAGTATTTCACCATAAAGGTCATCCAAAGTTGATCATACAACTTAAACTGGTCCAATCTGCCAAATAGCAGGCTTGTTGAGTCTTTTTTGGTATCAGAAAAGAGAGCTTGACTGTGGCCACAATGAATTCACCAAGTTCCGGCTTGTCCCGGGACGAAACGGCTCCAGATTCGCAGTTTTCAGACATTCTTTTGACACCTCAGAGAATGAACTGTATTGTGGAAGAAGATCCTATAAAAGAAGAATGCAAAGAGACGCTAAGGGCTTTGGAAACCGGTGGGATTAACACGCCGCAACGACCCATTTCACTTTATTCTGTAGCCGACGGAAACAATTCCAGTAACAGTCTAATTGCCAATCCAGCGTTCAGTTTTGGAGGAAACAATGGCATGCTTCAGGAAAGTATCACAGCTGGCAATGGCAAACGCAATTCACTAAAATACGTTCCTGGTCCCAAACTTCCGCCCTTGTCGGGAAGATCCAAATCACCGATAAGACACAATCGATCGCCCTCTCCAGAAAAATCTAAAAGACGCTCATCACTTGTGATCGAGAAACCCTTCAACTTTTCATCTTCCACGCTGCAACTGCCGAAATCAGGTGGCTCTGCTACCAGAACATCATTTCGTAAAGGTCACAGATACAAGCACTCTTCTGTGTCGATGAATTTCTTTCAAGAACCTGAGGTAAAAATACCGTTGAGCATTGCCAAGTCGCTTCCAATACCTGATTTTGCAGACCTAAAAAGTAACATTCCTTGGCCCAGTGGTTATGTGAAGCTTGCATTGGTGGCCTTACAAACTACGATTTGCATAGTGACTTTCCATCTGGGTCACTCAAAGGCATGGAATAACTTCATCACATTGTCGCACTTGATCCTGTACGATGTAATAGGATCTCTTGCCATAGTTTTGGTCGAAAACTTGTCACAATTTCAGGTCTGGAACACAGGCACGGTGAAACTACCATTTGGACTAAATCGCATGGATCTACTACTGAGCTTTGCGCTCGCCATATCACTGTGCTTCATGGGTTTGGATTTGTTCTTTCATATTTTAGAGGAAACAATTGCTCTTTTTGTGGAGTCTGCCAATCACGACCATCATGATGAAATTGCTCCAAAGATCCCTCATTCACATCATTCGACCGTTTTACTCCAGAGCTCTACAGACTCTCAGCTTTGGTATGGTATCTTGATCTGCAATCTAGTATTGTCTTCCTCAACATTGTTCAAGATTTTCCAATCCAACTCTCATGCTAGGTATAAGACCAAAAATCCGCTGATTACATGCACTTATATCTTTTATCTGGTGCTACTACCGATGATTTCCAAATTCACGAGCTGTTCAGATTACTTTGCCACCGGTATGCTGTCCTTGCTCATTATGACTTACGGTTGGAAGATCGCGAAATGGACTTCAACAGTATTGTTGATCGGTTTTTCCACGGCCTCATTGAAAGGCTTAATGTTGGAGGATATGGAACATGGCGCTTTACCTGCTGACAACACTACAGGATTGCTACGTACATCTAAAAAGGCTACCTTGAAGCCAATATCAAATGATAAAAAGGTTTTGTGCGACCCCACAGTCGTGAAAAGCAAACTCAAAGAAGCCATTGAGGATCTACCAGTCTTCCGTGCCAATTGTCGACTTAAGCATGAGAATTTGACTATTTTCAAAATCAACTTCGAACAGTACGTGGTTCTCCTGAAAATTGACATGTCGGGTGGGTCCAATGACGACGAGCTGAACCTTAGAGTTTCAGTTGATAAATGCATAAGAAAGGTTTTGAAACCTGTTGAAACCACAATTGATATAGATAGACTATGATATTCATGTATGATAACTGATGGCTGAGCCAAAAAAACGAGTGCGATCAAACTTCACCAACTCGACCCTTTTCCACTTCAAGTAGGATTTCGACGGTCAAATACCGTATTGAAAAGGCACAAGTTCAGAGGAGTATTGTTGAATTCTGTTTCGCCCTCTTGAAAGGTACCCAATGAGTGATATGGTCTCAGAATAAGTTTTGTGTCAAACGCTCTCATCTTTCGATTGAAAATGAAAAAGCACGGTTTAGTAACGCTCTTTGTTGAGTCGCATTCTTCTAATCCAAGCTCGATAAATTCCTCGGCATCATCTGCTTTCTCGTCAGTTAAAAACGATGAGATTTGGAACGGAGGTAAATCTACCAGTTCCTGCGGCACATAGGAGCTTAACTGGTCACTATACGGGCTAGCTTTTCCCGGTGGGGAGTAAACTACTAATGCCTTCAAGGAAGCTAGCAGGTCGTACAGCAACAACTTCAATTTTAAGCTGAAGTCAATCTTGTGAAAAAGAAGGCACAGAGTTCTCAGGAAAATGTAGCTATCATTCAGCAGTGGTAGTTTTTTTTGAAGCCGCTCTTTGAAAATGAACTTTTGGTGAACAATGAGTATCTTGAGGATAATGTCTAGCCTACACTCAAGAAGCCTTAGGTCTTCCGAGGTTTTAGTCGCAAATTCCTGACAGCAAAGCTTAAGAAGATCGAAAGCTTCCTCACTGATCGGTACAGCGCCATTCAATGCCTTGTTAAGCCTCCTGGAAATGCTTACAATGCTTTCGACAGTAACATGATATTGAGAAAGGTCCTTAGGGTCTTCGTTCGGTCCATCTTTCAAAAAACTCACTTCAAGAACTTGCAGGGTCTTTTGTAGAGTGTTTGCGTCAGTGATCTTATCAAAAAGCTTGGAGGCGGCAATATCATAGTTGGTCATTTCTATACTCTCCAAGATGAACCTGCGTAGATCCTGCGCGCAGCATCCCTGGCCTGACTCATTTTGTAAGTGATGGCATGTCAACGCTTGGAATATCCAAATATTGGAGAAATCAAGTCTTGGAAATAAGTCCGTAAGTTCCAGTTCATCCTCTGTGACATCACTGTTGTTGCCTAAATCGATATCTTTGGTTTCAAACCCATTGCTACTGGAGGGGTCCCTTGCCTCGAAGCACTTCACCCCAACGTTGAGCAAGTCACTGGCAAATGTATGGATAGAGTATCTTCCTTCACGTTCAATCTGGGAAAATATTTTGATCACATATTCTTCTACTGTCCTTGATGAGCAATATTCCGCGAGGCTGTCTAAAAGCTCTTCGTAATGCTCGCTAAGAGCTTCACAGTATGTTTTCAAAACAAGCCGCAGGTTATGCTTTTTGAACTTTCGTTTCTGTAGTTCAAACCCAACACCGTGTGCGTAAAATGACGTTTGTAGTAGATCCACTAAAAAGTGGTTACCAAGTACTTTTCCGATGGAATTCAAGGAAAGAACTTTTAGCGAAATCAACTTAGCCAATTCGATATTGGTAGCGACCTTTCTTTTGAGATAAATGGACATGAACTTGTTGTACTCATTCAAATTTACAGCCATCAGTGTTCTTAAATTATTCCTTCGCAACTGAAGATCTGTATCTGTCTCGGCAGAAAGAATGGCTTTCAGATTAGGTTGAAAAATACTGGGAAAGTTGAACTCCTCGGCGGCGAATCCAAAGCCGTCATCAGAGCGGTCCTCGGCTTGTGGGCTTTCCCAAGAACTTGGTTTAGCAGCCTTCTCAATTTTCGATTTTTCAAACTCCTTCGCCTCTGTGAGCCTTGTTTGAAGATCAGGATCTAGTTCCAAAACTTGAGGAAATCGGACTAGAAAAAACGTCCAAAAATCTCCCAGAAGAATAAGGTTTTGACTCGGTGGGCTTTCAGGAATCAATTTGTCAAAATATAAATGAAGGATTGTCTTCATCAATAAGGCATGATCATTGATTAACAAGCAGAAGAGCTTTTCATAGTAGATTAAAATGTCTGTAAGGCATTCCAATGATTCTAGGTCTTTGAGTAACTGATGGTAGATAATAAATTCGATCCATTTGTAAAATTGATGACAAACATCGAGCTTAACGCAGAATACGTTCAGCTTTTCGACCACATCCTTTTTCGTAACGGGAGTCAGGACGCCATCCTTTGGCGAACAGATCAAATTCAAATACCATTCTGACGTCATGAGCCTTACACTGTAGGGTAGAGCTTTCATGCTATCAAACCGACCAGCTAACAGTGATTCTTTCGAAGTCTCTAACAGTTCAGTTAGTTTGTCATAATTGAAGCGCTCGTAATACAAACGATTGGCATCTATGACATTCCGTAGTACCATATTGTATTGGCTTTTCATAACAGGCGAGATTTTCAAATTGATCAGTAGCTCACAGTGGAAGAACTTATCTTCTGAATGAGGCAAATAGAGAACCCCTGAGCTTATGAGCTTTCGAATATACGTGGGGACTTTGATGATCCCGTAACCGATAAAAACGTTCAAAAGCTGGTGGATTCTGGGAAGACTGACAACTGCCTTCAAGTCTTCACTTCTCAATCTCGCGAACATGAAAATAAGAGACCATATTTTATCCTCTAACCCATATTCCAGTAGTGTGTTTTTGAAGTTAATTTGGATTAGAAATATCTTCGCAACAAGATGTGGTGCTTCATAATGGTGATATCGGGAGGGATTTATTGCCCACAGGATCATTTGGATAATTTGATCTATCCTGTTCACTTTTTGAGCAACACAACTGACCCAGTGATCGCCTGAACTGTTTTCGTCCAGCAACTTGGTGAGACTATAGTCGATGTGTCTTAACTTTAAGACTTCGTTAGGCTTGAAAATGCTCTCTAAATCTGTGTTTGGCGCGTCGCTCTGATCACAATCTCTTTCTTCTACTGCATGTAGAATAGTATTGAATTTCAAGGAGTCGTTGCGATAAACGATCAACTCCAGCTTTTTAGAAGTCTTTGAATCAGGCGATTGTTCCTTCGCTGGTTTGTCCATGTCCAACACTTCATAAAGGCATTTCTTGTAAATTTCCCAATTGCTACCGGTGAATACAAAAGCCTCCAGAGACTGTTTGTGAAAAATCTCAATTATGAACGCTTTCAATGTACCAGATATAGCCTTCGAAAGCTTGTCGTTTTTCTTAATATCGTTGATGAGGTACTGCTCGTCATTAATCATCGATTTACTTCTTGACACCATATAGTATTTGTAAATCAAAGTCTCGGTCATCTTGTTTATAAGGAACTGTTGTTGAGGGTCTTGCGAGATTTCATGCTCCGAAAATACTCCGCTCCAGAAGACAGAGAGGATATGCAATGTCATCGGCAAACATTCGAAATTCTCGACTCTACCGACGAAATCTACCAGCCAGTGGTGAAATGTTGCGCGATCAATCAATTCAAGTGAGTAACAGCTTCCGAGTAACTTCAAAAAGTATGCTATTCGTTTTCTCCATTTCTTCAGTTTTGAAGGTTCGTTGTAATATTGTGTCATTTCGAAAACCAGTCGTTCCAAAATGTGGGCCATTGCTTCTGACCATTCCTGTAGAAGTTTCACAGACTTTTCATCGTTCAACTGAGAGTTTTGCTTGCCAGTGGATATTTTCCACTCCAAGGTATAGCAGCATTTGATCAACCAAACCGCACGAGCAATGGGTACCTGCTTTTGATAGCATTGTTCCAAAAGATGGCGTCTTTTGAGACCATGCGGTATCGTCTTGACCGCCTCTGCGAGTGGCTTGTTGGTGGAGCTAATTTCCTGGAGCCAGAGTTCACGTTTGTGATCTGTAAGTGTCACCCTTTTCGGCAGCGCGAAGCCGGGACCGCTGAGCTTACTTCCAGAACTATTGATGCCATTCAAATCCCGTGTTTTACTTGGAACCCTGTTGACTTGTTCTTCTCTAATCTTCACAACTTCCGAAAGCTGATCTGCTAATAAGCCAGAGACGGCCGGTAGCGATTCTTGCAAAGAAGATCTGGACGAGATACTTTCGAAATTGACCTTTGCGGTGTTGTAGTAGCCTTTGGAAACAAAGTTCAGGAATATTTTGTCCTCAATTGGTGTGTGTCTCCAGGGATCAAAGTCTGGATATATTGGCTTATTTCGGTTCTTAGCCGTTAGCGAATGCAGATCCTCCGGCGGACTTAGAAAATATTTGCTAGGCATTTCTCCCAGCACTTTGATATGCCTTGAAATTGAAAGCCAGTCTTTAGACACTGGCAAGTATCTCTCGTCTTGTAGTCTTGGTGAAGTTCAAGAGGGCATCTTCTTTGAACTGATGGCTCTCATTAATGTCGAGGTCGATGATATTACTAGGTAAAAGCATATCATGTGATGAACGCTTTCACGACTGAATAAGACCTGAGCCGAAGCTAGCAGTGTCCTGATTCTATGGATAAGCAGTTATGATCAGTTCGGTGAATTTCAGCTATCTTCGGAGCTTTTCAGATCAAAAATTGGTGGTGGATTGATGGAATTGTAGTTTCAGAGATTTTAGCAGGTGGAGCATTCAAAGATCCCAGCTCTTCGGGTAAAGAGCAGTCAAACAAAGCTTTGAGACAGCTCACGGCTCTTTGACTAGTACTAGCAGGTTTTGCCGTTGAAGTTTTCTCGTTTTCTTGTTTGCAAGGTCTTTTCCACGGTCTTGTTCGGCTTCAACAAAACTTACTAAGACACTGGGTTTCAAAAGTCCAGACACAATTGAGATGAGAATTAAGTTCTGTAGTTTCTGGCGTCTCATTTGTTTGTTGCTTGTGGGTAAATGTAGATGTTCAACAGCATTTGAAATCCTTTTTTACTTCGTGATGAGAAGATATGCAGTCGATGAAGTTTTTGGCAAGCGCTTATTAAACGTGTGTGTGAATTCTAACTGCTTCGCAGCTGATTCAAGCGCGCTGGACTTCATCTTGGGTTCATGTACAGTTTCAATTAACACAGAAGGCTCTCACAAAACAAGTCCTTCTGGGATTCCAGGCAGCGGTTGTGCTGTGTGACCTAGCACACAGGGCAGTACCAAACACATCTTTCTTTCATCAAGACGTGCTACTTTTAGCATACCTTCGTAGGATGGGTAGGATTTGTATTCTTCTGCTCTTTGCGTCGAAAACCCATAGCACAGAATACACTTGACCCTTAAGATAGTCTATGAATTGACTTGACGTCTTTCGAAACAATGCTTCTTCTGAAATCTCACTTGAGCAGTAATCAAATCATTCAGCGCCATCTCTCAGGCCGGATGAGAGGACTTGAAGTTGGAAGTCTTCCAATTTAGCCGCCGACCGTTCACTCTTCCGTTTTAAAATTCATCGCACTTGTTTCCCATACTCCGCTATCGAGCAAACAGTCTCTTTCGCACAGTAGACTGGCTGAAACACCAGTACATGCAAAAAATGATGGTGATAAAGAACACCTCGATAAAAACTCTTTATACTCAAGACGTATTTAAAAACCAGTTTTCAGCATCAAGAAAAAACGTCTTCCCCTTGGTCAACATTCTTTCTTGTCTAGTTTCAACTGAAGCTTGAGAAACAGAAGCCCGAAACTAACACTAGTTGAGCCGAATCTGAAAATTGACATGAGAAGCTAGTACGACTTTTATTGTACTGGAGCGGCAATGCATTATCGAGTGCTGAGAGCATTCCGGTGAGAGCATTTTCAGTAGTCCCTGGTCCATTACAGGCCCCATTTGCACCATTCTGATGCACCATGCACATGAGCCTTCTTGTCATAAATGGCTAACGCTCATTCCTAGACTGAATTCAACATAAAGTTCAACGATCCTGAGCTTCGCCCTTTAGCTGTTCCAAGCAGTCCCGGTACTGCTCATCAACTTCTGAACTAGTCATCAAAATGTCCTTCAAGGCATCAACCTCATCATACGACTGGGGATGACAGCCATCAGCGTCTCTACTGAGATCGCTGTCGATGTGTTCCGACCAAAACTTTTGCTCACCCTTCCCGACAAGCAGATTGAAAGCCACACCCTGAGCTTGGGCTCTAGCAGTTCTACCACAACGATGAACGTACTGTTGGGAAGATATTGGCAGGTCATAATTTATGACGGTGGTGATGTTGTCGATGTCGATACCTCTTGACATCAAATCTGTAGCGACAAGCACTTTAACAGTATTTTTCAAATCAGCGGCAGCGAACTGTTTGATCAATTTGTTGTTGAGGCCCTTAGTGTTGTTAGAATTGATTGAAGTCACTTCAAAACTCGCTCCCATGTTTACAACCCGTTTAGCATGCATTAGCTGTAGAAGAGTCGAAAGTCTCAGAGACGCTTCGTTGCTTCTAGCAAAAACTAAAATTCTGGAGTCGTCCTTGGAAAGCGCACAAATGAGTTGCAATATGAATAAAGGCTTCTTGGAGCTCTTTGCTGTAGGAATCTGAATATTGTACTCTTGCAAAAGTTTCGGTAGATGGTAGAGTTTAACAGAGTCCATCATGAACAGAGAAGGCCTGTTGAGCTCTAAGTTATGCAATTTCTCAGTGTTGGTGGTTAATGTAGCGCTGAAAACCATTTTGATGACATTCACAGGAGCCTTTTCGTTTTTGTCGGATTTGAGCCTGTTCATTATCACTGAGCACCAGTTTTGGAAGGACTGATTCAACAAGCGATCTGCTTCGTCGAGAATCAGAAACTTGAGGTTTTTCAAATCAAAGGAGTTCAATTGCAAATGATCCACCAATCGGCCCGGTGTAATAATAAGAATATCGGGTTGCTGGTTTTGGAACTTGTTGTGTTCATCTCTTAAGGAGTTTTCCAGCTTAGAAATACCGGTGACAAGGCTCGTTCCTTGTGAGAGCTTGGTTAGCGTTTCGAAGACTTGGTGAATCAGAATCTTGGTCGGAACAACAATCAGACATCGCAGCCGATTGACAGTGCGCTTTGAGAGAGACTGTACCACGGGGATGGAGTATGCCAAAGTTTTACCGGACCCTGTTGACGCATTGACAAGGATGTCTCCAACACGGCGGGGGAAACGTCTTTTACTGACAGACTGCGCGAAGCTCAGCTTCGGCAGCACCGTATCGAGCAATATGGTCTGCACTGGAAACGTCTGGCTCGAAAACTTGGTAATGATGTTGGCCAGCAGTTTTTCGTTGAGTAGCGTATCGTAGCTTGCGAAAGGTTTCACCATGAAGTTGTCATAATGGATCTTTTGCGTTTGCAGCCAAGCAGCCGATTTGCTCATGGCGCTGGTCGTTTCTGTTGAAGGGTAGATATTTTTGACTACCGCTGGTTGTGGTATTGGTACGAGATCGTGTTGTTCTAGTTGTTCTGTGTTGTCATCTTCCGAATCTACCATATCTGAAGGTCTCAAGTTTTCCTGCAAAGAAATGGTCTTCTGGAAACGGTTGTACAATCCGGAATGCTTGTCGTTGAGTGCAGTCCCAATGCTGGACTGTGTATTTCCATTTGTTACCTCATCAATATGGCTCACGCCAAAACCTGTATTTTCCAAAACATCAGAGTCCTGATCAGGCTCTTCCTGATCACTTTTGTCTGACCCATGGCTCTCTTTCACGCCCTCTAGTTCGCTTGCGCTCTCACTTTCGCTTTCGCTTTCATCGTCCGACTCATTGCCTCTTTTTGAGGGAACCACTGGGCGGGGCCGGTTTTGAATAACACTGGATGTTTGTGGTGTAGCTTGGACCTGGGATGGATCAAATCTGGCGGCAAACATGGTCTCCTTGGCTCATATGTTTACTTTTCCGTTAGCTCATCGCCTGAATTCGATATTTCATTTGACCTTATGGCTAGAAAATTTTCAAAAATCTTAGACCATGAGTATTTCAAGATGTCAACTAACAAGCTCAAAGGGTATCTATAGCACGATAGTGAGCTCCCAATAGTCTATAACAATGCGCCAGAGCTTGTATCTTTTATCGAGGTCTGTGTGGAAGGGACCAAACATCGTGCCGCTCCCAGTAAAAGAGGCATTATCAAAGGGTGCCCCGATCAGAACAAATGCGCGATCAGCGACGATTCTGCCGCAGTTTGTGGGTCTGAAGTTCCAAGTTCACAACGGTAAGGAATACGTTGCCTTTGAAGTGTCGGAAGACATGGTAGGAAGCAAATTGGGAGAATTTGTTCCCACACGTAAGAGATTCAGCTACACCCAAACCAAGAATAAATAGATGGTTTGAGAGCATAGCCTGTAAATAGTAATGAACAGAAAAGGACAATGGTGAACATATTTCTTTATCAGTAAGAAGTCTTGCTGCGCAGCGCGGGAAGCGTTCATACGTTAGATCTGCCACTTCCAGAGGACCCAGTCATTAGTTTTTCCTCGCGAATGGCACCAGTGCGGTCTATAGAGGGCCAGTTTCCCCAGTTTGACAACCTCAGCACCAGGCAGGTAGCGTTGTCAGCGTGTCGGCCACCGATAGCTGCAATGAAGCGCACAACTTCCTCGCTAACATACTGCGGAGAAGCGGTCTTCAAACCTCGCATGTTCACCGTGCTGGTAATCAGATCGACTAGTTCTTGATCGCTTATGAGGTCCGACACACCATCGGTGATGAGACAGACAAAACACTCGTCTCCCCCAAACTGGAGTTTGCTGATCTCCGAGTGTTGCAGCGACTTTGTGCTCCCGATGAGATACGAATAGATATCCGGCTCACACGATAAGCCCTCTTGTTTCCCAACAGAGTCACCAAAGGACCGTGTGTTTGCAAAATTATCTAAAAACCTCGTATTGCCAAAGGAGTCTGTTTGAAAGCTCGTTTCCAACCGTTTCGACTCCTGCGACGAGGACGGATGATGTATTTTTGTGAGACTATGCGCAATGCCATTTTTGTCGCACAACACTATTTTCGTGTCACCTACCTGAGTAACCACCAGCTTTAAGAGACCTTCTGGAGTGACAAAAAACGATTCGTCGAAGGAGTCCTCTTCATGGTAAGAGGTGATGAAAACGCTCGAGGCAGTTGAACCGCCAATGGGTTTTTGCTGTTCGTTTTCCGGCCCTTGGGCGATCTTTGGGTCGCAGCAATACTTCAAGTCGAAATTAAGAAACGACGTGAACAGCCTGAGTCTTTCGTTTTCCGTCAGTAAGCTTGTCTTGTCTATAATATTGCCCCAAGAATCAAATATCATCCGTGATCCAGAATTTCCCTTCTTGAATAGAATCTGTTCTTGTTTCGTGTTGCAGTTAGAGATGAACCGATGAAAATACTCTTCACGCTTAGCATAGATCTTGCTCCAGTAATTCCCACCTATTTTGGTCTTATACTCTTTTAGCAGATCGAAGAAGGCATCTCGCGAAGGAAGCGTGCCTACGATTTCATTGTGGAGTTCTTGAGCCAGCAGCTTTGCGACCCGGTCGCTTCCATGACCGTCAAATACTGATAAGTTCAAAATCGATCTCTTGAGTGGTAATTGAGAGTTCCAAAACTCCCGTTTGTTCAGTAGATCTTTATTCCGTATGCAGTTCATTTCGGGACCTGAGGCTGGAAGTTTAAGCATGTTAATCGAGTAGAAGTCCTCATTTGCAGCTCTATTGATTCTGCTCGAGCAATGCCCTATCACACCTGGAAACTTGTTAAGATTCACTCTCAGCATTGGTGAACGCGATGCTGATGAATTAGATGGATCTTTTGCATGAAGTATAGAGCTAGAGTTACGGTTCTTGGCTTTTTCGGATGCTCTGAGCACAAGGTTGGCAGGTCTCAAATGTACAAAAGGTTGAGCCTTACCCATCTCCTGCTAACGTATCTGATCGTGATGCCTTTCGTCTATGATTTGATATCCTTATATTATATGATGTAGTGATTCTTGATGTTGAGAAGGACGTTAAAAGCCAGAATGGAAAATGAACAAGAACCCAGGCGTGAAGAAGCTGGTCCAGTATTTTCTTTTAGTAGGACGATTTCAGGGCTAACCTGAACCTCTTTGTTTGCGAATCTAAGAACAGAGTGTATTAACCCACGATGACAGATTAAGGATAATAGTGATCCTGGAATTTTACTTAATTTTGAAAGTCACTATAATAGGCAGCGACGAATGCCGACGATCTTTGGAGCTTCTGGTGGGCATTTTGTTGGTGTAAGGAATACCAGAGGGCTTCAACGGCAGTTGTGTGGCATTTGAGGGTCTGGAGTAGACGACACAATGGGAAAAAGTGATATTGTTTCGTGATGTTGATAGAAATCTAAGGCTGCCGTCGAGCACATTGCGTGAAAGGACTTTGGAACTGGCTGATATAGTTTATGCAGAAGTCGCAAATGTGGCCAAATGATATGTGTTCAGTTAGTCTAATGGAATTTCATTCCAAATTTCGCAATCTTGAATGTCGTTTAGGGAGAACAAAACTATTAATTTTAGGAAATGACGTGAAATTATACTGAGCGCAGAACATTGAAAAGAGGCATCTTCAAAAGTCACTGGTGAGAGGTGAATTATTGCCAATTGTCTGCTCTTAAGGAAAGGGTCGAAAAGGCTCTAATGTAGTTGTAACAACTTGCAAGCTCGCAAGATATGAGAACAGCTTTTGGCACCGTCGTCACTCGTCACGTGACCACTACTGGTGAAAAAGGTTTCACTTCGAGATGATTGCGATAACGTATGAGCAAAGGGCTGCTAAATTGCAGGGCTCGTTCCTGCAAAAGGATCTTTATTCTTCGTCTGAAATCGTCTTCTCTTGTATCTCTTTCTAGCATTTTTCACATATCTGACATATGAAAAAGGCAGCTAGTCACAGTATACGATAATTGGTGAAATCCTCTAGACTTCCATACCATCTAAGAGTGATACATATCTCCCACGGAATGTCAAAGAATATCGACCACAAAACTAGCATCCATGAAACGCTCGCGCTCATAGTTTATAATATCACCTTTTCTTCAACAATGTTTCTTTATTGTTTTCACTCTCCCGTACCAAGCGACACACCATACAATATCGAAAACTTTTAATAATTATTACTGACGCTAGCAAGCTCTCTGCCAGGATCCCAACTCACGACAACGCCTAGAACGCCTTTAGCACCATGTTTTCCGGCCTACTAGCGGCCAGGACGGCTGTCTCCAGAATTGTGTCCTATTCTGCTATTCCAAGATTGCCTTTGCTCCGTCAATCTATGTCTCCAATGCTCGGAATAAGTCGTTCTATTAGCATTAGCACACCTAGATGGGCTACTTTAAATCAAATCAAAAGAGGTGTTGAACCGCCAAAACGCAAAAAGGCCACCGTCTCGCCCGATCTATACCAATGCCCGCTTCGCAAAGGTGTGGTCCTCAGAGTGATGGTCCTAAAGCCCAAGAAACCTAACTCTGCGCAGCGAAAAGCGTGCAGAGTGAGACTCACCAATGGAAAGATGATATCTGCGTATATTCCTGGCGAAGGTCACAATGCTCAAGAGCATAGTATAGTGTTTGTTCGTGGGGGTCGTTGCCAGGATTTGCCAGGTGTCAAATACCGTGTCATTCGCGGTGGGGGCGATCTAAGCGGTGTGGTCAACCGGATCACATCTCGTTCCAAATACGGGGTTAAAAAGCCTCAAAAGGCTTAGCTTGTAAATAAAAACAATACAAATGCACACGGTAACAACCTGGGACTCTAATGGCTAACAGGCATGGGTCTCCTTCGCAAACCAGGCTGCTCGACATTTCAAGATGTATCACGTTACACGGTGACATCTGGTAAATATATTATAATGATATATAGATTATCAACAGCATAGGGACGTTAAATCCTATTCAGAACTGTAGCCAATTCGAGCGGAAGATTTGCCTCAAGGACTCAATTACGACCCAATTGGCCAGCAGCTTACACCGCCAATATGCTTCATTTGAGACCTGAGAATTTGCTGGTGCAAAAAACGCTCACGGAAGCGTGGAACGCTAATGAGAGTGGTGCTCCTTTAACTTTGGACAGAGTAATTTCAGATTTCGACTACACTACCCTTCATGTGTCTAACACACCGGAAAATAAGGCTATACTTTGGCTAAGTATCAAGACCAAGGTGTGGCAAAGCGCCTTGAAGTGTGGAGACGGATTTTTGGAGCACCTGGAAAGCAAATATGCCAATTTCCCGGGAATCACACCAGCCGAACAAGCGGAGCAGGGCTACGATTATACAGTAACGGTGGACTTGGCCCAATTGAATCCGGATGCAATGGTCCAGCTTTCATTGCTAAAGATCCATGTGATGAGCTTTGCGTTCCAATTGGCGTTTCAGGAGTTTTCTGTTTTGAGCCAACAGACACAAGACCCGTCTTCATTTTCCGGGTCTAACGACGCAGGTATTTTGAGACATCTTCAGTACAGGGACGATGAGAATATCTACATCAAGCCCTCGAACGACCGCGTAACAGTTATATTCGAGACATTTTTCCAAGACGAAACCGACAAAGTCTTCGGCAAAGTTTTTCTACAGGAGTTCGTGGACGCTCGGAAGCGTAACAGGAGCATCCAGTCCGCGCCCCAGGTGTTGTTTTCGCATGATCCTCCGCGGGAAACTGCGTCTGTGACGTCCAATCGCCGCACCGACAAAGACAGAAGGTTTATCACCTTTGTTCTTTTCCCACGCCATTTCCAAACACCAGAACTGCAGTTTTCATCAGTGTGTCACCTGGCGCTGTTCCGCAACTACTTCCATTATCACATTAAGTGTTCCAAGGCCTTCATGCACTCGCGGATGCGCTACAGAGTTGATTCTTTCATCAAGGTTTTGAACCGTGCCAAGGTTGGCGAAACCGACGAGACCGACCAACAAACACGCCGCACAATTACAGGCAGAAAAATGGTGTACTAGAAGCTCGTCTGGAAGACGCTGGCAGGGCAAAAAACGGTGCTGGTGAGCGAATGTTTGTCCGTACAAAGCGACCAAATGATCAAGTACCAAAGAATACTCTCACGTTCAATTGAAAACATGGTGATGTAAAGACGCAAATTCCGTTCAAAGTACTCTGAGAACTCCAGCAACAGGCTATTAAGCTGGGTCACTTTGTTCTTTCGCCCATATAGATAACTTACCATCACAACGTATATAACGATATAACAAGCTTTTTCAAAATTTTCCAGTATCTAATATAATAATTATACAGTCCTCCTAAGTGACCAATTGCTCACCAAGTGAAATTGAACTTTGACGCCCTAAAAACCACCGCAAACCGACCTTTCACCGGCATTTAAAACTGTACGTCTGTTAATCCAGCTTTTCTGTACATTTTCATGTCTTTTTTTGGGTTCGAAACCGGTCCTCCGGGCCAAAATAAGGGCTCCAAAGGAGACAATCGAAAAAAGGCCGGTAACCATAAAAGTAAGAGTCCTGATGCCGCAATGGATTTCGAAGACACGTACCGAGGCTTTGGGGGGTATGAAAAGGAGGAAGACGACTATTTGAATGACGAGACGTTTGGCAATGCAACTGAAATGGGTGCCGATTTCGATTTTGGCTATGGAAAAGGTGAACTAGACGCTGCTGGCCATACAAACGTTGCAAACCAGCCCAGTGCTAGCCTCAATCGCTCTTATGCATCTGCGGCGGCTTCTACTGGGCCCGAAGCTCCGGTCTCTGTTTATCACGACGAGGGAATGGACTTCACTCCGATGGAATCACTATGGACGAATCAGGCTCTGGTTCCACCACCTCAGCAGTACCAGCAACAGCACCAGGTTCTTTCAATGGAGGAAATTGAAAGGCTGCAACACCAGCAGCAATCCCAACACGGGTATGCTGGTGGCATGCCTCCTCCACCACCTCCAGGATATGGCTACCCACCGCAACCTTTTATGCCACAGGCTGGTTATCAGGGTATGCCCCAGGGAATGCCTCAAGGCTTATCCCAAGGACTTCCTCAAGGTTTGCCCCAAGGCTTGCCACAAGGTATGCCTCAAGGTATGCCCCAAGGAATGCCCCATGGCCTCTCAATTCCGATGCCGGTACCTTTGCCTATGTCAGGTCTTCCCCAGCATTATTCGGAACCACCTCACGTCTTGCAGCACCAACAGCCTACTGCAGCGACCCAACAATCGGCTCAATCGTCTTTCTTGGGACCTAGTGCTTCGCAGTCACCGGACTTGAGCCAACAATCGGCTACACCTCCAGCGCAAGCGCCTATGACGAAGTCTCCCGTTTCGTCAATGCCTAGCGCCGTTTCCCAGATTCCCAAGCCAGCAAGGGCATCTGGCTCTAGAGGTCAGCTTGCTTCCGAGCAGGACTCTCGTGAGAGTACTCCAAGAGGCGTTCGCCGTGGTTCGATGCGTAAAATGCAAGAGACATTGAGTCCTGAGGAAATCAAAAAGCTTCAAATTCGTCAGGCTAAGGTCGATAAAATTCTTAGACATAGCGGTGTGATGACACCAAGAGACAAAGATTTTATCACCCGTTACCAATTGTCTCAAATTGTCACGGACGATCCGTACAACGAGGATTTCTATTTCCAAGTCTACAAGATTATTCAACGTGGCGGTATTGTTGGAGAATCCAACAAGGGCTTAATTGCTCGCGCCTATCTAGAACATTCAGGTCACCGTTTGGGCGGTCGTTACAAGCGCGCCGACGTTGCTTTACAGAGGATGCAAAGTCAGGTCGAAAAAGCTGTTACTGTGGCAAAGGAAAGGCCTAACAAAAGCCGTGAAAATCTGGAAAGCGCGAAGGAAGGGGTTTTGGGCAAAATCTCATCTGTGAGAAACAGCAAAGCGCCAAGAAGACAACTACAAATTCCTCTACAAAAGGGTGACGACGAGGAAATCGAGTCTTCGGCCATCGAAGACGTGGTTCAGAGTATGAATGGAGTCGATCTCTCGGCTTCTTCAAAGGCGAGAAGACGCTCCTCTTATGCCTTCCGTTCTGTTGATCAACGTGCCGTTCTCTCGCGTTCCGGTGGTAGAAAGTTTGTTTTGTCTCTAATCGAGACAGTTTATGCCGAAGTTTTGGAGCTCGAAGCCCAACTCAGAAGCGGCAAAGACACGGATAGCACCGATTTGTGGGAAGCTCTGCACATCGCCGACGATGCTTATGAGGTGTCCCCATTCATTTCCATTTTGTCTTTTGACAAAGGTGTGAAGATCATGCCTCGAATTTTCAATTTCTTGAACAAGGACCAGAAACTGAAGCTATTGTATTGTTTTTTCAGCGAGTTGTCGCACTTAAACATCATCGTTACTAGTTCCTACAAGACAAACCCAGATCCAACAGACACACAGCTCAAAAAGTTAGAGCTGTTCCAGTCCGTATTCCTCAAGATCATCGTATCGTTTTTGTCAAGCTCTGCAGAGTTTGTTGAGGTACTAGGACTACTTCTGGCTCTAGTGAAAAACAACAATGTATCTTTCATCAGCACCTCTAAGATCGGATTGAATCTCATCACTGTGCTCATATCTCGAGCAGCGCTTATCAAACAGGATGTTAGCAGAGGGAACGTACTCTCGTCAATGGAAGCTTCTTCCTGGAATGAAATTTACGACAAGCTGTTCACGGCTCTGGAAACAAAGCTTGCGGTAGTCTTCCCTCCCGACGAATATACTTCTAAGGTTGTTGCTGCATCTTCTGCTGGCACGCTCACATCTGCAACCGCTGGTCAATCCGTGAAGCACCAATTTTACGACCAATCTTATATTTGGCAATTTTTGGCATCGTTGGCCCTCAGTGGAAAACTGAATCATCAAAGGGTAATCATCGATGAGATAAGAGAGGAGATTTTTGGTACTATCAATAGAGCGGAACAACTGATGTCTTCCTTGCCCACAGAAGAGCAACAGATTGGTCTGTACCAGCGTGATAAACTGTACCAGGATTTGAACTTGTTTTTGAACGTCATGGGTTTAGTTGCTCGCGACGGAGAAATAAGCGAGCTCAAGTGATTCCGAGGTTTTATAAAGCTCCTCCATCACCATCAATTCAATCAGACGAACTCTCAAAAACAACAATGCGTAAAAGTAACTGTGTATTAAATATATAAATGTGTCACTATTAAATAGTCAAGTTGATCACGTTCTAATTATCATTTTCCTTTAAAATCACCGCGATGAGCTAGGGATAAACTGATCCAAACCTCCAGCAAAGGTCCTCCAACGACAGTCTAGTTAGCCATTTTTAGCATAAACTTCAGTAACTATGGGTGCAGAACCTCAATCAGACCAGATAACAAATAAACTGGAGCTTGTAGCACACCTTTTCATTATATATTTAGGCCATTGCAACCTTCTGGCAGATAACGCTAACATTCAGTTCAGAGAGGTTGGACGCAAGAATATTGAGCTACAAGTGAGCACGAATCCTGAAGTAGCAAGCCAGAAGTTCAAATGCGGCGCATGCGATGCGGTGGAAGTGGTATTGATGGATATGAGCGGCGGTCAGAAATGCATGATTAGTGTGTGTTTGGAAGAAAGACCAATTGTCCATGGGATTTTCAACTACGACAGAGACTTCTTCAACAGTGAAACCAAAGTTCCACTTCCAGTGGCCAAAAGCAGTGTTAGCGAATTTTATACTCCTAACGTTGACACCAGCCTAGAAGGCAAATTTCGTCTAAGAAGCGGGACTTCGAAGAGAGACGAACCGCAGGGCGAGCCCGAAAACTCGAACGTATCATCGCCAGATTATGCAGCAGTTCACCAGAGACTAGAAAGGCTCAAATTCGGAAATCCACCTCTATCCTTGGGTCGTCAGTCAACCCGTCGGAGAAGCAGTATTTCTGACATGCCACGGTTTGACGACGAATACGAAATCAATCGAAACGCCGGGATTCCGGTTACAGGTGAATTTGGAGTTCCGGGGCTAGCATCCGGCTACGGCGATCAGGATCTGTATCCAACAGGGCAAAAATACCCTAATTTGCAGGACCCATCGCAACAGTTTCCTGGAGCTACTAACCGTCCACCGGGCCCAGGAGGGATGACATTTGATCCCTTCAGGGGTAATGCTACAGATCCCAGCTCCAATCCTCTTCGTGGAGATCCAAATGCAACTGGAGGTCCCAAACCGCCATTTCCAGGTGCACGCTTCGACGATCCGTTTGGCAGACCTGACTTCCATGGCGGTGGTGGCGGGTTCGTCTGAATCGCTGGCCAATCTCGTATTTCACAACAGAGGCCCCCGATGCTTATGAGAGACGAATTGAATTTTAAATAGCTTGTTGGATTGACTATATAGTATACATGGTAGTGTGCAATGAAGAAAAGTACATTTAGTTGTTTTTCCTGCTGTAAATGACAATGGTGTTTCCATCGCGTTTATAGACTGCTAGTTTTAAGTCGGGTCCCTCTAAAGACCCAAATCCGTTGCCATCGACCTCGGTTCGGTTAACCGTTACAATATCTTCTAATCGGTCTTTTCCTACGCCAGAAGCCTCAAGGACATTACAGTTTTCGTCAAAAACAAGCAAACCGACAGAGCTTGGAGCCAGCCGAGCTAACAGCGTGCTTTTAGCCCATTCAGAGCTCATTTGACTTGGTTTGGAGCAGCTTAGTTGTATGTTCAGTAGTGGAACAGGGTATTGTCTTGAAATATGGTGTAGGTATTGGGTACTTAGCAGGTCGCGTGACTATACATAGAAAATAATAGAAATTGTCAAGATCTGCGATTCGAGCGGATTTAACAGTGCTTGAATGGTCATAAACTATACTCTTACAGCTAGCTTAGCATTGAAACAAACTGCTGGCTTTCGATAGATGGCAAGAATAGCGTTCAAGAATAGAATTTGCAAATATGACACATTCGTGAAAAGTGATAAAAACTCAAACTTGCTGGATTTGTTGACTGTCCTGTTATGAAACAGCTTTGTTGCAGAAAAATCGAGCTACAATTACTTATAGCTCAAAAAAATGTACCCCTTGCTTCACATCGTGTCTATCGCAAACTAAATTGATAAAGCAGGTGTCACCGACGTACAAAGTGATACAAGTACAAGCCCAAGGATTTCAAATATTTCTCCCTTCAATACCAGCGAAACGGCTGTGATCCCATTTACTGGCTCGGCTAGTATTAAATATTTGCCATAATGAAACTACATCTTTTCCCATTATACACATTCATGAGCACACATTTCCCAGTCATTACACACGAATAGCCAAATATCAATATATATCCAAAATAGAAATAAAACCGTAGATCCAGCTATTCATCAACCGTTCTATCCTCACGAGAACAGACTCTCTGTCAACTATGCTGTTTTGGCTGGTCCTTGTGTCTGCTACCGGAATTACAGCAATATGCTCTTTCTCCTTTGTTAACCGGTATCTGTCGTTTAAACGGCACAAAAATACGATCCCGTTTACGCTGGCAATCTTACTGCTGAATATGTGGATTCTTTTATCAATTACCTATCTTTTGCCGCTGGATGTGTTTTACGCGGCAAGGGCGTCGTCAATAGAGCATTCTGAAGATCCCACGGGATCTCAGGTGCGTCGTCAGACCTCAAGTTTGAATGCCCCGAATGTTAAAAACCTCAATTCATGGGGAATTAGAGACCTGCAGTCTTTCGATCAAATGCCCGATGTATCTCTATTGTGGTACATTATTTACTGGTCTGAATTTGCCATATGTTGGTTTATACTGCCCGTTTTGATCTCGTATTTGGATTTGAAATACCTCTTCCCCGCACAAGCAGACGCTTCACAACAGAGACCGGTTTTGAATAGGGTAAAGAAAGCTATTATCACCAATTTCAAATTTTATGCTCTCTGTGCGCTCGGCTTGATTGGCGGTATCATTTATTTGGAATTTGGTGCCAAACGAGGCCTAGCAGATTTGAAGCCCTTGATCATTTCGCTTTCTCATCTTTATTCACTATCATACACTTTGATTTTACTCTCGATGGGTCTCATTCTACTTCCCAAAGACATTCTTCTGGAAAATGATGATGAAAATAAATTGTTCGTGGAGCTGAGTAAGAGCAACGATGAATCCAACGATGCCAGGTTAGCTCTCACTGAATATGCCACTAAAATTCTATCAATGGCCGAAGTGAGAAATGGAGATGTTGTTTTGAACCAGGCTTTGAACGAATGTAAGCTGGAAGTGCAGTCTTTAGTCAATGAGAAACAAATCCAGCTGCCCGTGACCAGTCGCAGGGATCAGTCCCCCTCCACTTTGAACAAGCTAAATGAACGTTTCAACGCCTTTAAGACCGAGTACTTCAATTACCTGTATTATCAGACCAAATCAGACCGCATCATTCACAGCCTTGCGCAATCACAAGTGGAGCCGGTATCCTGGACTAAGAAGCTTGGGAAATGGGTTCTCGGACTATTGTGCCTGGCTCTTTCGTGTCTAGTAGTTTTTTTGGAATTGACGCCTTCTCGTTTCGCTCATGACAAGCTTTTCGAAGGCAGCGGCTGGTTTAACTTTTTGCTCGAAATATCGATTCTCGTGTACAACACGCTGGCCTCCCTGTACGCGATGAGCTGTTTCAAGTTTGCTAATTTGCACCTGATACCCAATGGACAGAGTAGTCCTCAAAACGCGCTTTACTTCTCGCTCTACTCAAGCCGGCTCTTGCTACCGCTCTGCTTCAACTTTATCACTTTGATCTCCCATGCAAGCGGAATACAGGAGTGCGGCTTCGAAAAAGTACTGTATAGCGATTTGAAGCTCATCCCACTTGTTGATATCCTCAACAGATACTTACCTGTGATCTTCATCATTGCCGTGCCTGTGGGCTATTTCTTCGATCTCAAAAACAGAGTTCTCATCAAAATTCTTGGCAAAGAATACTGCTATGAGCTTTTTGGCATACTTCCCGACCCTGCCAACCCGGACGGTGGGAATTCCCAGATTTCGCAGCCAGTAGTGCCTGCTACTATCAACCGTTCTCGTTTGGACGAAGATTATGAATATTCGCTCCAGGACGGCAGATTTCTTTTCCAAAGAGCAACCAACAATCATCGCATGGTTGAAAGCAACACAGCCCCGGAACAACGGGTTTATATTTGAGGAGAACGATCTCTGTATGCAGGCATACGGAAGAAACATCTGATATACAACGATATAGAGAAATACAACCATCAAAGAAACAAAATGATGGCATTTACGCACTTGAAATGGGCCACTCATTTAACAATACTCTAGTGACTTTTTGATCACGGAAACAGGTCTAATGGTTCGTGTTGACTGTAAACCATTCTGTATTTTTCACCAGATCTCGCTCGCAGTAATTTAGTCAAGTTTACATACTTTTCGTCTAGATCTTGAAGTCCGAAGTAAGACTGTTTTTCAGCCATCAAGAGATATTTAACGTCTCTAGCATGAACCTCGAGCAATTACTGGGCTATGGGTATCTTATCCCATGGTCGATCTCGGTTTACCCACCAGTATATAACAATTGGCGACGCCGTTCAGCAGCCGCAATGTCTATAGATTTCGTAATGCTAAATATTGTTGGCTACTTCTTCCTGCTGATATCGTTGTCACTTCAGCTGTTCAAGTGGCAGGACGAACTAGGAGAGAAGAATGAAGTACCTAGACCAAAAGTGACCAGTTTTGATTTTTGGTACTGTTTGCATGGGTTTGTTATGAACTTGGTGATTCTCAGCCAGGTCGCCATGGGTTCCTGGTTGTGGAAATTCAAGCAAACTGGAAGCAATCGAATGAAACCCATATACGCCAAGATATTGACTTTATTTGTTGTTTCCGGATTACTTTCTACTGTGCAGCTTTTATGGCAACAGTCGCAGTATGGTTGGCGAAACTTGAACACCCTGAGATACTGTAACAAGCTTTACTTGCTAAAAATCTCTTTGTCTATTTTGAAGTATATACCACAGATCAGACACAACTTCGAGCGGAAAAGCATGAAGGGTTTTCCCATTCAAAGTGTTGCTTGTGATGTCCTCGGTAGCATTTGCTCGTTGTCACAGCTGACACTGCAAATTAAGAGGGACAATGCAATCCTCACATTGAGCGTAGCGGGTGCTAACTTTGGCAGGATCGGTATCGCTCTAGTGACATTACTCTTTAATTTCATCTACATATCCCAGTGGCTTGTGTATAGAATATAGCACGAAGAATGAAATACAGGACGCAGGACCGTGTTTGATCACTTGCCACACAATAGTACTCCAGAAGTTGATACAGGCCCGTCGAAACCAACATTACAATGCGTGTTCGGCCACTTAGACATTTGCCAACCAACGCAATATGGTGAGCTCTTCTTCTTTTCCTTGCATATAAAGAACATTTGAAAATACAATTTGACAAACCGCTTCGAGGATTTGATGCCTTTTCAAATAATACAGAAGTTCCGTCTCCCAACTTATCGACCAGTCTTAGCTCTCATTGTGGGCCTGCTCGGAATGCTCGGAATGAACCAAAAATTTGTACTTCTTTTTCGTAACGAAGACATCACTTAATGCGTCGTCATCAACAAACCAGGCCACACGTCCCGCAGCTCCTTCATTGACGATGCTACTGGGTAAACCCTTTTCAGGACGTTCCATAATCGTTTTTACAACGGGAGCCTTGGTGGAACCTTCCACGACAAATGTTACCTGATGTGAGTGGCAGATCACGGGAATTGTCAACGATATTCTGTTTGAAGGCCCACTAGGAGCACTGGTGACCGGAATCACCCATGCCAAATTTTCTCTCAAGTTTTCTTGGAAATTAGGAAACAACGACGCGATGTGGCCATCTGGTGCGCACCCCAAAAGAAAAAGGTCGAACATCGGTAGTTTAACAGAGTCTCTGCCAGCAAAGCCCTTTATAAGCACCTTTTCGTAGTCATCGGCACATTCCTGAGGGTCCTCAATCAGTGATTCGTTGATGTGGAAAACACGGGGAGATCCATATGCTGCTACATCGATGAAATCCAAAATTTTGCTTTTGGTGAGCCCGAAATTCGAGTCTGGGGAGTCGAAGGGTACCAGTCTTTCATCTGCGAAATAAATGTCCCATTTCCCCCATTGCACGTCCCGTCTTTTGAGTAAACCCTCGTGTAGTACTTGAATCAAAGACCCACCTGAAAGTGCGATTTTGAACCGTTTTTCCTTGATTTTTTTCAGTTTGCTGCTGCTGGGAGCCCTGATGTTTGGATTTGACGATCCGCTTGCCGGTGTGCTTGGTTCACGACCAGATATGCTTCTGGTACTTGGCTGTCTTGAAACGGGTCCTGACAGTTGGGGCACCGCTAACGACCCGTTAGCTCCTGCGTTATGCCCCCCACTTATACTTCCATTCCGAATGGCATACGGTTCCTTTGCAAGTGCCATATTTTGAGCATTTACAACATGGTCTGCAACGGCCTCAGCCACCCCTGTGAACTCGTGGAAAGCGAAAACTTTGGGAACTGTGGTAGTCATTCTTCCATAAACCAGAAATGCTTCAAAAAGGCCTTTCAAATGCTGGTTAAAACCTGTTTTTCGAACGATTTCAGCACCTTTTGCGGACCAGGTTTAACCTCTTTCTTGTAATGCAAAAATTGACCAAACAAAACGCTGAAAAAACGGTTAGAAACAGAAAATCAAGCTTGTAACGTGCTGTAACGTTAGAATTCGGAGAAAGACTTGTTTGTGAGTCTTTTGGAGCTTAAATGGTCCTTGTTTTAATGATTTTGATAGTATTTCAGCAGGGGAGGATTGTAAGAGTACTTGTTATAATATATATGATGATGGACGTTACTATAATTTTCTAAAGATTGGGCGTGAGGTATCAGTTTGAGAGCACGTGACCTGAGTAAGAGGTGTCAGTTTTAGAAAGAAGTTCACATTTAGACTGATGGTGACAGCATCGATCGTAAGGAAGAGGTGAATATCCATAGTTTGTACAAGATTTAATGGCTTGTGAATCCTTGATTTGCTCTCTTGGTTTTATTACTTTGTCTCAATTTGAATTTGCGCCGGTTTGGGAAAAAGTGATCAGAGAAATACCGACAATCTGCAGTCTTCCAACCGATGAATGACAGCTCGGAATGAGATCAAATAGGCTATGGCGTGTAGCAGCCTGCGCTTCATATTCCAATTATGAAGATGGTCTTGGGGGGTTTTTTTTGTTTTCGGTCCTTGGATCGCCGCGACGTTTTTGTCGAAAGATATCTAATTGACAATCTCGCAGGTATTTACAACTGCCTCTTGTACTGCAACAGATACTTCCTTATCCAAGAGTCGTGTTCCGTCTTTCATCTTTGTTTTGCGCACTCAGTCATCCCGAAAGATTTGCAATGCACTCGAAAGTTTGGTATGCATCTCCTCCCATTCGCCTTCAAGTGTACTCAGGACAGTAATAGCTCCACCGGCTCCCAACCGCCACGACTCAGCGTTGTCGTACGAGTACATGCACCGAATATTCACCGACCAATCTCCGCGATCGTTGCAACTCCAGTATCCTGTAACTCCAGAGTAAACTCCACGAGCGCCTGACGTGGTGAGATGGGCATTGAGACCAGTCTCTATCTCGTTTTGCAGCAATTCAACCGTGTTTTTTTTGGGCGCTCCGGTCATGGAACCAGCTGGCAAAGAATGTCGCAGCAAATCTATCCCCGAATATGCCGACTCCAGTAAGCCATGTCCCTTGACCACGCTCACCAATTGATACAGCGTCTCGTATTCCTCCACCGACATTAGCTCGTCCACGGTCACAGTGTCTAGCAGCTCATACAAGTCGTTACGAATTAGGTCCAAAATCATAAGGTTTTCTCCAAACTCTTTTGGCGTTTTGAGTATTTCAGTCGCAGACTCCAGTGTGGTTGATCCATCTTTCTTGACTGTTCCCTTGATAGGTCGTAGCTCGCAGGAATTCTTGTCCCATTTTAAGAACCGTTCGGGAGACGTCGAAAGTAAACACAGATCAGAAACCCCTGCTTCTACATCACTGAACTCAAAAAAACTCGAGAATGGAGCCGGATTTCTTCTTATCAGTGTCTTGAAGATCCGCCATGGATCAATACGCTCTGTCGGTTTTACCTCAGTCTGTGTCGTCAAACAAACTTCATAAGAGTCTCCTTGGTGCAAATACTTCTGGGATTTTTCGAACGCATCCGCGTATTTTTCCTTTGATGCCATCTTTATGTTGTAGCTGATTCCGCTGGGCAGCTTGGACAAATCCGACACCGGAAGATCGACGCTAGCATCGGAAACTACTTTGCGAACCGTCTCTTCAACATGGGAGGGGAAATCGTTGCTGAGTGAAAGAAATGAAACAGTTCCTTTTTTCAAATCAACGACAATGCTGTTTTGTATAAAGACCAGCTTCGCATCCGGCACTGGCTTTCCTTTTTCTCTGTTCGTTGTGAAATTGCCCATTTCGTAACCCAAAACACCCACTAGGCCTCCAACAAACGGCAAGTCAGGCCTATTGAGGACCAAACGGTCTTCCATAAAATTCCCTATTGTTTTCCAGAACTGAGATTTATGTTCTTTGATGCACTCAAGGCCTTGTTGAACTGTGCCGCTATCCGAGAGCGATTCTGCTATTGCACTAAAATCGATCGCAGGATCCCGCCACTTATAGACCAATGTCTTTTGCAGCTGATCGTAGTGCGTGAAGACAGTCGATTTTTCGTTTGGTAATGCTATTATCGAGTATTCACCTCTATTGTTCTGTATGGTTGATGAAGACATTAGGAAAAAAGGTACGTCCAAAGCGTCGCAAATGTTCACTGCTAATTTTGAATTCGGTTTGGTGCTGCATTCTTTTATGGACAGTTGCGCCTCTTTGGGCGTTTTTTTGCGGTAAACACTGCTTTTATCAATGGTTTTATCCAGAAATGCAATAACGGTTTGTTTCTGGGAATTGTCCTTCGCTAGACAATAGCGAGAGCCTATTCTTGCGGGCGACTCATTGTATTGGTGTGCGATTTTCAAGAAATTAGAGATGAGAAGACCACCCAGATCTGAGCAGCACGATTCTGGGTGGTACTGAACACCATACCACGGAGTTCCTGCAATTTGGGCACCCATGAGCACTTTTCCATTTTCATCGGAGGTATAACAAAGTGGCACGATACTTTCACAGTCGCTTTCGGCTAACACATGTAGTGAATGGTAGCGTACAGAATTGAAGTCTGTAGGGTAGTCTGCGAACAAACTTAGATCTTTCGAATCCTTCTTTTTATTTTGGGCCACTTCTGAACCCACCAGATGAACTGAATATACTTGTCCATGTTTTATCTCGAGCAATTGCTCAATGCCACATCCCACCGCGCGGCACATCACTTGGAATCCTAGACAGATGCCCAAAACTGGAACTTGCAAATCGCTGCTGAACATTTCGTTTAGGAATCCTACATCTTTATAGCCATTTTCTGGGTTTCCAGGGCCAGGTCCAACCACAATACAGTCAAAATACACCAAAAACTGTCGCAGTTCTTCGAAAGTAGCAAATGTGTTATTGTGAATGATGGTAACATGAAGTTGATCGTTTTGAGCCCGAATTAAGTTCACTAAATTGTAAGAAAAAGAGTCATAAGAATCGATGAACAGAACATTGACTACCATCGTCTTATTAGTCCACAGACGTGTCCTATGTGTTGGTAAGAATCGGAAATGGTCTAGGTAGGTCCCTTGATGCTTGAAATTTTTCAATATTTATGTTAATTAAATTATATGTACGTCAGGAAAACATTGAAGAAAGCCATTGTTCTTGGATAATTTGACGTATAGGTAGCGGAATTGTGAATAGATTAGAGATATTCTGTGAATTGAGAATTTGGGATAAATCGAAGTTGAAGAAAGAAGACGAGGCTTTTTTTTCCATCTTTAAAAATCGAATTCTGTCGTTTTTGAAAAAAGTAGTTGGACGACAGCATTGGTTTCGTAAAACGAAAATTTGTGGCAGTTATTTTGTTGCAAAACCGATCCGGCTTGCCAGTATTCTTGTTTGGTTATGGAGTCCGCAACTGAAGCTTTTCATGAAGCAGTGAATAATTTTTGATCTGATTTGGTAGGCTTCAGAGCCCATAAATTGATGAAGAGAAGGTGTAAAAATCAGAGTGTGTAAAAAGAAGAGTGTTTGAACTCCACTGGGGAACCTGAAGATAGAATTCACGAGAAATGGGTTTCCTAGGTGTTCAACTTGTGCCAAAAATGGGAGACTTTAAACTGTAGATAGTCGAGATCACGTGAATCAAAAAATCAGTGATGCGGCCAGGTAGATAGTGATCAAACTCAATCGTCTCGATGCTGTCAGTGGAAGATGGAAAGGAACCCACCGCTTCAAAGAGAAACCTTCGGAAAGACTGCATCTTATCAGAGCTTAATTTACTGCTTTTGAATGATTGTCCACCAATAATTTTTCATTAGAATTTCGTATTCAAACAGTGAAATTTATACCAAAATGAAATAAATCGTCTTTCTCTCGATAAGATAGCACCGAGGTTTTGAAAATAGGGTTTGGTAGAACTTTAAGAGTCGAATTGTCAAATAACACCAGTCTTGGCCTAAGAAATTTTCGGAATTGTCGTTGTCTTTTCATCGAGTACCCCGGTTTATATCGTGGTTTTCATTCGAAATGCGTTTTAGATCGATCTAGAACCATACAATGCAACTGACTCCCAAATTTGAATTTTGGTATTTGAGACTCTTTTTGCATTGTGATTCTCTCTGCGAGGGCAGGCAAAATATGAGACGTCAGATAAAATATCAAAATAATGACTGTTTTCAAATAATCTCAATTCTTGGCCCACAGCCGATTTAAAAATACACTCAATCACCAGTAAATCCGTAGTTCATACGTACTTCAATATCGAATTGGTTCGAGATCTTGAAGTCTTTTCCATACAACGCTTCTTTAAGATCAAAGCTCTTCCCAGAACGAAGCCTTAATTGATCTTTAAAAATTGAACTTTACACATTAAGTCACCATCTTCTAAAACTAAGCCAAGCATCTGAATAGTGAGAGTTACTTTCTTGGTAAATAAACACTTCCTCAAATTGTGGGTCAGATTATTCACCATTTAATCGGCAGACAATCAACACCAAGTCTTTTTCAAGCTAGTAAAAAGGCTCTATATATACTCATCACCATTACAGCTTCAATACTCACAGACTGATCTCGAAAATGATAGAAGTGGAGGTCAATGATCGTTTAGGAAAAAAGATCAGGGTCAAGTGCATGAGTGAGGATCTTGTTGGGGACTTCAAGAAAGTTCTAGCGCTTCAATTGGGCGTTTCTTGGACGAAAATCGAGCTTCAGAAAGGTGGTTCTGTGCTCAAGGATCATATCAGTTTAGATGATTACGAGGTTCATGACGGAACATACCTTGAACTATACTACCTTTGAATGGAATGCAACAGCCCGATAGGCTGTAAGTTCATTTTCTTGGTTTTGGTTGCAAATTTACGTATATGCACATTTCAAGCAATTTGATTACTGTACCGGTTGGGTAGCTTGGATTTGTGCGAATTTCATCAAAATTCTGCTACTATACGTGCGTTAACGTGCATTTATCGATTGCTCCCAGAATCAAAAGCTTTGTCAAAACTTTAGACATCGCACTGTCCTGCTTATCGCCAGGACTCCCACTTAAGTTACACCTCTATTGCAAACCAAAGCGGTATGTATGCAGGGTTGTTAATGCTATTATACATTAATTAGTGCAATATAGGTCCCAAAACGTAATACCAGCAATGCTATCCTTGAACATTCACCTGGGCTTGGTGCCAGCACCGTAATTTCACAGGAAGTACTCCACGTGTCGCTTCGATGCTGAAGCTACTTGATACTCATCCGAGAACATGTCTGGTGATTCCACGCTTTCGTCGAAATACTCGCTCAACATTCCACCATTTCTGTATGTAGCTGAGCTATTAAGCAGCTTATTTTCAGGCGCTTCTTCAAAAACATTGAAAAAACTATGATCTTTGTCGTACAGCTCCAAAATCGATGCTTTATTACCACAGCGGTAGCAGTAGTTAGGTGCTGACCATACTGTTGTCACAAGGCCACCAAAATATATTTGATACCCTTCATTGCATAGCTGGTGCGCTCTGTAGATGCGTGACATTCCATTAAGCTGTAGAAACTTTTCCACCACGCTGCGCCCAAATGTATAGCCTGCTCCTCGAGGAGAGACCTGAAATTGAGTCGCAGAAGTTGTGAGCCGGCCCCCGTTGGCCTCTGATCCCGTTGAGTCTTCTGGGTCAGACCATACCAAATCTGCCATGGCACCATCGTGCGGTATTTCCCGGAACCGGTCGATAATTCGAATTTGGTCTATCGTCTGCACATTGGGAGAAAGTCCTCCGTGTACGCAGAACAGTTCGTCGTCAATAATGCAGCAAAGGACCAAATAGTCAAATAGATCTGTGAAACACTGCCACACGCCGCTTCCACCGTTATATTTGTTCAGGCACTCTGAATAGAAACCGTAGCTCTGCGTGATTTGCCGCGACTCATGATTTCCTCGCAAAAGATGCACCCGATTGGGATATCGCAGTTTAAGCACAATAAGCAGCGAAATTGTCTCAACACTATACAGACCGCGATCAACATAGTCCCCGAGGAAAAGATAGTTTGTGTTTGGCACTGCCCCACCAATTTGGAAGATTTCCAGCAGATCGTGAAATTGGCCGTGTAGGTCTCCCACAACTGTCACCGGAGTAGACATATGCACCACATTGGACTCTTTAACCAGTTTTTCTTTGAGTTTAAAACATAACGCCCTCAGAGTAGATTCGGGCAAAAGCTGACCGCTGTACAGCAATTCTAAACACTTGTCAAGCTCCATTAGCAGCAAAAGAATGGACGGAAGAACAGTTGTGGGGTGTTCATACTCGGTCAATTGTCAACGGTTAAAACCAGGATTAGAATTAGAATTTGAATTTGAATTTGAATTAGCCATTGTTAAGATCTAATATATATCGATGGGCCTAGGAGAGACACCAACGTACATAGTGATATAGTTTTGAAAGCTTATTTTTAGAGGTTTTAACTCAAGTTTTGATGCGTTAGAGGTTGCCGAAAGCTTTCGATGACAAGATCAGAAATTCTGGGCTATTCTCTTTTTTTTCCAGGTCCAAAATGGCCACATTAGCGCGGATAAAATTTGAAAAGAAAGTTTTGATAATTTTGAGTCTTCTTGTTGGACAATGGTTGTGGAAACATGTTGCTGAGCTAGCAAGAATTATTAGACATCTTTATTGGTTATTTTTGCTACCTTGGGAGTTCAGGTTCGGAAATTTGCTGAGATTTTGATATAAAACTGACTCTCTGGTTCATTTTGTTACTAAAATTGTTCACGATTCTTCGTGGGGCGTTCGTTAAAGTTTAACATGCTGAAAAATCATCGAGCTATTCGATGAAGGAACGAGATCCAATAAGAGGCTACGGCGACGTTCTCAAAAGTTTATCGTTATTACCTACTGTATCGCTGACATTCAAACACGTGACTCAAAATAACATCAAGTTATAAATCTGACACTTTCCTCAGAAAGAGAACAGAAAGCGTTTAGTATCTTCTCACCATCACCAGTAGACCACTTCCAAAGCATGCTTTTGAAGTAATTAGATATTTAGAAGCTAACTCTTCACACGAAAGAAAGTTATGCCCAGGCCCACAGCCGCACCGCAAACTGAATTGACCATACGGTGAATAACCTAGAGCCATTCGAGTAGTAACGAAAATCCACAGCGAAACGAAGCATTTTGATTATTGATAAGGAAGGTGGTTTAAAAGCTTACAACAAAATACTTTGTGTGCAATTTTCAAAGCCAGTTTTCGTAACACTGATAATCGGCCGGCGGAAAGCTTTTGATAGAGCTGTGTGCAGAGAAAAATATTAAGGAATGGGCTTTTTTGGAGGCACTAACACTTAGTGGCAATTGAATTTGTAGAAATACGGTTGTGAATCATTTATTTTTACACCAAACATGGGATACTTCGAGGGGAAAACAGTTTCGTTGGAATAAATCCTTGAAATAAAGGAAAGCTGCTCTCTTTTGCGTTTCAGAAACAAGAGAGAACGCCTCTTTATCGATAAAACTGGAACAAGATGCTCGTTGCCACCCGCTGTATGTTTACGACTCAAACACAGTTATCAAAGCTGTCATGGATTTTTATTCTGACGCTGTCGCAAACATCACGTGCACATGATCACTCTGGCTTCAATTTGACGCCATTTAGACTTCAAGTTCTCAAAATATGGGTAAAGCCTTTATCATGGCACTTATTCGCGTTTGAGAATTCTCTCGTGTTTTTGACCATTTGTGACTGTCCGACTAGCCGTCCTTCACGGCAAGAATTTCCACCAATTCACACATGAGAAAATTCAATAAAACTAGATATAAATCCATTGCCACCAGCAACAACAACAAAACCACACATCAAGCTCACCCAAGGCTCGTGTTTGCGGCTGTCAACTAGTGGCGACGCAAAGAGACTAAATCTCACCTTTCATTCACATATCGATACCCACCCTCAAGTTTGCTTAATTTTCTGTACAATTAGCTTCAATGCTATGAAAACAAAAATTCCGAGCTAAATTTGACCATAAAAATCAAAGAAGATAGCATTCCAAGAGGCCGCCTCCTCCCTCTAATTGATGATAACTCTAACGCCTAATTTCAAGACATCAAAACGACAAGAAAGCCAACGACGCGAAAAAAAAAAATTGGATAATAAGAAAGTCACCAAAACTTTGAACCTGATTCAAACGACTTTCTTCCATCAATTTCAATAGAAACAATGCCGAATAAATGCGGCTTCTCACGCCTGGTCCAATGTATTCTGTACTCATTCGTCCATTTCTTTCTGTCCACGGCGTTTTCGCACCGTCACATGACCGCAAGTCAAATATCGAAACACGAATATATATAATTGAAGAATCATGGGAACTGTGTAACCTCCCAAACTGTCAAAAAGATCAAAGGACCACGTACCCTATCATGGATAAGGACTACTTCAGCTTCAAACAGGGCTACACGCTCGAAGACAAGAGTGGGACGTCCGGAAGGGCGAAAACCCGGTCAAAATTGAAGCAATCTATGGCTTCTAACGGGAATTCGCGATCGTATTCACCATCGCGGCAAATGGGGCCCCTGCAGTCGCAGCAGCCTCGAAGTCCCGGCTACAACACGGCTACATCGCTAAGGAGTCCATCAGGGTCGCACAATCATTCGCCGCTCAACACCATGAAGCTCAATACGAGCGCTTTGAAGCATGCCATGAGCCTAGTTTCACCACCTTCGGGGGCCCCCTCTGCGCGAAACAGCAGACACCCCTCCATTTCGGGCGCGTCGGGAACTAAGCAGGGTACTCAGGGAACAGCAGCAAGCCTGGACGCTTCTGTAACGTCCCCGGGGCGTCAAAAAACCCGGTCTAGTTCTGTTAGCAATAGCAGTGGAGGTTTTAATAGAGCGCCTTCAGCTGTGAGTCTGGACACTAGTATGACACCAACGTTGGTGCTGCCTCCAAACCTTGCGTCCCTCAACTCTCATAGCACTTCAACGCTGAACTCACCACAAAGTCAGCTCAGCAGCGTTGAAGGCACCAACTCCCACGCTGGCAGTACTGCCTCACTTCATCAAGAATTAAGCTCTACCAAGTCTTCGTCACGGCCGTCTCAGGCCACAAGTACGAACTCATCACATCGGTCTTACAAGCCGCTGCAAAAGCAATACGTGCTTAATGAAGAACTGTATTTGAATCATATGAAGAAAAGCAGTCTCGACGATTACTATACGCGCGGAATCGCGGCCTCTTCCAATGAAGACGACGATGAGACAGACAACGAAGCGGAGACAGAAGACACAGATGCTGATGAATCCACTTTTGGCACAAATTTTAACACCACGACTCAAAAGGGTAACACCTTGGCGTTTGACGATCAACTTTTTACCATGAGCTCCAAGTTCCTACTAGCTCGTATGGACTGGCTCAGGAACGTCGATCCAGAGGACCAGGAGGTCAAAGGGTTACTTGGCACACAGCAGCGGATTCCCGCGGGCCCAAGTAGTGGCAGGACGTCAATTTCACCAGGACTTCGAAGCTTTGAGGGCGATAGCTACGCGTATGTTCAGCGTTTATCGCAGAATCCACATGTACTGGAGAGATTAGAATGGCAAGCCATCTTGGCCAATGTTTTGCAGGGTGATATAGTGAAAAGCGAAAAGAGCAAGATCTCGCTTCACGGGCATCGCGTGAACACAGGTATTCAATACGCGGATGAACTTTGGCTGGAGCTCAAAGCTTGGATGAATTGCAGGTCAATTGAAGAAGAGCGTAACACTCTAGAATACTTAAGGAACTCTACTGATCCTGTTTTCGAAGAGATTATGAATGTAAAGTTCGACGACAATGTCGATGTGGATTATGCGGCGAAGACAGTAAAGCCTCTTTTGGAGAATTTTCACCAAGTAACATCTTACTGGAGAAACTCCCAACACATGCATTATGAAAAACCGTTGACGGGTCAAGAGGAATTCCAACATCGTGTCGCTGCCATGAATGCTTTTTTAACCCTAAGAGAAGCTTTTGAATGCGAAATAGAAGCTCTCAAAGCGTGGACTGGTAGCGATTCATTAGATGTCAACTTAAAGCCTTCTTTTCCAGAAGAGGACGGAGTTTTCAAAAACGAGACTACTTTTGCTGAACAAATCTTGAAGGAGCGTGACATTGAAAGCATTTTCCAAAAGAAACTGTTTTACCGCCATGCTCCATGGATTCTGAAGGCAAAGGTTTCCATCTTCACCTTGTCTGAGACTGTGAAGGAAATGAATCTGCCACTTCTGCACAAAAGCTTGGAAATTCTACTGATGTTTCCTTTCAAGCTTGTAAAAGAAATCATTTTGATTCGACTTGAATATGCCAAGAAACTGAACAATCCAACAATGATGATGATCGACCAAATGATAGACGATTTCAGCTCATACATCAGACTATCTGTGCAAATCAAACATACAGTAGTACTGTATTGCTCTGGTTGGACATTTTCTACGCAAATTGATGCCGATTTCGATGACACTGTCAATGAAGCTATAGTGTACCTTTTCAAGCTACTGCATTTAAAATTGATCGATAGCGCTAGAAAGTCCTTCAAGACTTTCAAAGAGCCCGACGAGCTTCTCAAGTATTGGGATCAATTGAAAAACGTTGGCTGTTTTATCTCTGGTGCTGGAAATGTTGTAGCCGAAGGTTTCGCTAATCTCACCTTGCGGTTGCTTAACCGCTTACACTCCTATATTCTTCGCGAGCAAAATCATCCACCTAATTTTGAAAAGGCTGCGGATGCGGAAAGATGGCTAGTGCAAGTTATCGAAAATATTGGCTCAGTGAAACGAAAAATCAACCGGTTTTCCAACGTACTCACAAAAGCGTTCCAAAATTCCGTGCTTTACAAAGTTAATGATAATCAAAATCTACTGCGAAACTTGAAGGACTCTGGCCACTTTCTCTTGTACACAGGCGGGCAGCTCGAAAAGGACGGAGTTTATCTCTTTTGTAGTGGAGAACTTCTTGGCTCGTCTGACGAAGAAATTATAAAGATTCTTCATAACTCGGCTATTGGTTCTGACCTTCTTCCAACTGTTGAGATTAAGAATAGTTTGAGTGTTTACAATGCACTCGAGAGCGGTTGGGACCAAAATGCCATTTTATTTCAAGAATATGGTGCTAATGGTGTGATTTATTATCATGTTCACTCTGAACCGCACGGGCGAGGTCCGACCATGAGGGGCCGCCGAACTGCAAACAACAACAGCACTCATCAAGCAGAAGAAATAAAGTTGGAAGAGAGAGAAATGTTCGAGCTTGAAATGAAGCTCAAAACTTTGGGCTACATTGTTGCATACTGTCCTCGGGAACCAATTTTGTGGGAAGGTGAAATGCTCAATCTCTCAGATGCTGTCATATTGACCAATAATGACTTCAGCGTCAAACTACCGGCTGACACCCTGGTTTTGATGAATCAAGGATCGACTTATGCAATGGAATATCAGTGTGATAGATTCGAGCACTTTGTTGGCGACGCGGTTTCTTTTAGTGAGAAAAGGTCCTCTATCAACCAACTGGAGTATACTCTTCAAAAAATTAACCGTGCTTACTTTAGGATTACTTACACGGTGATGGCTAATGCCAACAAAATAACCGACCATGTTCAATCTCAATTTAGAGGCAACGAAGTATTGAACAATTTGTTCATCTTTTGCCGGGATTTTGCACGTAACTTTTTAAGGGTTAACGTGGCAACGTATGAGAAGAAATCAATGATAATCTTGATGTTGATGAAGATCAGCATTGCCTGGATCAATTTTTTGGTAGATGACTGCGACCCAGAAGACTTGCGTACCTTTAGATGGTGCGTACCTGCTATGGAATTTGCGATGCAAATGACCACGGGTTGGAATATTTTGGGTCTGGATGAAAGGCAATTTTCTGTATTGCAAGAAAAGATCTCTGGCTGTATGACACTTCTAATTTCTCATTTTGATATTATGGGAACTCGGACTACTGAGTCAGAGAACTTACTGAGTCATGGTCAGATAAGAACTAATATCGGAGCGTGCGATAACGACAATGATTCTATTTTGGCTGTCAACTCTAAAGTGAGAGTGGAAGCGATACAAGACATGGAAAGACAAGTGAAACAGAACCCTCGGCACATAGGAAAGGTTTTGGACGAATCGGATCGCGACAATCAGTATTTGCAGTCACTTGCTTCCTCCTTGTCGAACGTTTCCATCAGATGGCAAAAAAGACACTTCATTGGAGGAGGCGCGTTTGGCACAGTTTTCTCGGCCGTCAATTTGGATACCGGTCAAATTCTTGCTGTCAAAGAAATTAAGATACAAGACCGAAATTCAATGAAGCAAGTATTTCCTGCCATCAAAGAGGAAATGAGTGTGTTAGAAATGCTTAATCATCCTAATGTGGTTCAATACTACGGTGTGGAGGTGCATAGAGACAAGGTCAACTTGTTCATGGAGTACTGTGAAGGCGGGTCGTTGGCTCAACTTCTAGAACATGGTCGAATTGAAGACGAAATGGTGACTCAAGTATACACGCTACAAATGCTAGAAGGTCTGGCTTACCTACATCAATCGAGTGTGGTGCACCGAGACATTAAACCTGAAAACATTCTGTTAGATTTTAACGGTGTCATTAAGTTTGTGGATTTCGGGGCCGCTCGTTCGCTCGCTGCGAATGGAACCAAAGTCGGCGCACAAGGCGGTGATAATAAAGAGGGTGGTAATAGTATGATGGGTACACCGATGTACATGTCTCCGGAAGCAGTAACGGGAGCCGAGAGGGGTAATTTCGGCTCAGGCGACATTTGGTCTCTAGGTTGTGTTGTCTTGGAAATGGCAACGGGACGTCGGCCTTGGTACAATCTGGATAATGAATGGGCAATAATGTACCATGTTGCTGCCGGGCATGTTCCCCAAATGCCTTCGAAGGACGAAATTTCAGAAAACGGTCGGAACTTTCTGCTTGGTTGTTTAAAACAAAACCCTAATAAGAGGTCGACGGCTATGGATCTCTTACGCGACCCATGGATGCTGGAAATTCGCAAGTTAGCATTCGATGATAATGACTCAGAAGAAACTTTGGAAGAATAATTTAGATAAGATAAACGGGGCAGAAATTGATGTTAGCGTTTCGAATATACTTTAATAATGTAACATTTTATTTTGTTCATGTAGGTGCTCTGCTAGATTTTGATGTATGTCAAAGCTTGAAGATGCTCACTCTGTTATAAAGATATAGAACTGGCATAGAATGTTCCTAAAGCTTGTCCCCTCAAGCAACTAAGTTTATGGTCGGAAATAGTATCCGTACCACACAAATGACTTAAAGGTGAAATGGAGATTAATGGTGTGCTTCCTCACCAGAAGAACCACTCTGAAGATAGTATCTTATTGGGTGACCAACAAAATCGAGGCTCTGTGATGCTGTAATTTATTATAAAAGTGTGAATCGGCGTCCACCACCAGCATAAATACAGCTTTGACATCGAGAGTGAGCCCAAATTTCCTTCTTACAAGTAAGCATTTTAACGTCTCTCTATGAATTTGTTCATGAATCTGTCCTTATTTTAATCGCTTCGAAACAAGATCAAATGATCTGATAAACCGCGTACGATTATCGGTTTCACTTGAAAAGGCTTGAACACTCAAGATTATAAGACTTCTAAACTGTTTAGCCGACAAAGTTCTTGGCAATCAAGCTTAAGTCCACGGCGGCCTTTAGCCATTGTGCCTAAATATGCACGAAAAAGAAACAGTTCGAGCATTTCCAATTTAGGCCTCGGCGGCTAAATCAAATTACGTAATCCAATATCGAATTTTTCAATTCGAGATTCCGTTCAACGTGACTGAAAAATTTATGGTGCCAGCTGCGATGAGCTTTCAAGGCGATGAGATGAGATGAGATGGGATGAGCTAACTAGCCGACATAAAAGGACCAGTTCGACTGTGCCGCATCGGAAAAGGCCATCTTTAAAAACGCATTTTGACTAGCCATGGCGACGTTAGTACCACCGCCCTCGAAAAAGCAGAAAAAACAGGCCCAACAGCCTCGTGAAGTTGACGTTATTCCGGACGATCTGCCTCATGTTCTCGTGAAATTCCAAGCTTTCGACACCGGTGAGACTGTGGGAGGATCCCTGCGGGTCCCAGGTGGCACCACTGAGCAGCAGCTTGAGCAGCTTCTCAATCAGCTGCAAGGTGAATCCGATGAACCTGTTCCGTACTCCTTCAGCTGTCTTGTAGGTGGCCAAAAGGGCAAACCAGAGGAAGCAGTGGATATCAAAGACAGTATATACAGCTCACTGCTGAAACCTGGCCATAAAACCACCGAAGACTTCCTCACCATCGTCTTCACACCGCGTGCAATTTTCAAGGTGCGTCCTGTAACGAGAAGTTCATCGGCCATAGCAGGTCATGGAGCGACGATCTTATGTTCTGCATTTGCACCAAACACAAGTGCACGCATGGTAACCGGGTCCGGTGACAATACTGCAAGAATTTGGGACTGCAACACCAGTACGCCCATGTACACTTTGAAAGGCCATTACAACTGGGTTTTGTGCGTGGCATGGTCACCGGACGGGGAATTGATTGCTACGGGATCTATGGACAACACAATCAGACTTTGGAACGCTCAAAAGGGTGAAAGCTGTGGGGACGCTCTGAAGGGACACACCAAGTGGATTACCTCGCTCGCTTGGGAGCCAGTGCACCTTGTGAAACCTGGCAACAAGCCCAGGTTGGCATCGGCTTCCAAGGACGGAACCATCAAGATATGGGATACCACAAGACGTGTTTGCCTCATGACCTTGAGTGGCCACACAAACTCTGTTTCCTGCGTCAAATGGGGTGGACGCAATGTGCTTTACAGTGGTTCGCACGACAAAACCATCAGAGCTTGGGATATGAATTCTTCGGGCCAGTGCATCAACGTTATGAAGTCACACGCGCACTGGATTAATCATTTGTCGCTCTCCACCGACTACGCGCTTCGAGTCGGTGCCTTTGACCACACAGGCCAAAAACCTGCGTCGGCTGAAGAGGCTCAACAAAAAGCGTTGCAAAACTATGAGAAAATCGCTAAGAAGGGTGGCAAGATCGAAGAAATCATGGTAACGGCTAGTGACGATTTCACCATGTACCTATGGGACCCAATTAAGTCTACCAAGCCCATCACAAGGATGACGGGACATCAGAAGCTTGTTAATCACGTTGCATTTTCTCCAGACGGTAGATACATTGTTTCTGCGTCTTTTGACAACTCCATTAAGTTGTGGGACGGCAGAAACGGCAATTTTGTTGCCACTTTCCGTGGCCATGTGGCCAGTGTTTATCAGGTTGCTTGGTCTTCTGACTGCCGGCTGCTGGTGTCATGCTCTAAAGACACTACTCTTAAAGTTTGGGATGTAAGAACCAAAAAATTGTCTGTCGATCTTCCTGGCCACAACGACGAGGTCTATACCGTCGACTGGAGTGTGGACGGTAAACGAGTTTGTAGTGCTGGCAAGGACAAAATGGTGAGACTGTGGACTCATTGAAAATGTTCGAACTAGTTGGAATTTTGCTAGCATTTTTTGCAGGCTCAAATGCTGCGTTTATAAACTGTAAATTAACTCAAATGTGAACAAAAATAAGCCAAACAGCATTGAATCCATGCAATCCAATTCAAAGCTCTTCCAGGGATAGATACCAGGCGGTAAGTCCATATGACGGGAGTATCTTCGAGAGCTCACTTCGAACGAGGTGCTAATCAAAAATTTTGACCATATATCCAAGTTCAGTATGGGCTAACCACCAAAGAAGATCAAAACAGTGGTACTTTAACCCTCCAAGCACATCATGTTGAGCATGATACGTTTCAGAGCTGTTGGTTGTCAATCTGCTTTTCGTTCTGCAGTTTTGGCCGGCCATTTTGGCCCAGCAAGGTCGCTGAGCACAGTAGTAAACAGTTCCGAACCCAATACTACTGAAAAGGATGATTCCAAGAATCCCATCTCACAACAGGAGATTCAAGATCTGTCGAGCGCTCTTGAGGAGCCCGAATTTAGCATATTTCCCTCGATCCACGATGTGAAGCCTGAGGAACTAGTTGGACACGCTCCCTTTGGTGTAAAATCCTATTTTGTAGAAAGGTCTGCAACCGGGAACCTGCCAGTTTACACAGATGTCAAAAGAGATGGCAAGATAGTCACTGAGATTCGGAGAATTCGTGGTGATCCTGTGCAACTGAGAAATGACCTTCAGGGCTTTTTGAAGCATATACCAAAAAACAAGTTTAGAGTCATGATGGAGTCCAGAAAGGTGATCATACAGGGCGATGTTGTAAAACGTGTGAAGCAGGTGTTGTCCACTACGTTCTGAAATAAATGCAAATGGTTGCATTAACTATGCACGTTTATCTGTATCTGTAAATAGCTGACCTGCAATCAAGTGTCGGATTTTGAGTTGACTCTGCGAAATGTGAACAAGGCATCGTCTGTGACACTGGCCTGTATCGTCGATATGAGAGGGTGAAGGCTTCGAGACTTCAAGACCTGACGTGCTAGAGGAAAGTTTGATGTCAGCTCATTTTGAGCGAGTTCCTTGAAGAAAGACAAGCGAATACCCGAGAAGGCTCTTGTGGTGTGCAAAGGTTCCCAAGCGTTTTCGCCAGGGACTGTAAAATGCTTAGGTTCTGAAATAGCTGAAATGAGATAATCGAAAGTGGGCCATGCTCTCCTTTGTGCGGAAAGAGTTTCAGTTTTGTCATAGTGGATGTTGAACTTTTCGTCCAATTCACCAAATTTGGTGATTCCCGTCATACAAGCAGGAACGTCCATGTGAACAGTTGCACCTTTAATGTTGTTTTCCAGAACGTAATTATTGAACTGAGCCAAAGCTTCACCTCCGGGGTAGTTTAGTGAGGACACGATCGAAAAAACAATCGAAATTGCTAGTGAGCATATCGGAAGAGTACCAATCACAAGTTTTAGTAAAAAGCTGCTTCTCCGTGAGTTAAAGATTTGCGAAGCTCCACAGCTCGCCACAACTGTGAGCACAGGAATGGTGTAAACAATAAACCTCCATTCTTTATGAGGTTGGAAAGACAAAACGAAGATATGGAAATACGCAGCTTGTGCTATAATCTTGAGCTCTTTTGGAGCGACACCAAATCCCACGATATTGAGGAAAAGCACGGTAGGTGGGACAAAAATCATGGGTAAAGAATTCGTGAGGTATGCGTGAAAAGGCATTATGCCCCATTTGACGGATTCGCCTTCCACAACGTTGAAGAGAAAAGAGTCTAGCTCTGGCAAGGTCCAGTTTTGCCAGAAGTAAGAATCCACGTATAGAGATGCCACTGCGCCCAGTGCAGCACCCAACGACCCGAACATTACCGTTTCAGAGAAAGTGATTCGTTTGGCAAAAAGAAGTGCAAGAGCGGCACCTGCGGTTAATGCAGCAAGCTCGAGACGAAATACAATACTGCAAAAAGTTAAGATCAACAGCGCGAAACGAGCTTTCTTGCCCTCCAGAATGAGTCCCAGCGCCACGTTAACCAAAGGCAAAACCACGACAAAATTGGGCAAGGGTCTGGAGCTGTAGTACATGATGTGGAACTGAGAAACAAGCAACAAGCAGAAAAAGGTGCCAATCGAGCTTTTTTTGGGTTTTGCATTTTCGTTTGATTTTGAAGTTTTTGACAAATTTCCCTGGCGGTCTAGTAGGTCCTGGGCTTTATTTTTCAAGTAAATGAGTCCCAAAGCGTTTGTCAAGCCAATAACGGAGCGCACCACCAACTGAGCGTCCAAGTTCGACGTTGACGATTTCAGTCCTAAAAACTTCAAAATCTCAAGGGGGACGTAGGAAATTGCTGCTATCACCAATGGGCCTATGAAAGAGCGAGGAACAACGCCTGGATACTGCAAATGGTCAAATTTCGAGATATCGAAAATCCCATATTTCAAAATGTCATGGACGGCTTGAATAGTAAAACTTTCTTCGACTTTGGTATACGGAGAAAGGTATAAATGCGCACCGATTGTGAAGAGTATCAAAAGGCTTGTTCCAAGGCTCAATTGACCCATCTTGAATGCTTCAATAGTACGTGCTTTGGTATCGAATAAGAGGTGAAAAGTTGGTGATGTGGGAAATGGTCTACCTTATTCCTAATAAATATACAATTACTGCACCTCGTGATCTGAAATGTTGTGACGGTGTTTAAAATCATAGAAACAAGAACTACCGAGGGAACTCAAAAGGTGATTGTAGATTTTGATGTGTATATTGGTGTTACATTGATATTATTTTCAGTGTGTTTGGTGCTCTTCGTGTAGCCTTGATATTTCGTGTCAGTGGGTTTCGTCGTTACAGTGTGACCTTCTAAAATTGATTCTTGAACTAGTCAGCTAATTGGAACCAAATAAAAAAAGGCAATGGGCTCTAATAAGACGAGGATGCATTGACACTATTTTTCTTGGAACCGGTCAGTGTCTATGGTGGCTGAATTCTTGTGAATAGTGGTTATCCATAAATACAATGAAATATTGACCTCGCGCCAGATCACTTTGTACTAATACGACGACTGTCATCGATTCGATGTTTTGGAAATAACAGCCATAAAAACAACATTTGATGAATCCAAAAATATCCACTAATTCCTGATTCTCGTATCTAGACTCCGATCAAGTAATCTGTGAGCTTTATTGTTTTATTTCGACTCATGTCACCCAAAATTTTCGGAAAAATGGCTATGGGCTCCGAAAATCAGGATAGGGCATCTGAAAACGATGCTATTTTCATTGCTACGTTTAAAAAGTCTGCTGCTACCGTCCTAACATTTCAATTCCTCGAAAATTGAAGTCAAGTTCTATTATCTGTCTTCTCTTTTCCATTTTAATGATTATGTATATAAATTACCTGTATAGAATACCAATTACAACTTATTTCAGCGATGAGCACTGTCCAAGAACAACAAATTTTGATATGTCGGCACGTAAGGACTACAGCTATCGACAGGAAGAGGACGGGGAACTGCCCGCATTGGTTGGCGGAAACGAACAAAATTTGAACGAGCTTCTGGGAGCCGTTAGTTCTGATGGTGGACATTGCATAGCGACTGACAGGAAAATAGAGCAGGCCAACAAGCAGTTGGAAGTTGGAAGTGCCACTGGTGACAAGAAAATTCCCGTTACAATAATTACTGGATATTTGGGCTCTGGTAAGTCCACATTGCTGGAGAAAATAGCCCTAAAGGGTTCAGACAAAAAAATTGCCGTTATTCTCAACGAGTTCGGAGACTCGAGCGAGATTGAAAAGTCCATGACAATACGGGAGGGCGGAAGCTCTTACGAAGAATGGCTCGATCTTGGAAACGGGTGTCTGTGTTGTAGCATGCAGGACGTCGGGGTCAAAGCAATCGAAGGTCTGATATCTCGTTGTCCTGGAAAAATCGACTATATCTTGCTAGAAACGTCTGGGGTCGCAGATCCACATCCAATTGCAAAAATGTTCTGGCAGGACGATGGCCTTTACAGCAACGTGTACTTGGACTCGATCGTGACTGTTCTAGACGCCGAAAATGTCTTGACTTGTTTGGACGATGTTTCTCCTGCAACACACTGGCATGGCGAAGATGTCGGTATCGAGGGGAATATGACGATTTCACATTTGCAAATCGCCATGGCCGACTCCATCGTTTTGAACAAAATGGACAGACTCAGCGATAGCGAGATGGTACGAAAAGTTGAACTCAAAGTGCGCCAAATAAATTCAATGGCTCCCATACATTATGCAAGCTATGCTGAAATCCCATTGAACAAAGTTCTAGATCTGCACGCATTTGACACCGTGAAGTTCGAAAATGCTCCACAAGCGACTTTCCACGACCCTCGTATTACCACAGTAACTCTTGAATTTAGACCTCTGGTCAACGAGGATGAATTTCAGAGGTTTCTCAAAGATTTCTTGCGTACTGTTCTTTGGAAAGGCTTTGGATGTGATGTTCAAGGTGACTGGGAAGTTTTGAGGACAAAAGGTCTGCTTCGTGTTGCTGACACTTGTAAAATCATACAGGGCGTTCGAGAGACTTTTGATGTTCTGCCCAGTCTCAACTTGGAGCAAACCCAAAATTGCAAGGTGGTTTTCATAGGCAAAGGCATCACAAAGCAATCTCTAGAAGACAATCTATCGAGAGTCATATAAAAGTGTACAGTTGTAAAAACTTTAGAAACTGACTTTTCCTGCATCATCAGCACCCTTGCTCTTCTTTGAGTTTCGAAACAGGCTATACAGCTTCATATCAAATAGTTACGTATGAAAGAGATAAAGAATACAGTCAAAGAGTCAGCGATCTCTTCCAGCGCTCAGTCATGTCTCATAGACACGATTTTAGAGGTTTTATTAAAAATGCGGCTTCTGGTTCTGAGGATCATGTAGAGAGCAAGGAGAATTGAGAACCCGATCGCTACTTTAACAGCAGGATGGTGCAATTGTTCGTATTTTTCTTCTCTCATAATCTTTTCCTCCTTCTCGCCCTTAGCTTTAGTCGCCGCCATAGTCACACCCTGCGATTCATCACCGTTTTGGTACTTCTGGACCTTGACCATCCATTGCTTGTGCAAATCTTCAGGTGATGTGATTTTGAGCTCCTCCATTAGCGCATACTTGAGCTTAACGTCGTTAAAAGGTTTGTCTTCATCGTTGGTTTTCACATATTGAACTTTGTTGATGAGCTCGTCTAGTCCCGCAACGACTTGACCAAAGACAACATTTTTGCCATCCAAATGCGTAGGAGGCTCCGAGGCGGTCACAATGAAAAATTGAGAAGCGTTGCTGTCTTCTTTTCCGAGGTTGGCCATAGACAATCTTCCGGGTCTATCGTGCTTCAACTGAAAGTTCTCATCCTCGAAAAATTGCTTTCCAAAGATGTTGAATGGTCCAACTTTAGGCAAAACATCGCCACCTTGAATCATAAAGTCGGGGATAATACGATGGAAAATGGTGCCTTGGTAACCCAAGGTAAAACGGTCATTGACCTCGTCTTTGCCCTTGATTACTGCTGTAACACCCTTGGAAATTTTAGCAAAGTTGTCCACGGTTTTTGGCACCACAGTGCCATACAATTCGATGGTTACGTCGAAGTCCTTTGCTTCTTGCGTAGTTTCATCCGTGTATTCGATCGTGAAGAAAACACGGTGCGTAACAGGCGGATTTGGCTCGTAAGTTTTCTCAGAAGGCACGTTAGCGGCTCTCACAAGTCCAACAGCTGCGCAAGCAGCCCAAATGAAGTACTTAAACAACATCAATGCGTTGTTTTGGCTAATTTGATAATTGTTGTTATGAGTTGTTGATGAGAGACCGGAGATTTTCCATTTGACATTATATATAATTGCCGAAAAATATTGAAAAACTAAGATTTTCGACTAGAAAAAAGACACCGAGAGATGCGAGTAAGGGGTAAAGTAATAACTACGCTGATTGCCGTGAATTTGGGCTATTTAATGATGAAACTTTCAGAATTTTTCGATCATTTTTGAGTAACTAACGATGTTATCTAGTTACGGTGAAAGAAATGGTATCTTGCGATGGCAAGGTTCAAGATTGATGGTACGTAGATATTGTAGCATGTAACACTCGACTCATAACATAAGTACGAGGATGACGAATTAAGAACTGGGTTTTTTCCTGGCTCATCTACTACAGCCTCGAGAAACTCAGTGGGAAGCGAAAGTCGAGACATATTACACGATGACTGTCCTGAATTTGTGGTAAGCACTGGGCTGGCCAATTGAATGGGATCTTGGTTGAATAATATACGCTGCGATGTGCTGCTGGCTGTCGATTTAAAGACAGTCTGTCCTTCTCGAGACAAATTAGTATAAAGTGATGATAAAGATAACGTAGAAAAGTGACCATTCTGCGCTTCAGCTTGTGATTCTAAGCGTGGGAGTCATTTGCATGCTTGTAAATTGTTTAAAATCTTATGCAGTTTCTTCTTGCTATTGCTGCATGTTTTAGGGAATTTAAATTCAAAACTAGCCTCTTGAAGAAGACCCTGGAAGAAAAGTGATGTAGCCGTTTCCGTGCACACGGGTAAATCGAACATTGCAGGCGGAACCGCATGCTTTCGATACCTCTATTCTTTGCATGCTACTTTTGAAGGTTTTGACAGCAGATCTCATCGAAGGTCACTCTGTACTATTCTGTCGCCAAAAGTGCTCATCTCGCGAAAAAGCACTCGTCACCATTCCTCCCGACCTTTCTACCCGGTCAAAGTCAACACCATTGGGTCAGAAACCATTAAACCTTTTTTAGAACACTTTGCCTATCATTTGAACAAACTTTTCTCCCTAACTTTCCTTCCTCACTTTCCTCCCTCAATTTCAGACTTCAAAACAAAAGGCCAGAGACTTACGTTCTCACTTCCCTCAACATACCATTCTGCCCTCTTAGCACAGAAATTCCACATTCTGTGCACCACCAATTCCTTTCAATCTTCAACATTTACTCATCAAGTCGATCGATTGTCACGACAAGAATATCATATTGCGTATTCCAGACAACTCACCGACCCAAGTAGCTACTAAGCCAGTACCCATAACCAGATTCGAACTTACGAAGTACTATCTCTCCTGGAAACATACCGAAATGTCCAATAATTATTCAATTGCTCACAGATTACTACTGGTTTTCTCAATTTTATCCGTTTGAGCTCGGATTTTTTTCCAAACGCTTTTCAACCATTGTCATTGACCCATGAACGTCAAATCTACATCCATCATATTCGTCTAGTCTTCCCTTCTGTATCTTTTACCTATCTTTGTTCAATAACGTCTTTTAATCTTGAAGTCAAGTTGACTTTCCTAGCCCAATTATCTTACCATCACTCAGACCAAAGCTCGAATACAGCTGGGAATATGACTGACCAGGATTCAAATAAGATCAGCAAACCACGAAAAATTCAGTCAAATGGTAATAGAGCGCTAAAAGCTTGCGATACCTGTCGTCGCATGAAAACTCGATGCATCCCATCGCCTTTACCAAATGAACATCAATGTCTTCGATGCGATACTTTAAAGCTACGATGCTCTTTTCAAGACCTTTGGGAAGCTGAGGGCGACGAAGAGGTGAAAGCGGGAGGTTTAAACAAAGAAAGTAAGGATTCCGGCAAATCGAGCAATACCACTAGTTCTACTAGTTATGAGTCCGCTGAATTGACAAAACGACTTTTAAAAAGTGGGTATACCCCGGAGCATTTCGCAATCCATTCAAAACTGCTGCAAAACGTCAACAGTAACGTTACAAAAATTTTAAAACTGTTAGAAACCGGCTCTGCAAATTCGTCGGACACTTCTGATCGTAAATTGCAAGATGTGAATTCTACCTTCGACACTGTGGCCGCCGCATCTCATCAAGTGGTCGGAAATGAGCCCAGCAGTCTCTCATCTTCAACTATGGGTCTTACTAGCTTTAGAGCAGGCTCCCCGGAGCTAGGCGAATCCACATCAAGAATCGAGCATCGCCATTCAACACCACATCTGGCTTCTCCATTCGCCATGTTCACACAGCTGGCAGCTACTGAAAACGTGCCCCTTCCCATAACCAAACTGTACCACTGTGCTCTGGTACCAGATGAAACGAGCACTGATGTCATTGACATGAATATCCTGTCGTTAGACGAAGTTACTTTACTAATGGAATCATTCCGGCATGGCTACGGAAAGTGGTGTTCATTTCCGGAGTCATTGGACTCCAGTGAACTGGTCAGGATGCTGAGAACCCGAAATGCAAGTTTGTTGCTTACTACCACATGCGTGCTGGCCCTCCGATATACAATCCAGCACCATGATCTAAAGACTCGAATATACAAAATTCTGCTTTACAAACTCAAAGACGATCTAGAAACTAGCCTCAGAGCTGTCCCGCAAACAGTTGAGTTCCTACAAGCAATAACACTACTTTCCTTGTACGCAAATTCCTTTAGTAGTGACATTATGACCTTCGACGCTTGGTATCTCTCTGGAATAGGCTTACAACAATTTTTGACCTTAACCGTCGACGATGAAGACTACAAAGATGAAGCTGGACTAAATCAAGTGTCAGATTCAGAATTGCACGGTTCCTTGGACGAAGACAACTACACGGATAGCGATTCAAGTCTCACGTTCCGGAGATTACAATTATTTCGCCTTTGGAATCACCTATGTCTAGCCCATACTGCCAATTGCGTATTCTCTGGTAGAATGTGTATTATTGATGGGCTGAGAGCAGATCTTTGTCGTCGAACTTTGGATTTCTCGAAGTCCACTAACTTTGATGGAAGAATGGTGGCAGAAATAGCGCTACAATTGATCCTGTACAAATTTGTACAGCAATGTGCTTTGAGCCCTTTAGATGATGCTTCGGGTGCTGTGGCTTTTAAGACTGTTAATGAGGAACTGCGCAAGTGGAATGAAGAGTGGGCCTATCTCGTAGCTCAACCCATCTACCCCTCCAAACAATACGCCGAGTTTGCTTTGGATTACGCTCATACCATTGTACTGTACACCTGGTTTCATAGATTATACAAAGCCAGTCAAGCCAGGAAGGCAACCATTGGAAATCGGTCTAGCAGTGCCAGCAATACCAAAGGCTCAAGAATACCTAGCCAAAACCCAGCTATAACAGCACTGGATCAAGAAAATTCCATACTTCATGTTGTGAGCTCAATGCCTGTGGAAATGCAATTAAAAGTGCTTGACCACGCTCGCAAAGCCGTGGAAGCAATGGTAAGTGAAAACTTTGAGAATTTTCGCTTTCTTTCTGACCAATTGATATTTCAGTGCGTTCATTCATCATTGATGTGCTTGGTAGTGGCTCGTAAACTCTTTGACTCTGGAAGTCCGGTCCTGAAAGAAGAAAATCTGGAGCAGGTGCTGAGTGATGTTAAAAAGTTCAGTTTGAGGCTTCATAAGATACGGGAGGGCGAGCTGAAAAGTTTTTGGGTTGAGGAGGTTGATTTAAGAATACCTAGCGTTATTCTACAATATCATAAGTCCTTAGAATCATGTCTTCGAGACAAATTTCCCGAATATGAAATTCATGTTGATGACGACTATTTATGAAACGACTGTAATAATACATCCAGCTTCTTCTTATTTGGGAGGCTTGTATAAAAACTTCGACGGCCGGCGCGAGAGTTTGTGGGGTGATTAATCGTACTTTGTGCACCATCCATACCAGTTGCGACCTACGCAGCTACTGGTGATGGTTGGTTCTGGTGTGATTGTTGATCTTGTTGACGATGTAGTGGTCGAAGACACCATGGTATGAGAGGGTGCTTCTTTTCTGACGTATTCCCAATTAAAACAATCATGACAAGGGCCCGGAGGTATGCATCGGGCAGGCTTTTCGTAACTTTCCAAAACCTCATCTATGACCTTGTGAATCCTATGGTTGAAGAGACTTACGTGCCATCCTTTGTCTTTGACAACATCGTAGACGCAAACTTTGCCTGTGTGGCAAGAGGTTTCCATTGCGTACCCACCTATTGAGCATGATGAGCTAGCTCCGTTGCAGGTTCCCATAAATATAGGGTCTGCTGTGTTTCCGAAATGCCACACGCCTTCCAAGTAGTTGGGGTATCCAGGTGGCATTGGCAAGTGTAGGCGCCGCGTTGCAAGCAGTTCTCCTGGGGCCTCAAAAGCTACTACTGGAAGTCCGTAAGTGCGGCCCAGTAAACTGCCCAAAGCGCCACCCAAAGAGTGCCCTGTAACCCAAATAGTTGATGTTGGATATTTTTCGGCCACCTGCTTGTAAATGTTCAGCACTGCTTTGTAATAACGATCCTTTCTTCTGAGTTCACGCTCCAAACAGGCCTCGTCGCAGGTGTAGGATTTCATGTAACAGTCGCACACTGTCGTCCACAAGTAACTAATTCTTGCACAGCAACAAGAAAATAGCAGATTGTCGTTAAGCTTGTCGTTCACAGTAGTTTCGTCTTCACCGGAACCCGCGAGTCCCTGGGCACTAGTACCTTTTACGGCTAGCACGACAATATCCTGCTGTTTATTGCTGAAAACATGGCCTCTCAGACCATCATCATCCCAGCCATGACCTGAGTTTTCCGTGTGATTCCAAGGCCTTGAAAGATTTCTCCAGTCTCCGGTATGCGGCAGTCTTACGTACGCATTAGAAGACATGAGTGCAAGACTGATGATCGTTTTTTTATCCGTCACTTTCGGCACCACAACCGTATCATCGATCCAATCTAGATGCACTTGGGAAGCCATGTGTGGATTTTCATGTGCAAAATCCAGATATGACTCCACGAAGTCAGGATCTCGATACAGCATTCTTTTCAGAGACTGTGGTTCGTACGAGAGCTCGAACTCGTAACTCATCGGGTTTTCTGTTGCGTATTGCGAACTTGAGGTCCACATTTCTTCATCATCTCCAGCGCTCGTTGTATACTCCGAAAACTTGGATTTGGTAGCGTCCAGTACCTCTTCGTTCACCTCGAGCACTTGCATTGAAGGATGAGCACCCACGCCATGTTTGTATATGCTTTGGAGCTTGAAAGATCCTTTTATCGAAGCCCGGTCTGATGTGAACATAGATGTGTTAGTTTTTGAGTGGTTTTGAGCCTTAAAGTATAGGTAAAACAACGCAAAAAGTGTCGTTGTGATCGCCCAGAACCCAGCTACATTCCTGGGGCATTTATAGCGCCTCAAACCTCTTTTTTCCTCCATCAGAGACGCTTTTGTTTAGCTGTTCAACTGGTCTTGGAGGGATGCGTCTTTGATCTAAGGGTTTTTATATATCTACAATATCTTATATTATTCTCTATCTGTTCATGAGTACATAGCGTTACGTAAGCTCATGAGTACGTGTTTATGAGTACACCTTGAATGAGTACTTTAGTCACGAGACTTTACGCTCAAAATCAGCTTCTTCAGTTCTATAAAGGCATTGGTGTATACTTGAGTTGCGGCCTGTCGTCCAGGAGATCCCGAGATTCTATCAGTTTAAGGTCGTTTATCTTTTTTGGATGTTTCTCTTCGGACGAATTTTGCTGTTTTTCCAGCTCTAGGGTTCTTAACAAAATCTTGTCAACCAGTGACAAAACCTCGTTGACGGCTCGAGGAAGGTCCGGAGCTTGCCGTAGAAGCGCATTCAATAGCAGTGCACTGCACAAATCTCCGCTGCCGCTAAACTGGACGTCAATCTTGGGAATGCTGAAATAGCAGGTTGAGGCGGGATTCGAGCGTTCGCTGCAGGCGCAGATGATGGCATTATCGCTGAACGAGTGCGAAGTGACACTCGTAACAACCACATGCGGAATTTTGGGATATAATTCGTGGAATCGTGTTATGGCAAGCTTCAGAGTGTGAAGGTCTGTAATTTGGATGTCAGTCAAGACTTCCATTTCAAACTGGTTTGGGGTAGCCAAATACACATTTCCTCGAGAGAGAATACTCTTGTAGGCTGGAATGGCGTCCGGGGACACGTACAGTTTGCCATTGTCGCCCAGAACGGGATCCAGAACCCACTTGATATTTGCGTCACTTTCACATAAATTGCCGAGCACTTCGCCGATTTCACACAGTGCTTCTGGGTCTGGTAGATATCCGGTGAGAATTGCGTCGTATTTGAGCTGTAGACCTTCTAAAAGGCCCTTTTCAATGATATCGCGGAGATCTTTGGCCTGGGATCGAAACCCGTTGAAATGACCGTAGCCGGGGTGGTTCGAGTATTGAACCGTGTTGAGAGCATCCACGTCCCATCCAAGATATTGCAAGGGAAACGTGGCAGCCTTGTTTCCAACATAGCCATGAACTACATGCGATTGAATAGACAGTACTTTTTTCGTCATAAGTAGAGGGGCAGAACGTCTAAAAAGTTGGAAGTTTGGGCCAACCTTAAGCCTGAGTCAGACCAAATCGACGTGAGATTGCGTGTGGGCACGGAACGATGCTAGGATGGCCCTTTTTGGGTGGACAATTGTGCTAGGAAGCCATGGTGAGCTTCTGGTACTTATAAGATTAGAAAAAAATTGTTAATTTACCACTGGCAACGAGATAAGAGCAGATGGAGCGACAGCAGAGTCTTATGGGTTTATAATTGCGCTGATAAGCACTTTAATTGTCTTGATGTGTACAGTGGAGATCCAGGGCTATTTTGAGCATTTTTCAGCTTTTTCAAATGTGCCCTGTAGGCCAAGTATAGGCAGAGTTTATGATATGAGTATGAGATCCCATTGAAGAAAAGTGACATTATCGAATCTGAGCACCTGAACTAGCCCAAAAATTGTAGAGAATCATCAAAAGCTCCCTGAAATTGCTGCTGAGCTTCTCCGGCTATTTTTGAGCTTTCCAGAATCTATCAAAAAAGATGTGTCTACAACATATGATTCAATTAGTTGAAAGCTGACTCAAGAACCACCGAAATTAAGCTCTTCAAAATAAAATTATCGTCAATTTTTTTGGCAAAATATGTCGACCATCCATTGTTCTTATTCTCCTTCTTCATTCTTCCCAATCAACAACGTTTTGGCTCTCACAATTTTGCCGAATTATTGTAGCAGCCTGGACAAGCTTTTCATGGCAAAAGTAGATTCATTTTCTAGAGAAAATTGAGCACTTTCAAATGCATTAGTCAAACAAGAGATTTCTGTTTTCCTTCTCTTATTTTTCTAACTTAAACCTTCCATCTGTCTTTGGTCATTGCTAGCTTTTCAACGTGTATAATACGAAATTGGATCACCAAACCTTTAACTAAGTAAGGTACAGCCTCATCAACAACTTTCAAACACACAAAACAGGACAATGAAGGTCCAAGAATCAGTCTATAGTATTGGGTATCCAATCTACGGGGCAAGATTTCTTAACAACAATGTTCTTTTGGTCACTGGAGGCGGCGGTGAGGGCAACAATGGCATACCAAACAAACTGACAGCTCTTCAGGTGAACTTTGAAAAACGGAAAATTATCAAACGATTCCGGGAGCTGACACTTGATAGCAACGACGATTCTCCCACAACTTTGGATGCTGCAAATAACATCATTTTGATGGGATGCAATGAATCCTCTGCCAAGGTCAAAGCAGGGCAGCCTAACCATCATCTTCGCAAATACATATTCGAAAACGAACATTTGAAGTTTGTGGCCAGCGTCGATATGGACCGCTCAAAAAATGCGGATGACTATACCAAACTCACTTACATGTCTCAGGACGGATCCGTGGCTGCAATTGCGTCGTCCAAACTGCCTACTGTGATCCGAATCTTGAATCCAGCATTGTTGACTGAAACGTACGAAATTGAGACCGGGAACGACGTGAAAGATCTACATTTTAGTCCCGACGGCAAAGTACTCAGCTACATAACTGCTTCGACGTTGGAGGTTATTTCGATCGTCACAGGCCGCTTTATCGTGCGTAAGACGGATTTCAACGAGAACTGGACCCTTTCCAAAATACGGTTCATAGGCGAAGACACTGTAATCATTGCTGCAGCTCTCAAAAAGGGCAGTGGAATAGTTCTTTGCAAAGTGAGCTTGAAGTCTGGCACAACCTCTGTGTTAAAGACCAAAATTGTGACCACTAAGATCAAAGGTGTAACTTCCATGGACGTGGATCCAAAAGGTCAATTAGCTGCCCTTGCTGGTAATGATAACTCCGTCTTGATTGTGAAATTGAAAACTCTCACGGTCGCAAAATTCTTCAAACAAGTTCACTCTTTTGCCATCACAAGGGTCGTATTTTCGCCAGATGGGAAAGCCCTGGTCAGTGTTTCGGCCGCCAACACAATACACGCTATTCGTGTACCAGACAATCTTGCTACGTCAACGTCTTTTATCGAAAAGATTGTTAAATTCTTGGCCAACTTTGTTCTTATTGTCCTATTTGCGGCTATTGTGCAAGTTACCTACAAGTACAAGTTACACGAAAAGGGATACCAGTTTGCCTTGGCCAAGTGGAACGCTAGAAATGCTTCTTTCAAAATGAATGACGAATTTGTTCAAACAACGCTAGTGGGCGATGTGGTGAGTGTCCAAACCAAAACCAAAGAGGCCCCCACCCATCAGAGCTCTGTTACAACACCTACAAGCTCATTCGTAACTTCTGAGACCGTGACCTTCTCATCTATCAGCGATTCGATTCAAAGTTCAGGACATATCCGACCATCTGTTGAGAAAGATTTGAGCTTCTCGACTTTTACTTCGAGTTCGAGTCAAGATCTGAGCCTTGCCTCTCACAGTTTTGCTGAAACAAAAACTGTAGAAACCACCAGCTCTCAGCCTGCACTTTCTTGGTCTTCAGACGTCCCTGAAAATTCTAAAGCGGACGAAACTTCATCGACAGCTGAATCGGGTGTTGAGGATCTCAAAACGGAAGAGCTGGAAACTGCTGATGAGCCGTCATTGGTCAGTAGTCGCGAAAGTTCTGCTTATATCGAGGCTGAGAGCGCAAGCTCGCAAATTTTTGACGACCAATGGCCCACTACGAGTGTCGTGAAGGAATCTGCAGCAAAGAATAGCCCTTCAAGTCTTCCTAATAGTAGCAGTGATGAAGAGACACCTGGTCTTCAAATGACAACCGCATCCGCAGAAGACAGCGATGCCTTTTCTTCGCCTAAGAAGAACAGCAACTCTGCCATTTCAACTAGTTCTGATATGACTGCATCCAATGAGAAAGTTTCTAAAATCTCGGAGGCTAGTGTAGTATCACAATCATCGTCGCTTCCCAGCAAAAAATCGAGCCAATTATCCTCTGCAGTGGGTTTGTCAGGGTCTGACAGCAAAAATATTGATATCTCACACTCTGCCATACAACCCGAGGCGATTACGACGAAAATTGTCCGTAGCCCATCTGGCGCAGATGTCACAACCAGCAAAATCATCATGGAGCTAAATTCCTCCACCACTACGCAAAAGACAGCTATGTCAAACTCGGGAAGCGAGGTGCTCGAGAATTTCAAGTCTTCCTCTGCCAAAGATTCATCAACACTGCTCTCGACTCCTGCCACGATCACACAAACGGCAGCATCTTCAGTTCACGTAGATGCAGAGTCGACGGCGCAGAACGTGAAAAGCGAAGTAAAGCCCCCAAAGGCCGGTAGTTTGACATCTAAGAAAGGACAGAGAACGGAAGACCTCGAGGAAATTGAGGAGGTATATATTGAGAGCGCCGAGAGAATGCCGCTAGCCACATCTCAGGCTGATTCGAAAGTTACTCAGGATCCAAAGCCAATCTCTTCAGAGAGCATTTCAATCTCGACTCGACAGAGTTCTGGAAATCTCGTTAGTGACAGCTCAACTACCACCACAAGCCCAACGAATTTGGCTTTGACGTCTTCATGGGAACATAAGCAAGCATCTGCTGCTCATGGACATATTTCAAGTGCAGTTCCCGGTGACTTTGAACAGAATTATACTCCGGACGTCTCCGGTTCAGCAGATGATGAAAGCTTCAATGAAGATGTCACTCCAGATGCTATTTCTACCTATGTCGACGAACCTGCACCAGTTGAGGAGGTGAATCCTTTACCTGAGGCCACTGCGGAAGCTGATAATGAACATAAAGAGCCCGCTGTTGGCGAGCAACCTTCAGATCTTGCAACTGACGGAACAGACACTGATGCAGCAAAATTGAAGAAAGAAAAGTTACCAGCACACGATGAGCTTTGACTAGAGAACTTGAATTTAAGTGTTTCATTTGTTTTTTAAATAAAGAACTTTTAGTTAAGATTTGAGTTCACGATGAACTTTGGCTCGATGCTGTGATATGCTCATTTCTGGTAACAAGTTGATTACTGGGTACGGTACCCTGTTCGCTGCTTAAGCTGTGATTCAGATGGCTTGTGGTCTCGACTTGGGAAAGTTGAGCATGCTCAGTGGTGTCGGCGTTTTTGAACCTTTTAAGACTCGCTTTCGCTTCTTTTTTGAGTCTGCGGAATGCTCGCCTATGAGCACGCACCCAGCCTGTTCTGTCAAATCTATCCGTCTTGAAATCTTGCATGGGATTCTTTGTCAGGAACTTGGATATGCTACCGGACTTCTGCTGTGCTTCGGACGTATTGTGGCTTGCTTCCCAACTGGCAAGACGTCTGCGAAGTTCACTTTCATCCACAGGGTCGATTGAGTCGATGTAATTACTATTCCATAGCATTTCGTAATGGTTATAACGATTTATCATTTGCTGTCGCGTTCCTATTGTGGGTAGCTTGAGCGAGGAAAGCTTTTGCTTCAGTTGTTGTAAGCTCGTTGACGAGAAGTTTAGTTTGGCAAGCCTGCTGACGCTGTTGTTGGCCGTAGACTCCGAATATCGGTTAGAGTGGATTGAGACGGACCCTTCGACGCTGTTGGTGACAAAAGGTTGTTTAGGTAAAGAATTGGATGCAATTTTCGCTGCAACCGGTGAGCTTGAGATATTGTCAGGTTTATCCAGTGTTTCCGTGGACAAACATTCGTCTAAATGAGTTCTTTGTAAAACATCGAGTGGGAAAGCCTTTCCACAGATAGGACAGTCCACTAGCTTGGGCTGTAGCGGAACGGGACTCTTGACTTTGCCCAAAAGCGAGCTAATACCTGCTCCTGGAGACTCTTTGCGCGTTTTCTTATTACCTGCAATCATCGTTGGATCTTTGGTCCGCTTGACGGGCCTGTTTTCCCTTGTAGCGATAATCTGAAGGTCGTCATCGTCACTGTTATCATTGCCAATACGTGAAATACTGCGATCTGGAGATTTTTGATGATCTTCGATGACCATGCATGAGCTATTACCAGTTGGCTGAGCTTCAAACTCCCTTTCTCGACTCAAAAACTCCAAAAGCTTTGCTCGTACTTTGGTGTAGCTAGCTGCAATCTCGTTGACCAGAAATTCGCTCCTAAGCATCGATTCTCTCAACTCAGCAAGACATAATGGACACTTCTGCTCTCGATTCAAATATTCTCGAATACACAGCGAGCAAAAGGTATGGCCACAATGTGTTAGCACCGGTGTTTTGAGGAAGTCTTTACAGATATGACATCGCAGCAAAGTGTCTGTATCTTGAAGCTCTGGTATCATCGTTTTGCTGAAGTCTCTTGGATCAGTGACATTGCTTATTTGCTCCTCAACGGTGCTCTTTCTTGACATCGGAACTTGTCCAAACCTTAAGTTGGCTTGATTCTCAACGATTGTAAACTCTTAAACAGGCTCCAAAAGCTGTGCAATGAGTCCTTTTAAGTCCTTTTTTTGACAACTTTTGACTAGCAACTATAGCTTCTTGAAATTTGGTATTACGCTTAAGTCAAAGTAAAGGCTACTAACAAGAACTTGTCAAACTAGAAGAGAGCGTTCTTGAAAAAACATCAACTAACCACGAGTGAGAAGTTCAAGCGAACGGTGGTTAACTGGAATACCCTTGGTCAAAAAAATATGGTTTAACCAACTTTACTTCAATCACCACTTTTAGCTCTTAAGACCCAAAATTCATATTCACCAATGCTAATTGTCTTTATAATTAATGTTACATACCTTCTTCCCTCATGAAGAGCGTTTAGTTTGTGTTCCCTATCCCAAAAGTTCATAATGCTTCACCGTTGTGCCGCTATTCGTGTGAAGCCCTGAACGGTGTGTCGAGCTTGTTCTCTGAACCTGCTCCCTGCCCTGTGGACGTGTCATGCACGCTTTCCACTGCCCTCTTCCAGACGGAGCAAACGTCGACGCCGAACAAGCCCGAACTGTAACGGATGTTTTCGAAAAAGGAGTTGGATTGAGCGCTTAACGGCGCTCCTCTATCTAAAACGCCATCATTAGTAGCCGAGTGGTCGCCCAGCAACATCGGTGTACGTGACGAGGTGTTGATTAGTATTGGGGACCGTGTGAAATCGTCGACCATTGCCGAAGGTGTACGCCATTTACGCATGGAGTAAACGTCGCGTGGCGTGCCTATTGTGCTTGTTGAAGGTTTGTTGATCTGCGGCGTCTTCGATAAATCTAGCGATCCTGTCGTGGGTCTCGAGGTCATTTGCTGAGGCTCTGGTGAGTCAAAAGTGCCCCAAGGTGACGAGGACATTTTGGGAGTCTTCACATGAGGGGAGCCTTCGAAACTAGTGTTGAAAGAGCAAGAATATTTTTTCGCTTCTTGACGTGGCGTGAAATTAATGCTATCTTCGCGCCAAGGATACTCTGAATCAACTTTATGTTTGAGAAATGGTTCAGTACCTGAGAACTCCACTACAGGACCATCTATGAACGCGTCGTGGTGATCAGTGTGGTGGTTCGTCTCGAATGGGGATGGTGAAGAAGGGGCCGTGAGCCTTGGATAGTTGTCATCGTCGTCGTTACCATCATCACTATCTTCGTCGGTGGAAATTTCAAGTTCACAGGGCTCCTCCAGCTTCTTTTTAACGTTTAATTTGCGTTTTCCATCTTGCGTTCCTGTGTGAGTGAATAATTCGCATGCTAGCGATCCTGTCACGGGTGCCTCCTCTTGTGCAACTGCTGTCACTGCCAAGACATTCACACAAAGTTGAGATAGTTTCCGTCTAGTTTCTTCGTCTGATTGTCCACTTTTGAAGAATTTACCCTCACAGCCCGACTTGACTTGCCAATAGTGGCCCTTGCCGTCCGATGATTTATCACCTTTGACAAAAGCTTCGTTGAGTGACAGGTTATGGCGAATGCTGTTCTGCCAGCCATAGTCAGAGAGTTTGTAGAAAGGGAAATGGTGAGTGATCCATTGGTATATTTGAGATAGCGTCAGCCTAACTTCTTCGGACTGCAGAATGGCCAAGCCAATCAGCATCGCGTAGGAGAAGGGAGGCTTTTTCTGAGAATCTTGGAGCAACGCAAGCCGTTTCTCGTCTGTGAAAGTTTCGATCAGCTCTTCTAAGGTCTGTGAATTGGAGGATCTAGTGGTGATCAAGTGAGGTTCTGGCTTTTGCGATAATTTGCGCGTCTTTTGCGGTCTGATTGGCGATGAAAGTGCTGGAGAAAGCGGATGTGATTTTTTGGTGCGTTTCACTGGGGTTCCTGGTTTTCTGACAGTCGAGCTTGGCGGTGTCAAGGCCGTGGTTTCCGCGACATCACAGCTTGATCTGCGCTTGACGCGGGTATCGACGGCGCAGCTGTCCATTTAGGTAATAGAGTATTGATTCACAATGCGGGTTCGGGGATTGCGATCCTTCTTTTATCCTTGTTAGACTTTCACGGCCGCTCGCCTCTTGCGCTCATCACCTACTATATATATGTCTGTAAGTACCCTGGCAGGGTTGAGGAGCAGGCCCACGAAGGACAGCAACGACACACATTTTTTTTCGATTTTGATTTTTTTCGCGTTTGTCAAACGCGTCAGATATTGGGCCTTGACGAAAATCAATTAGAGCGCATAAGGAGACGCGTCAATTTTTTCGTGTTTTCTGGAGAACATTTCCATGAAATAGCCTAGATTTCAGGGCCAAGAGATTTTGCCACACGCGTTGTCAGTGTGTCCGCAAAAAGCGCCAGTTGCCCTCCTCACGCATCGAAGTTTTCGACAATTTGCGGCTCTTCGTTGCTAAACACCGAGCTCGTAGTTCGCATGAAGAAAAGAATCGGAAGACAATACGTTGCCACGAACAATTGCTTACCACATGATCTGCTCAATACCATGTCACTGCTAGTCGCTGCTGGCACACCCAGCACAACCACAATGAACACATCTGGTAAATGTGACCACTCCATCTTCGCTATTCTTCTCTAGCACGCTTCTTGGTACCCTGCATATACAGGTGTTGCCCTCGGAACTCGATTCCGTACTTTGTATACACCGCAGACAACACAGCTTTTCATATCCACGCTTCTTCCACTTGGCGATAAGCATCTTATCAGCGTACTTCTCACGTAACAGCCATTCGTAAAGCTCTTTGGAAATGGCTTTGCGTTTGTAGTACAGACTGTAGATGTACCGGGACCGCTCATGAGTGATGCGCAAGACTTTCCAAGTTCCTTCATTGGCTTTGGCTTTGAGTTTCGAGGCTTGTTGGTCTTGTACTTCCTTCAGTTGCAGATCGAAGTCTATCAGAGTGGGCTGGATCTTGTCGAAGCCGTCGGGTGCGGCTTTGGTGCGTTTGGTCTTGATCCGGGGCATGTTTATATACAGGAGACGCTACACAAGTATAAAAAGGATATATAGAAGTTGTACACGTAAACTGAGTGCTGTGAATAGTTTATATACGTGGAATGCGGCAACCGCACTTATTGCAGAGATGGGCGGTTATTTCTGTACTACAATTGTGTTGGGTATTAGGTCAAGTGGTTTTGTGTAGATTGATAATTTTATAAAATGATCAATAATCGTAATAAGTGATTATTTTCTCAAATTGGGCAGGCATAATTGAATGAGTACTCATGAGGGTACTCAGAGTTCTTATTCTATGACTATCATGGTTTTAACGTTAGATGCAACATAGGCTAAGTATCCAGTAAAAAAATAACGTCAGCTATCGGATTTGAACCGATGCGGGCAGAGCCCAATAGATTGCAATGTGTTCTCCAAAGGAAGAATTTATTCGAGTCTATCGCCTTAACCACTCGGCCAAACTGACATTTTCCGCAATAGTCGTCTCCGTCCGAATTCGAACGCCGGCCGGATCACCGAGAATGGTTGATCTTGACCACAACGCTATAATGCTTCTGTTGGTGAAAAGCGGGTAGTAAGCAAATATAGCTCCTTTAGGCATCATGTGAAGAGACCCACTAGCATGTTATAGTCGTGAAACTCGGTCAATAGGGAAGAGAAAGCCTACAATCAACCGACATCAAGCTTGCTAATTGTCGTTAGCACCTACAGTTATAATAAATAGACTTCAAATTTTTATTGATATGTATTATTAGATGTGTCAGAGATGAGCAGTGCCACTTTACAGGAGACAGCCCATGGACGACGTGAATAAATTAAAATATTATAAAGCTCGAGCTTTCATACAGTTGCAACTTGGGTTTGAGGTCGGCGGTAGCTGAAGGTGCCAACCCTCCTTGGGAACAGTTGAGAAATTAGTTGCGTTCCTTCGTGAGAGATTTTTAGTTTTCTTTTTTTCGATTCCTCTCCTAGGCAAGTTCGAATAACATTATTCGTTGCCGGAGGGCTTTCTCTTTTTTTTGGTCTATCATGTATCGTAGAATCATTTCGTTTCTAGCCAGTCTTTCCACATTAGCAGAAGCATTTCCCAGGCCATGAACAGAGTCACAACACCAACACTGAGGTTGAAAGTAAACATACTCGTTAGTCCACGGTATTCCAATGCCTCAACAACTTGATCCGTCGATTCCATAAAAATTAGACCACCACACAACAAGCAGAATGAGGCAATCAATTCCGTAAAGGGTCTTGAGGGTTTGTTGTCCTTGTTGGGTTTCCAGGTAAGAAGTAGAAATGTGAGCAGTCTGAAAAAGGACCCATACGACAACAAAGACCCCCATTGAACATGAATCTTGGTGGAGGTGACAGACGCTTGTGCATGTTGAGACATTAAAATTCCTGTCCAAAAGATGGTAAATGCAGGGAACGGATTTGGCGTGTATCCTGGAGTGCCGGTGGCCAGTGCGTCTGCATCTTCCCCTACAGATTGGTTTCTGCGCCAGTCTGACATCTTGTACTCGACAATCAGCCCGCATAGACCACAGCCAATAAACATGAATGCAATCGAGACATGCTGGAGATCTTTAGCATGCCACTGACCGTCGACGTTGGAGAGATGCTCCAGAAACACGTTGGTGGACCCATAGAAGAAGATGAGAAACGACTCGATGAACTCCATGGTGATCATAGAGCCATTGGGCATAATCATGCGCCCCCAATTCCGCAAACCACTGGTAGGGTGCACTTGGGCGGTGGTTTTGTTCCATGCCCAGCCCTTGTTGACACCTACGCCACAGTAGCGCGCAAGAGAAGAGATTCCAAGCACAACGAAAACACCGCCTTTGATCCAGTGGGCCAAAAGATTGAACACCCGTAATCCTGTACCAAACAAATTCCCCACGGCAATCCCAATTACGCAGTCAATAGCCAAGAGAATGAAAAGAGGCCACGACGTGAAATCAAGCACAAATGCTGCAACGCGGGCAGCAAATGGTAGCTGCGGCACCGATAATGCGGCTAGGGACCTTCGATGGGCTTCCAGGTCGTTCTGTTGGAATCGGGAATCCAAGTCTAATGCTGAAGCCAGTGGGGACTCCAAAGGCGACCCGGGACTAGCGGTGGGCTTGCCGTGAGGGCCGGCGTGGGAGCTTGCGGAAGTCGCAGCAGTAAGGTCCGAGTCATGTGACGATTGGGACTGGTGACGATTATTAGTTGTAGCAGAATCCATTTCGTAGTTTTCCAATGAGTGCTGGTGGTGTTGCGTCGATGACAATGGCGTATACGACTTGTTTTTGGCATTTTTCACAAAGCCCAGGTACCGCACAACTGTGGCCAAAAGGTGTACTACCGACACAATGGCCACGATGACAGACGTCCTGCGATAGGCATTTTTGGGATACTGCACGGCGGGATCGGAAAATCCGGTCAAAATGATCATTGCCAGAAGAAGTGCCGAAACATTGGCGGTTGTGAGTGCTGCGTGGCAGAATTTTAGCCAATGGCGCTGCGTAGATGGCGGCGTATCGACACCGTCACTGGCGTTGTCGTTGTTGTTGTTGTTGTCGTTGTCAATGCTGGTCGTCGTCTTGGGTGATACTTCCTGCTTCCAAGCCACGTGACCCAAAACAAGCGCCACCGGGTAACCGATACACGTGACCATTGCCATTAGCCATGTATGTATACTTGCAATTCGTTTTTGGGATTTTGGTGAATCCTTGGGCAGATTGAAGAACGTGGTGGTAGTGTATGCTTCCCAATAGGCCCTTTCATTGGGCGTCAATTGAGTTTGTAGTATGGGGAGTCCGTGCACGTGTTTGGGTTCGTGGGGTGTGGGTGTTGATTTGATGGAGGAGACAGGGGTTCGATCCGACTGAGACGCAGTAGCTGTAGTGCCTTCATTACTATTGCCAACTTTTCCATACATTCCCCCCTGCTCCATATCCATATCCATATCCATATCCATATCCATATCCATGGGCATTCCATCATCATCATTTCTCTTCTCGCTGTGAGCTGCAGTTGCGAGCGCGGCTGCAGTTGCCGCAAACAGCGCTAATCGTAGCGTGCTCTTCATCCCCGTGGTGTGTGGGTTCTTTGGGTGTCCGGATGCCCTGGGTGTCTGGGCTGTAACTTTCTCCGCTGTCTTTTGCCCTTTTAGGAAAACAATGACCCAACCACGCTCATCGCCAGTTGGTGTTCTTTCCTGTGTATATATACCTATATATACGCACCCTACGCGCTTACCACATACAGCACAAAACGGGATTGAAGGAAAAAAAAACAAGGTCGCCGGAGCCGAATAACCGCGCTTACGTCAGCGGCGGGCGGGCCTATTTCAGTTGCGCATCGTTTTTTAGGGGCGCTCCGGGCCCCTTTCTTCCCTAAAAATTGCTTTTATCCTTGGCCTCTGCGGTTTTCAGTGTAAATAATCTTGCGCATTCTAGTCACTCCGTACGGGAATATGTCAGCCGTCGGATAAAACGGATATATATGCTGGGCGGCTCGCAAAACGGGGGTTCCGCGGAGCGGTTCCGGGCCGTGACAGCAATTCAAGGGTTCGAGTTGGTTATTAGGGGCTTGCCGCCGAGTTTGTGACTGATGAGAATCGGCGACTATATAAGGGCAAGGGTAATAACCATGAGTAGTTGACTTTCCAGGACCACTTTCTATCGTTAAAAAGCGAGAAAGAGAGCTGTATCGGAAACTATCAAGCCTTTTGGGATTATAGAAATGCGGCTTATTTGTGTAGCTCAGCTCGTATAGTTTGTGTATGTGTATGTGTATGTGTATGTGTGTGTGTGTTTGTAGATGCTGTAGTTTGTGGTGATTGTCGTCGTTCAGTGTTGTTTGGCTGGGCGTTTATTGCCGTTTTTAGTGTGTTCTAGAGTGCATTGCTGCGAGAAGTGCAGATTTGCGTGGTTTTGATGTGGTAAAATCGACATTGCGTGGCTAGGATAATGTTGAAGAGTGCATAGGAATGTAAAGAAGCGTGTGTGTGTGTACTAGTGTACGTACGTGCTAGTGAATTGTGGCATGAATCTGGCTATCGGTGGTTAGTGGAGTTGTCGGGGAGTTTATTTCGAATTTTGATGGACGCGAGCGTTGAACGAAGGAAACGAAGAGCAGAGTGAGTGAGTGTCACGTGATGGTGACGATTAGTAAGTTTTTACTGCGATGAGTCTTTCAAGGAGAAGAGCATGGAATAAAAAGATTTCATTGCGATTAAAATGAAGAATTGGGCTTAAAGAAGGTTTATCATGATAAATTTGGAACTCAATCAACACTTTGCCAGATAGCCTTCCCCGAATGTTTTCGTACATGGTGATGTAATTTCTTCCTTTGCCATGAAATGCGTATATTTCACAAACGTCGCTCGGTCGGTCGGTCGTCATAGACAGGGCCAAATTTTTGATCCTAAAAGTTGCCGCTACTAGAATCGCATAAAGCTGGCCGAAAAGGTGTGTCAAAAATGCCCCTGGTGGCCGTTTTTTGTGTGAAGTGATTGGGCTCATCGACAAAATGGCTCTAGAGGTGCTCTCCAAGTTTCGATGCCAAAGAACCTTAAATGCTTGAGCAGCCAGCATTAAAGACCAGAAGCCATCTTTTTCGGAGAAAAGAGTAGTTTTGGCTTGAAGCCAGGATCGTCGACGGCCAGGGGACCTGTGTGCTCGAGCACAGAGTGCACAATATGCCATTCTGATAATGTGTATTCATTCGGCAATCACGCCGCTGAGATCGCACCCGATAAACGTAAAAGTAGTTCACACAGGTTATAGGTCTCTGACGTGCCATATTCGATCAAGGCTCGAAATAGGCTTAAGAAACAGATTGATGAAGCCAGAGAATAGTATCAAAACAATTCAACAAATTTTATGGATTATAATGGTGAGCATGGAGCTTCTGGGTGAAAACATGAACTCAAAGTTTTTCAAAAGACTTATATTTTGAATTCAGCCGCAGCACTGTTCTGAGCTTTAATTTTACTGCCCCCAACTCTGCAGTTTCACGCAAGTGCTTACGTTCCAAGCTCGATGCAAACCCCTTCCTTTATCAAATGGGCCGGGAGTTGAATACACGTCAGGCTGAAGAAATAGGCTGCCTTCGGCAACTCCCATCACTCAATTTATGGACAATTCAATGAAGAGCGGCCAACTTGCGAAGTTGAGAATGGAAGATGCCAACAATGAAGCATGAGGAAGTTGTTGCGTCGAGAATGAAGCCAGACATATAATTTGTGCCTTCAAGTTATATTGCTCGATGTGAACATCGGGATCAAATTAGGTGGATCCTGTAGACACTGGAGTTGACTAAAAGCCAGTGGCTAGACTTCCATTATTACTGGTATGGAAATTGCATGATGTTGCAACAGAAATATCAGATGCGGGCAATAAATGCATTTGGTTAGGATTTCGGTGGACAAATGCGTCAAGTCGCAACACGCGACTGTAGTGTGACACCAATTCATTTCTAGAGTCTCTCAGAAATCCACAATCTCTCGCAATTGTCGCTAGGAGATGCACTACAGACTTGATGACAATCAAGTCATCGAGCTTTTTATGAGCTGTTATCACAAGGGCTTTCACTACTGCAGCTGCAAAAAACACCGTCAAATTTAGCGAACACCTCAGCAATGCGGTGTGTGGGCGTGTCGGTGTCTGGGTGTTTCACTATTATTAGTTGCATTCCAGCTAATACTGATGCCTTGAGCGTTACTGTTTCTGAAAAGATCATTCCCTACAACAAAACTCGCATCTATCAATGCCCTGGTTTTCGCTATTCTAATTGTCACTCATATATGCAAACGCAAGCGCACACGAGATGGCAAGGACGCAACCCGTTTTAGAATAAAACTAAGGTGTCTGAACCGAACCTACCGTATAATTAATTGCCCGTGATCCAAGCAATCAAGGTCTGCTGTATGATGCCTTTTAGGAGCTCAAGAGTGTGACACACATCACGTGAAGTGGAAAAAATTGTGTATATATATACTCAGGTTTGGGGACAAGGATGATCAAAGTAAGAATGAGAACGGGTTGCTGGTCGCTGAAACAGAAGCATTCAATTACGTGTGAGAATGCAGCTCTTTAATCGGTTTTACTTTATAATCGAACTTCGAGCAGTTGTTAAATCAAGTAAACGCTTTCACTTCATAGAGCTTTACAGAAAATGACGCCAGAAATATATTATTATGTAAACTGTCACGTGATGGGATCAGACAGATTTGGTAGAATTGTTTAGTTGTCGAGAAAGGCAAGACAGAGTCAAAAAATGGCTTTGTTACTGAATGGATATATGAAGATATCAATTACAGTCTTTGGCTCACATTTGCTAGTAGAGAGGAGTTCTTGAATAGCGACATGAAAATGATTTATTCGTCTAGAATGACTTGACTAAAACTTCCTTGCGACAAGGCCAAGACTCGAACCGCCACTAATCCCGAGCCTAACATTATACACTTGGGCAGAACACGCTGCTATATGGGGAGTAAAATCTTCAATTTACTGCGTTAGGCAGAATCTTTCGATCACTAAATTTTAGATCGCTTTGTACGTAGACCTTCCAAATAATGCACGGATCACGTCTTTAGAGACCGCCACAAAAGCTATCGTGAAAGAAGTACATGTCCGCTACAGCCATTCTCTGCAGCTATCCATAAACAGGTGAAGTCCAGAGTTTTCTTGAAACGTTTCTTCCTTTGAAGCCTGGTCATGTGATTTTCGATATCGCTTTTCAACGAACATGTCACTTCTGCGCCAGACAGCACCAAATTAATCCACGTAAGCAGGCTAAAATTGAAGCAGGTTAGATTTAGCATCAGTTCGAGTCTGAACACTAGTAGTTTAACCTCGGAGCGCTAAATAGCAATGGTACCCCTGAGCAAGTTTGGTTCAAAAAAAACAACAGTTTTTGAAAGACACCAGCTTTCCGAGCTCTTTTAATGTTTCTGCGGATGAAGTTGAATTTTGAAAAGAAACCACCTCACGCCGATCTGCAAAAACACACTAACGTCAGACATAAAGGAAAACGGCCACTATTGGTATACTTCTCTGATTACTGCCCGTTAAAGTTCAATGATTTGGTAAAGCACTTTATAATACGTTGTCATCTGTCGCCAAGTCACGTGATCATATTTTCTCATTGTCCATTTCGTCGAACACCGATCTTTACACTACCGAAGCCCGCTATCTTTAACCTACGTATGCCGAGAAGCTTGGTCTCATTTCATATTGACTTCTACGTCTCATTCTTCAAGCAATTTGAGTATACCCGGTTATCGTGCTTCCATTATTTTATTTTCGCCAGAAACATACAACCAGACCGAGCCTTCTGGTCCTCAGTATTTGAATCTTGTACTTCATGGTTCAATCATTTTCCCTAAAATTTCTAAACTTCACCAGAAACCAAGCCATCGTTTGCTTTCCTTTCCTCCACGTCTTGTTCAATTATTGCATCGTAAGAGTCCCAAATTCAAGCTTTTGATCCCAAGAAAATTCTGTAAGGATACCGCTACAAATGTCAACCTTCGTGCTCCAATCGATGACCTCAATTGCGTTTTCAAAGCTCCGTAGATGGTATTTTTCATATTCATGAAATTTGGCTCATCGGATGTCTAATATATTAGCTAGCTCAACTTCAATTCAGAACTGAAATCAAAATCTTAAAGCTCGACACCTTGATAAACGCTTCAATTGGTCTTCAAATCCTGCAATTTGAACTTATTCCTTGCCATTCAATGTCACAGGAAGAATTGCAGCAAGAGCTTGATGCTATAGATGCCATATATCCCGAGTTTATGGAACGTTTATCCGATACTCAATGCATGCTAAAGGTTCCGGAGTATGACTTTATAAAAGTCCATCTTTCGTTTCCAAGTGGCTATCCTACTGAAGCGGCACCGCAAGTGCTGGAAATTGACGGTACTGGTGCAAATAAAGCACTGCGAGAAGAATTCGAAAATGTGATGAAAAGCGTTTGGAACTGTGATGTGTGTGTCTTCGATTTCTTGTCAGAAGCATCGGACCTATTATGCTCAAATTACAGCCAGGATGAGCTCCGCGCAAATTCGTTGGAGCCTTCAGATGAGCTACTGGCTCAACAACTAGAAAATTTGGAACTTGAAAAGACCATTGAAAAAATGGATATCACCTGGCATCAAAGCGAACCCGTAGTAGATCGTGGGTCAACTTTTATAGCCTTCACGACCCAGGTCTCGAATGAAGATGACGCACGTTTGAAACTAGACCAGCTGCGAATGGACTCCAAGGTGAGTAGGTGTCAGCATGTCATGACCGCCTGGCGGATCCATGGCCCGGGCAGTGTGACTTACCAAGATTGTGACGACGACGGCGAAACTGCTGCAGGCGGTAGACTGCTGCATCTATTAACCCTTATGGACGCTTGGGACGTTGTTGTTGCGGTTGCCAGATGGTTTACCGGCACTCATATCGGCCCAGACCGTTTCAAGCATATCAACTCCACTGCACGCGATGCAGTGCTGAAAGGCTCGTTTGTTGACGCTTCCAAGGCTGGGAAAAAGAAGAAATAGGTCGCATCTTGCTGTTGCAATGAAAGAGGGAAACTTCTTTAAGCGTGAACAATATGAACCCTACATGGTGTTTTCGAAGCTCTCTATTGACTGATATTATACAAATGATGGGTTTTTGTTCCAATTATTACCTGGAAACCAGAGCGGCTTTCCCCGATGGCACGCCTGAACTACTTGTTGTCCTTTACATGTTTCTTTGATTGCCTGCCTGCAGTACCAGACTTTACACGTTTCTGAGACGGCTGAGAGGTCTTGCTATTCCCGTCGCTGGGCCTACGAGAATCTTTCCCTTTCTTTTCCACAACTTCGTCGTCCAAGGCTCTTTTCTTTGAAGCTTCTGGCTCACCCTCGCTAGCGGTAGACTCTTCTTCTTCTCCTCTACTGCGTTTTTGGGACTTCCACAGCGTCTCTAGATCTGCCTCCTGCTGCCTTTCGTCGGACGTTTTTTCTGGTACACCCAGTTTTCGTCTTCCAACGGCGCCTGTCGCCTGAGGATGGCCCCAAAGAGCTGTTGCTCCAACACTCTGCCATTGCGGCCGCAGACGGGCCTTGACGTGGTCATTTCCGGCCAGTTTCCATTCGCTAGAGTCGATAAACTGCCGTTTTTCTTCATCCTGTTTTTGAGCTTCTTCCGCCTGATCCGCTTGGCGCATGAACTTCATATTGAGCACACGGCTCGACAATCGTCCGCTCACCTCTTCTGCCATCTTCAATTGTGCCTAGCTCAACTCTCAAGTGATCTATGATCCATTTTCCAGTCGAAGCTCTTGCAGTGTTAATGTCAAAATCTTAGTTTTCTTATGGTCTGAAAAATTTTGAAAAATAATAAGCATCAAGTTCGATGTCGATGCGATGAGCTAAACCTTCCGATATACAAACCCACACAACACAAGCATTACGTGGCACTATGAGGTCAGACTTCAAGTTTTCAAATCTGTTAGGAACGGTTTACCGACAGGGCAATGTTATTTTCTCCAAGGACGGGACTGTGCTACTTTCTCCAGTGGGAAACAGAGTCTCGGTCTTCGACCTGGTAAAAAACCAATCTTTCACGTTTGAGTACGAGCATCGCAAAAATGTGAGCTGCATCGCTTTGAACCCACAGGTCACACTGCTGCTGTCGGTGGACGTGGACGGGAGAGCGATATTGGTCAACTTTCGAGCCAAAACGGTACTACACCACTTCAATTTCAAAGAGCCTGTTAGTGATCTACAGTTTTCGCCAGACGGTAAGACTTTCGCATTGGCCTGTGGACGTTTTATTCAAATATGGAAGACTCCAGAGGTGGCTGAGGATAGACAATTTGCGCCGTTTGTTCGACAAAGAGTGCATGCCGGCCATTTTGCTCAGGTAACTTCGCTAAGCTGGTCGCCAGACTCTCGTTTTCTGCTCTCTACATCTAAAGACCTAACGGCGAGGATTTGGTCTCTGGACCAAGAAGAACAAGATCTAGCAGCCACAACATTTGCTGGCCACAGAGACTACGTGGTGGGGGCCTTTTTTTCAGCAGACCAGGAACATATCTACACCATAAGTAAGGATGGAGCCTTATTCCAGTGGGGCTACACATCGAAGCAAGAGGTTGAGGAAGGCGAGGAACCGGAGCCCTCGTCGTACAGCTGGCGTATCGTGAAAAAAAATTACTTCTACGCATCTCCAGCCAAAGTCAAGCGTGTTACGTTTCATGCAAAATCTAACGTTCTGGTAGTGGGTTTCAGCAATGGTGAGTTTAGACTTTACGAATTGCCTGATTTCACTTTGATCCAGCAGCTATCAATGGGCCAGAATGCCATAAATGCAGTTGCGGTAAATCAGACCGGGGAATGGTTAGCTTTCGGTTCCAGTAAGCTAGGCCAGCTTCTAGTCTACGAGTGGCAGTCTGAGTCTTATATTTTGAAACAACAAGGCCATTTCGATGCCACTAACGCAGTTGCATACTCTCCAGACGGGTCTCGCGTGGTGACCGCTTCAGACGATGGCAAAATTAAGATATGGGATGTGGTCTCTGGCTTTTGCCTAGTAACACTTCAGGAGCACGCAGCGGCTGTAACAGGGCTTGCATTTGCTAAAAAAGGTCAAGTGTTGTTTTCTGCCTCTTTAGACGGTACGGTGAGAGCTTGGGATCTTATTCGGTACCGTAACTTCAGGACTTTCACTGCTGCCGAGCGTATTCAGTTCAACTGCCTAGCTGCAGACCCCTCTGGTGAAGTTGTGTGCGCAGGCTCTACCGACAGTTTCGCTATTCACGTGTGGTCCGTTCAAACCGGTCAGTTGGTTGAGACCTTGGACGGACATGAGGGCCCAGTGAGTTGCTTGTCCTTCAGTAAAGAGAACGGAGTTTTAGCCTCTTCCTCATGGGACAAGACAGTCAGAATATGGTCCATATTTGGTAGATCACAGCAAGTCGAACCTTTAGAAGTCTTTGCAGATGTATTGGCTATTTCTGTGAGACCTGATGGTGGCGAAGTGGCTGTTTCGACATTGGACGGTAATGTTCTGTTTTTCGACATCAACGAGGGGAAGCAAGTCAATGCCATCGATGGCAAGAAAGACATTCTTTCGGGTAGACACCTGGAAGACAGATTTACATCAAAAAACTCCGCCAGATCAAAATATTTCACCAGTATTGACTACAGTTTCGATGGTCTCTCATTGGTAGCAGGTGGTAACAACAATTCTATCTGTCTCTACGACATTCCCAATAGTGTTCTGCTCAAAAGATTCAATGTGTCCAGAAATATGTCTTTGAATGGTACATTGCAACTTCTGAACAGCAAAAGAATGACAGAGGCTGGTTCGCTTGATCTAATTGACCGGGACGGTGAAAACTCTGATTTGGAAGATCGCATGGATAACACCTTGCCCGGTTCAAATAGAGGAGGTGATCTTTCTACTAGGAGAGTAAGACCAGAGGTGAGAGTTACAGGATTGAAATTCTCTCCCACTTCCAATGCGTTTGCTGCGGGATCCACGGAGGGTATTTTGATCTATTCTGTTGATGAGAGTCTTTTGTTTGATCCGTTCGATCTGGATATCGACATTACTCCACAGGCCGTTGTGGAGGCACTTAACGAGAAGGAATACTTGAATGCCCTAGTAATGTCCTTTAGACTTAATGAGGAGTATCTTATCAAGCGTGTTTACGAGTCTGTGCCGGTGAAGGAAATAAATTTGGTAAGTGGAGGGCTGCCGATTGTCTACGTTGCACGTATGCTCAGGTTCATTGGAGAATTTTCCATGGAGTCCCAACACCTGGAGTTCAATGTGCTATGGGTGAAAGCTATTCTTTCTGCTCATGGTCGTTATATCACCTCTCACAAGCATGAATTTGCGTCATCTCTGCGTGCTGTTCAGCGTTTCCTTGCCCGCATTGCGAAAGACGTGGTCTCCGCTTCGAGTGACAACAAGTACGCTCATTGGTTCCTCGTTTCCACAGATGGATCTATAGAAGCCGAAGTCGACGAGGCTGCCTCTGAAGTCGAACAAAACTACAATTCTGACAACGACGACGATGACGATGACGACGTGGTGATGGGAAACGGTTCTGACGACGACGACGACGACGACGGCGAAGGATGGATAGGATTTTCAGACGCCAAAACCAATATTCTTCCGATCGTTGAAAACAACGATGACAGCGACGATGACAATGACGACGAGGACCTCATTTAAACTACGAGTATCCAAGCTCACTGGAAAATTTACACATCTGCATCACCAACAAAGTTCTGTCACCGACAGACATAGCACATAGACAAATGTACATATAATAGATATATAGACCTAGTCATCTATAATTTCTTGAAGAAGAGTGGCCTATCATCTTGATATTGGGAGAGCCTCTTGTGTTCTTAACTTGAGTTGGGTCTAAACCGTTGTTGTCGCTGTCATCGCAGTTGATATATGAAATATCAATAAATTCAAGAATCAAGCGATGAGCTCAGTTCAAAACAACAATCTACCCATCAAAGAAGCCGATCGCTCTCATTTGTCATGTCATTTGATGAGCTTCACACGCTGAATACGGTTGCCTCGCTACTGTGCAGCTATAGGCTCGAAAAAGAGCCCTTTCAAGCCGTTATTCCATCATTAAGCTCGATAGTGTTGAAGTCATCGCAGGATTCAGATTATCGTAAAGTTTTGGCTGAGAACAAGGAGGTTTGGCATACTGTCGACCAGTGTGCTAAGTTAAAAGACTACCACAACGATTTTGGTGAAAATCATGAACTGCGGTTTTGGTATTTGAGAACTTTCCGCGGATTGGTAATGCTGGCCAGAAACCTGAGTGTATCGAACAATGAGACTCCTCAAACAGCAATGTTATTAGACAAGTTTGTGAAAGCTTTCAATGTGCTAAGCAGAAATTCCCAGTACGAGGAAATGGACCTAAATTTGTTCAAGAGCATCACTGAGTTTTCCTGTAATGTGACAACGAAATCTGTCATTTTTGATAGAACCAGCATCGACGACCTAGCTCGGTTTCTCTGCTATCCTATCGGGAATAATGAAAGGAGGGACCTCATTTCCCCCCACACAATGCTTCTACGCAATCTGGCAGGAAACGGCGATTTTGTCTACTATTTTCTGAAGACTCAGCAGGCCCCTGCGATCCTTTACGACTATCTAATCCAAACAGTGTCTCAAGAACAAACTGAAATTCCTCAAGTGATAGACGGAGCTCAGAGTACTGGAGATGAGCTTTCAACACTGGGCGCGCTGGTAGTATCCATTTTTTGGACAATCTGTTCACACGAATCTTTTGCACCTTACCTTCAACGGGTGCAAGAATCCAACGAGGCCCATTTCCTCGAATACATCAAGCTTCTACGTTTGGTTATAACCAGCTCTCAATCATGGGACAACTTTCAGCTGACTGGAATCATGACATGGTGTTTCCGACTGTTGGAAGAAACCGCCTCCGATGTTAAGGACTATTTCAAGAACAACAATGAGGATGAAGATCATGCGAAGCTGCTTCATGACAGACTCATAATTGTGCTGGATATGTTAACTAATTTGACCCAGTATGAACATGTGCGGAAGTTTATGAACTTCTACAAAGGCTTAGAATTGCTAGTTGACCTACTGCATCTATTCCAAGAAAAGCTTCTGAGGCTAAATGTGATGAGGCTCACTGGCCAGAACTCCAGCTCTTTAAAAGTTACCAACAGCAACGGAGTGCAGATATCAGACAGCGCAGTGATAGCATCACGGTTTGATTCTGACATCGGGAAAATCAAAGCTACCAACTTCCCAGAGTGCAAACTATTGATCATCGAAATACTTTGTTTTCTGGTCTACAAGGACAGGGAAGTACAGGATAAAATGCGAAAGCTCCAAGGTCTGGAGGCCGTACTCAGCAATTGCGTTATCGACGACAATGACCCGTTTATCAAAGAGCGAAGTATAATGTGCATAAAGATGCTACTAGAGGACAATGCAGAGAATCAAAAGATTGTGGCCCAACTCGAAACGAAAAAGCCAGTGGATGATGACTTACTGAGCTCCGCAGGATACAAGGTCAACGTTGGTAAAGATGGCAAAATTCAAATTGCTCCTCCTGCTAAACAATAGATCTTAATAATTATTCAGTTGTAGTATTATTCGTTTACACATTTAGATGAATCGGCGACTCTAACCCGCAATTCTAAAACAAACCCATTTTGACCAGCTCCTCCTCAATAGTTTGCTTAACAAGCTCTACATCAGCCTTCTCGACAAACTTCAATTTCTTCTCCATGGTGGACAATTTTTTCAGCTCATCAGGAAGCACATCTTTTTCAAAGGAGTAACCGTCAAACTCGGACAATGCGTCGTTGACAGCGTCGGCAAACTTGGCTGGATGAGCAGTGGACAAAGAGATGTATTGAATATTGTTATCCTTGTCCTTAGCGATCTGTCTCTTGGTAGCGCAAACACCAACAGCGGTGTGGGGGTCCAATATATAATTCTTGGGATTTTGAGACGATTGGTATGTTTGCTTTATCGTTTCTTTCGTTTCTGGGTCAGATACTCTTTCGGAATCGAAGTCAGCCAAAGCAGCGTTGATAACAGCTTGGTCAACGACGAACTTACCTTCCGTCTTCAACTGGACAAACCATTGGTTCAAAATTTCTCCGGCTTTTTGGTCATCGCCAGAGGCCAAAACATCGCGAGCTAGATACCACAATAGTCTTTCAAAGTTTGAAGAGACAAGAATGTCCATAGCTGGCGAAAGGGTGGCCGCAACGTCGTCAGATCTTTCGTAAACACCAGTCTTCATGAATCTGTCCAAGATATCATTCGAGTTAGTGGCGATGACCAGTCTTTCCACTGGTAGACCCATCTTTTTGGCGTAGTAGCCGGCGAGGATATCACCGAAGTTACCACTTGGAACAACAAACTTTACTTTGCTCTGAGCACCTTTGACAGCCTGGAAATAGGCGTAAAAGTAGTATGTCATTTGAGCCAAGATTCTGGCCCAGTTGATAGAGTTTACAGCGCCCACATTGTGCTTTTTGTTGAACTCGACATCACCGAAAATCGCCTTCACAATGTCTTGGCAGTTATCGAAGGTGCCCTTCACCGACAGAGTCTGTACGTTTTTGTCAGGAACGGTGGTCATTTGCTCCTCTTGGATTGGCGAGATTCTTCCAGTTGGATACAAAATGAAGACAGAGACGTCTTTCTTGCCTCTCATACCGTAGATGGCAGCACTACCGGTGTCACCAGAGGTAGCACCCACAACGGTGATCTTTTTGCGCTCTTCTTGAGGCAGATCCTTGTTGGCTCTTTGGAGGAAGTATTCGAATAGGTTACCCACGAATTGCAAAGCCACATCTTTGAAGGCGTAAGTTGGACCATGGTATAGTTCAAGAACGTGCAAATGTTCACCATTCCCAGTAATATCTTTGGCCAACGGAGTGACCTCCTTGGAGCGGAAAGTAGAGTAAGATCTCTGGATTAACTCTTTCAAATCATTTTCCGGAATTTCTTCGCTCGAAATGTAAAGCTTCATGATTTCCAGAGCCAGGTCTTGGAAACTCAACTTCGACCATTTTTCAAGCGTTTGAGCATCAACCTGGGGAATTTCAGAAGGGATAAACAAACCTCCGTCGGATCCCAGACCCTGGATAATAGTGTTTTCAAAAGATTGAGTTTCCTTAGCGGAAGAACGGGTAGATCTATAACTTTGGGACATTTTTGGATGGTGATCTCAATCGTTGTAGTGAATCCCAGTTGATAAAGCAAGGACAATGAGTCGGATCGAAACAGCTGTTGATGGGTTCAAATATGGGTTCAAGACTGCTGGCCACGATGACTGATGAAAAATTTTGATGAGTCCGGGATATTACCCACTGGGCGAATGAATCATGAGTACGAGTACGAGTACACGTAGATTCAAAAATACGATGAGAGACGGTGACAGCATGGTTCAACGACTCTGCGAAATACCTTGACAATGCGGTTATGGTACCTGGATCGTACTGGTTGTCGCTGAATGCTTATGGTGGAGTCAATTTTTCGAGGCATTGTGAAATTCACATACGCCCGTTGGACAGAAGCACGCCAAGGTTTTCAAAAAGCATGTTTTCATTCTCTTTGTAAAAATTGGCACGTCTCACAGTGTCCTCATTGAAGCCGTCATCGCCGCTCAACACTTTCAAAGCCCGGGATGACGATTCGATGTACTCTTCCAGCATAGGCACAGGGTTTTCGGCGAGTTTTGCGAAAAACTGACACTTGTTGGCACTTGAGTTGAGCTGCAGTTGTAGCAAATTGAGCTCCTGATTGAGCCTCTGCATCTGGGGCTCTAACGCAGTGCTGAGCTGGTTCAGCTCCGACAGTAACGACATGCCTTGCCGAGTCACCTCATCGTCTGTCTTGGCAGGGACCTCGATGTCGAGCACAGTCTCACCGTATGTAGAGGCTTTGTCAACGCGAATTGTGTAGCCGATACGCACCGGAGGCAGCGGGGAAACATGTCTGTTGACGACAGCGGGGATTTCGGCGAGTTTCATACTTGTGCGCTCTTCTGTGAAAAGTCCAGCAAGATATTTATCAATTTTGACAATCGTTCTTTCACCATTCGTGTTGTTGTTCGAACCCTGGGCCGGCTGGGGCGCTGCGGTTGCAACGGGGTCTTCATCACTCAACAAATCGTTCAGCAAAATGTATTTGTACAACGAGTAAACTGCCTCGTGGAGTGTGCCCCGCGAAGTACCGATGATAGACGACAGCTGGGGCGAAAATTGAATCCACTCCCCTGTAGTGCCACGCGGCTGAATGACGATATTGCATTCGACATTCTCGGATCCTTCCCGCTTAATATCCAGTCCATCGAAATCCGCAGGATTAGCGGGGTCGAAATGCCACTCCACAACCGACGGCAAATTGCTCTCCCGATTTGGTTGGTTCTGTTGTGGTTGCTGTGGTGGTTGTTGTGGTTGCTGCTGAACGGACTCCTCTGCCGGTTTATTTGGTTCACTCGGACTAGCATTATGACCGTTTTGAATTTCCTTGAAGTCCACTGCAATGCCTTGCAGAAATGTGCTGAATTTTGGTCTATCGGGTGCACCGACGTCTTGTGAATCCAAAGTTCGACCCTCTACTCGAAGCGTCCACGAAGGTGGGAAATCACCTTCGTGGCCTTGCCAAGGTTGGCTTTCAGCGATGTTCGACACGAAAATACGCAGATACTGTTTTTCCTCATTATTTTGCTTGAGATTGTTCCATTGCGACACAGATTGAAACAAATCGATTTTCTTTCGGCTAATGTACAGATCGATCTTCTTCTCTGCTTCTAAAAGCTGCTTGTAGGACTTTAGTTCAGGAACTTGGGCTGCTAGAAAAGATGGGATGTACGAGTCCGTTGGCTGCGTGATTGGGACCGGGGCAGTCTGTTGTTGGGTATTAGGAACACCGCTTTGCTTGCGATTTTTAGACATCTCACCAACAACTGGTCAGCAGCTCTTCGTGAGGCGTTAAGTTGAAGTTTGTTTGTCGAAGTCTTCGAGTTCGAAGAGGTTGATGTTGATGCATTTCGATAATAACTATTAATCTTGTTTGAGATCTCTCTGTACGAGGTGGGAATATGTAAAGAAGTGATATACTATTCATGCCAACATGAGCTCAAGCCGGTTCGAAAGATGCGAAGTGATATTGTTTAATGGAATTGGTTTATTTGGTGAAGTTTGGGAATTTTAGGTGACTTCTTTTGTATCTTTGTTTTGAAATTTCTTGAAATATCGAGTTTATTGTGAATTGGCCAAGACGAGTTTGAAATATTCGTCATGCGAATGGAACCGAACGCTGGTTGACTTGAGAAATTAATGGAAATTTCAAATTGATGAAAAATGGCGCTTCAAAAAGGACGGAAAAACAATCAAAATTGGGTGTGTTATTCACTGTCATGTAAATAAACAATTATAAACCCGGAGATTCGGGACAAGAAGAAAATTAGACAAGCACTTGTGAATTATTGAGGACAAAACAATATCCACTACTTTGACTCCTAAAACTATCGCTGTATTTCCATAGGTAGAATCTACCCTATGTCAGATTACCATATTCAACTTCATTTGACATCTGTCATCAGTCACGTGACAAATTTAAGATCTTCACCTTTAACAAAGCTCCAAGAGCCATTGGAAGCCTTTTTTTGGTTCTGAGAGTCCCAACAAAGAGTTCTCCCGCAACTCTTGTGTCTTTCTATCGCACTCCCACTATGGTCCTTCTTGATGTGTACTCAAAATGACAGAAACGCATAAAATGGGAAAATTCATCACGACATTGAGAAAAAACAAGATTCTGCAACTTTCTTAAACATGTTCTATAATTTTGTACTAAAGAGGTTTAATCACCTAAATTCTACTGCCATCCTGTCCTCATTCCTTCACTCTTTCTTCTGTTTGCCCATCACGTCCATCGAGCTCACACTGTGAACAACTTATATTAAAAAAGTTTTAGATATCCAAACCAAAAATTCAACTCATCACGACAACTTTTAGCCAGCATTAGATCCCATAGCTGAATCAAAGAACGATGCTCAGAATTGGCCTGCCAAGATCATATTCCGCGCTATCGAAGCGTACCAATAAAGTCAAGGTTCAGCTTCTCAAAGACTTCCCAAAATTCCAACTTTACAAAGGTCAAGTCGCATCGGTGAGTCCATCTCTGATGAGAAACTATCTACATTCGAAGAATGGAGCTCGTTACATATTAGCCGACGAAGACATAGACCAGCAGCTACAAGCAAAAGCATTCGAATTGACCGCCCTCAGAGTCAAAGAAGTGGCCAAAAAGGATCAAGACAAGATGGTCGTTGGTGAACAACCAGTGGAGGAAAAGGAGACTAGTCAAAAGGAGGAAATTGAAAAGAAAAAACAGCCCAAACTCTTTAATAGTGGCATCACTTTGAAAGACGTCAAAATCCCTGGACTCGAAATATAAACTTCAGGGCCTTACTCTTAATGACGTCAAGACTCTGGACTAGCAATATAAGCTCGCGATTACCCTAGAGGTTTGTCCTTGATTGTTGGTAGAGCTATAAACTGCGATCTCTCACGGAACGCAGTTTCTTGTAAATAAAGTATTATCACTTAACGTAATTACAGATTTATGGTCGAGACACGGCCATAGGAACGGGATATTTAAGAAGAAATGTTTCTATTTGACAAGACTTGTCCAGCTGTTGTGTTCACATACGCCTCTTCTATCCGTTGCGTTGGCGTTTCTCTCTTATATTCACATACGCCTCTTCTATCCGTTGCGTTGGCGTTTCTCTCTTATATTCACATACGCATTTTCTGCTTGTTGCGCTGGCGTCTTTCCCTCTTTTCGCGCATTTTTTGTTCGTGCTTGTCCTGTTCTTCCCCACTGATTTTGTTTCTGGATTCACGTCTTTTCTCTCTTTCTTGCTCTTGCTTTTTTTCCTGCAAAAGGTCCCTCTCGGCCTGCTTCATCACCTTAACAATCTTGGCCAGTTCTTGAGAACGCAAGTTGGCAGATCTCTTCAAAATGTCACTGGTGACAAACGCTTTGGTAGGCTTTTGAACGTAATCCTGCGTGGCAGCATCGATGATGCCAACGGCAGCAGTAACAAGCTTGGTCAAAAGGGCGATGTCGGCATCAGCGGTCACAACTTTGAATCTCAGGACACATCTTGGCTGCTGGTTGCGCTCCCAAGATTTTTCAGTGACAGGTTTGGCCTCTGGAAGGTCCGTGAAAGCCATGACCGAAAGGAAATTTGCGCTTTCGCTCAATAGCGTTTTCAAAGCGGGACCGCCATAGTGGTCGAAAAATGAGTTCAACTGGTTGTTTTCAGACATGAACACGTATTGGAAAGGCAACTTTTCACTTTCCGAAGTATGTGTGAGTGACAAGTAGTAATTGTTTTCGCGAGCTTTGGTCATGTCGGACTTGTTCACGATAGAGGTGACAAATTTGAACTTGGACAGAACAGCTGCTGGGTCATTAGGAGATTTAGGAAGATCTGCGGTGGCACTAGTCACATAAACTCCGTTTGCCTTAATGGTAACATCTACAAATTCCTCTGTGTCAGATTCAAAAAGACTTGGCATAAACAGACCTAACGATTTTTCCATCAAAATCGAAAGCGGATTGAAGCGTGCAAGCAGACGGGCACGCACCGTGATGCTTTCCACACTTGAGCGACCTGTAGCAAAACTGGTAAACCAAGTGTTGTTATTTTCGGCCACGAACAATTGGTTTTGGCCCGATTTGGTCGAAAACCCGATTTTGGCGAAAGCTAACTCATCAAAACAGTGCTTGAAGCCTTTGAACAAATTATCAGCGCGGTTCTTGTTGATCTTGGTACCAATGACGTGGAACAAGTAGATGAGCCCCACGCAACCAATGGCCCAGAATTCAAATGTCCAATTGTAAAACCGGATTCTTTCAGTGATCGTCAACGCTTTTTGTTCTTGGAAGGTCAATGCTGTATATTTGGCATTGAGCTGATTCAGAGCATCGGCCAATTTCACTAGAGGAGTCAGAATAGACATCGCTAGAAGGACACTGACTACCGAGTGGGCAGAGATCGATAAGTATCGAGGTCGTGATCTTGATTCGATCAAGTTGAGTTTTTGACGAACGAGTTGAATACATTTGACAAACAATGAGATAAGTTATGTTATTTTAGATATTTCGTGGATAGTGATACCGGTGAAATACGATTCTGGTTAGCGTTTTGATAATAATTTGCCCAAAATTCCGCATCAAAAACCTTTTTATGGTGAGCATCACTTTTACTGGGGATTTGATAACCTGACCGTTTTGTTTCTACAATGATGCGGCTTCTAAGATGTGTGTGTCTTTGTTTATCTAGCTTCACCATTTAGATCACGTGACTCAGCGACAGCGATCAAAAAAAAAACCCATACAACAAATAAGAGGGCAGTTCGGTATACTAGAGGGTTCATATTTTATCATTATGGGGAGTTCAATATCATCTTCGATGCTATCTAACTTTCCGCCGGCTTTCTTTCAAAGATGAAAAAATATCTATAATATCATCAGAACGCGCTCTCAGACACATTTGGATGAATTACTGAATACTCGTGGTAGTGGTCGTAAACAACTATGACGCTACCAGACTTTGTCGGAATATAGATGGAAAAGTGTACTTCGATCCTGTAAAAAACAGCTATCGTTTTGCACGAGCCCGTCGCAGGCTCTGTAGATTCTTAGATGAACACATATATATATACATATTTAAATACATAATGCGCGTTAATCCTTCGGGTGCAGACCAGATAATTTCAAACATTTGATAGCGCCGAAATTCAGATGCTCATAGCAGCCAGTGGTTTTTCAAACCGAACTAAACTCAAGCCCTTATCAAATACTTTGAGCTGGTCATCTGTAGTCACGTGACGTCCGTTGGACTTCTTCCCCAGTTTCCCACATCTTTCTTGCACCGTTTTAGCTTTCACGGTTTTCAAGGCTTTCTCTCCTTATCTCGCTCCAGCTCAATCCTTTCTGCGTTTTACGTCGGGTTCTTCCGTCTCTGTCCATTGCGACCGTATCAGCTCACGTAAGTACTGTTCGAGTTCCTGGTCTGCGTTTCCACCGTCCAGAATCTGTTGTATCTTTTGGCGACGAGCCAAACTTTCTGGATCATTACTCTCTGGCTCATTTTCCAAAGTGTAACGCAAGTTGTCCTTGAACTGCGCCATCTGTTCGTTGTCGATGCCGTCCGATTGCTGTACAACACCGCTTTTTTCCCGTAGATAATCGATGAGCTCTGGAAATTCCGAGTCTTCTTCCAACACTTCCAGTGCCGTCTTGCCCTCGTTATTTTGCAAATCCCGGTCAGCTTTTAGCTCTTCCACGATAACTCGACCTGTCGCTAAATCTTCGCAATGATGCAATGGGGTGTCACCATCGTTGTCTCGCACGTTGATATCCCCGTTGTAAGGTGCTGAGCACAGCTTACGCAGCAAATCTATGTGACCATATGCTGCTGCTGCGTGTACTGGTGTATATCCGTTTGGATCTTTGGATTCAGGTCCAAAACCGGCCGAAAAGAATGATTCGACCTTCTCTAAATTCCCGTCACTCGCGGCTATCCATACGTTCATGATTTGGTATCCAAAAGCTCTTGCTTGTGTGTATTTTTGCGTTTTTGTCAGGTAATTGAAGAAGTGCGATGAGATTGAATAGGATATTGTAGTTAACCAAGCTCATCTCAAAATTTTCCAAAACTTAAGATCCACCGATAGTCGCTGGCGATAAAGCTATAAAGGCTCCAGATCGATTGCTGGCATCATGAATGAATCGATTCCGCCTGTTGAAGCCCTTGAGAAACCCACTCAGCCCAAAACTGAGGGTTCAATACGTGGATTTGAGTGGTGGAGACGAACTTTCCAATACAAGACAGGTTTGGGACTGACACCAACGGAAAAGAAGCAGTACGAAAACGATTACGAGTTTGTTTTGCAGCGCAAACAGTGTAATGACTGCTATAAGTACCGAGACTGGATACTACAATACTCACCCACTGTGATATTCATGGCACAACAAATTGCAAGACTCAACAGTGGTGGTGGTGGTAAAGATGATAGTTTCGAAAAGTCTGGAGATCAAGCAGTTCTGAAATTTGACGAATCGAAAATCATTTGCGATGTGTGTCCCGAGTGGAGAAGTGGCGGGTTCCACCCAGAACTGGGGATTCTATTGTGCCAAAACCGGATTCGCGATAAATGGCATCTCGAAGATACACTGGCACACGAAATGGTCCATTACTACGATAACACCAGATGGATGGTGGATTGGCTGGATTTGAAGCACCATGCATGCTCTGAAATCCGTGCTTCAAGTTTGAGCGGTGAGTGTCGTTTCATGCAGGAATTTGCCCGCCGTGGGCTGGGATTCAAAGTCAATAGAGGTCACCAGGAATGCGTTCGTCGTAGAGCAACGCTCAGTGTGATGGGAAATCCAAATTGCAAGAACGAACAACATGCGCAAAAAATTGTAGACGAAGTCTGGGACAGTTGTTTCGGCGACACACGTCCTTTCGAAGAAATCTATCGATAGGCCTACCCACAACTTTTAGGTTTGATAATATCAAGAAGCTCTGTAAATAGATTTATAGACACGCATAAGTGTATATAATGAATCCGTGTAGATAAAACCCCGGAATCGTTAACTTTTTTCAAAATGTCAAGTACAATGTGCACATCATGCTGGGACCGGTGCATATACCGAGCCAAAAAATAGCATTTCCCAGTATTTTTTTAGACTTCAAGAACCTGGAGTTTCCTAGCTGCACCAAGGGAATTTGGGCCATTTGAAGAGTAAATAAGTACAGCCTGAGCTTGCCAAATAGCACGTACATTGCCAATTCGTGCACAACCGAGCTTAGCAAGAAAGTCATCAAAGTGGCCTGCATCTTGTTCAAGTGCAGGAAACTGATTGAACTGTGATAAACATGCCTCAACAGAAACTTGTGGACCGGAACGTTCCATTGACGACTGAATTCGTCCCACGACACACAGTTCCACCAGTCGCCGTAGAAATACCGATCTCCAAACCGTGTCAGCTCTGCGATACAGTTCAAGATCGCGTCCCAGATCAAGTACCATACCATGAGGTACATCATTATAAAGCTGGGAACGAGTTTCAAAAACAAGTACAGCCATTCAAAGATGCGATCCCAAAAAATAGGCATCCCTATGTCTCTGACTGCCATAGCGCGCATCGCGATTGGGTACATGAAAAATTGAGCTATGATCATCATAACCAAAATGACTCCAAAGATTGCACACAGTTTCTCAAACACATAAGACCATCTAATCTTTTCAGTTCTTGGATATTCCACCTGGTAAACCAAAGTTGGAAACATACTGTACTCAAAGAAATTTTTGAAATTTATGTTGGCTGGGAACTTGACGGTAATAGACTGCAAGTCGAGTTCGTACTGGCAGAACTCGCAGCTTTTCTCCAGGACAGTTCTGAAATTGTCCTGGATGTTGATATCTTTGGCTTTAGCCAGTGTGCTTTTCGAAAATTCGAGCTCTTCAAGAATACCCCACAAGTACCCATTGTACGAAGCAAAGGAGTGCATTTTCATCAGCAAAACAAGAGAATGCAGGAATATGAAGATCTTGGAAAGCCAATGAAATTTCATCACGGTCTCTGCCACGTACAGGAAGGTCCAGAGAAACGCAACTTCGTAACTGTAAGTGAGATACCGGCCAGTACGCTTCCATGCAATCCACCCATTTTTGACTGCCAAGTGCACAAATAGCACAAAGAAAGTGCTTAGATACATGGCCAAATCAATGAGCGCAACGGATACGATATCTGTGGTCATAAATTTGAGAATTTCAGATTGGGAAAGGTCTCCGTTATGAGAAATGTAGTAGTCCACCCCGACTCTCAGCACTATGAATGCCACAATCATCCAGAACAACACGTAGAACCCGGAGAAATTGAAAAACACCACAGAAGTGACCTTTTCGTCGCTTCCGGAGCCGTCACCGTTCTTTTCTTGCGATTGCGACTTGATTTTGCCCCAGCCCGAGCCCTTGAAGGAAGATTCTGTGAGCGAAGCATTGACCAGGTCGTCCATTATGGTACTTCTATGTCCAAAACGCACATCACCGAAAAATGAACGCATTTGGCCCGTATCGCGGTGAAACCGGTATTTCTGCTTTGTGCTCAAACTGGCCTCATAAGGTTTGAATTGAGACTGTTCTGCATGTGTTCTGTCGCCGCTTTCGGTCCCATATTCTTCAAATCCTGTTTCGATTCCAGGTAGCGGAACTCGACCGTCCGTTTGACGTGTAATTTCCTCGATTCTTCGCACCTCTTTTTTGGGGAGCTTGCTGGTAGCTTTTTTACCCTTTGCCATGGTCCAGATGGGGAGTCTTAGATGAGCTAAAGGGCCTTTTTATATGCTGAATTGAAGTATCTTCTTGAACTTGTGGGATACATGGAATTTACGAAGTGACCCTAACTTTATATATGGTTTATTAAGTGCATAGGAACGAACATCGACGTAGAAAAAGGGCAATAACAACCAAAGAAATGGGAGAATTGCATCTTTAATTGAAAATATCAACTCACCTAGATAAAGGCTTCTCTCTGGCTTTCCAACGGTCTAAATACGATCATTTTAGCGTATTCTAGAGATTTATCGAAACACTGACCATAAAACTACAAATTTAAGATATATAGTTGTAGAAAATGGGTCAGAGCATCCAATTGAGGATATTTGGAGTTTTTTAACGGTTTCTTTCTGTCTTTTTCGAGTCGTTTTGGTAGATTTCCGGAGTTTGCCAATTTCTGCACTGTTTTGATAGGAATTTGAGGTGTCGGACTCCTGAACTCAGCGGAAAGCTAGCACATCACACATTGAGCATACGTCGGAATGCTTCTCGAGCAGCAAAATCAGTGCAACCTTAACGGTCGAGTTGAAAGGACAATTTTTGGTCTCGTCTTGCGAGATAAGGCCAAGTTTTTACGCTAAAAACTTCCTGAAAAAAAGGCTGAAATGCTTGGAATTCGAGCTTTTTGAAAACTACCTCTAACAAGCTTCTTTATTGAGCCTTTGCTTCGCCACAGCCCGCTGTCGTCGTGAACACTGTTTCTTCTTCTATACTGACATTGTTCTAATATTTGAAAAATTTCAGAACAAACTAGCTCATCGCTTGAAAAATATCCAACTTAACAAGAGCTTCAACAACCATAAAGTTCACTTTATACTCCCAAATCGTTGCCCAATGTCTCGTCCAGAAGATTTGGCGCCGCCAGAAGTTTTCTACAATGATTCTGAGTCGCAAAAGTACACTTCCTCGACCAGAGTGCAGCACATCCAAGCTAAAATGTCGTTGCGAGCACTGGAGCTACTTAACCTCTCAGAGACATCGTTTGTGCTGGACATAGGATGTGGCTCGGGGCTGAGTGGAGAGATCCTAACAGAAGAGGGCCATATCTGGTGCGGTGTGGATATCTCACCATCTATGCTGGCAACAGGTCTGACCAGAGAGCTTGACGGTGATCTGATGCTGCACGACATGGGACAAGGCCTGCCGTTCAGAGCAGGTACTTTCGATGCAGCCATCAGTATCAGTGCTATCCAGTGGCTTTGCAACGCTGACACATCCTACAATGACCCCAAGAGACGTCTGATGCGATTTTTCAACACGTTGTTCGCTTCTTTGAAAAAAGGCGGCAAGTTCGTTGCGCAGTTCTATCCTAAGAACGACGATCAGACGCAGCAGATCCTGGGGGCCGCCAAAGTGGCCGGGTTCAGTGGTGGTTTGGTTGTGGACGACCCAGAGTCCAAGAAAAACAAGAAGTTTTATCTGGTGTTGAGTTCGGGCACTTCTGCGGAAGATGAGCGTGTCAACTTACAGGGTGTGACGATGAGCGCGGAAGAAATGGTGAAAGTGCGTCGGGAAAAGAAAAACGCCAAAGAGTCCAACAAGATGTATCTGCAGCGGAAAAAGGACCTCATGCGTAAGCGCGGTCGTACGGTGGCCAAGGACTCCAAGTTCACAGGGCGGAAGCGTAGAAGTCGGTTTTAAGCTTTTGATAGGGTCGAGGATTTTTTTGGCATTGTGTACAATAGAAAACCCCAAGGGTAAAAGAAAACACCTTATATATAACTCGATCGTAACGAACATGGAAGGAACAACAATTAGCGACTCATGGGAATTTGTCTAGAGTGGAATTTTTACCCACTGTCTGAATTTAATTCTTTAAGAGCCTGACTTAACTCAAAATCCTCTTTTTTCCTGAAACTGATGTATGAATCTGTCAACCTGTACTTACTGATGTCTTTAAAGAAGGCTCAGGCTTTCTGTCGGTGATCTGGTAACCTATTACACCTCTCCTGTCCTTGATGGGCAGCTAAATAGATCATACTAGCCTAATTATATTAGGTGAATCTTTTAGCATCCTTCCCGGCGACTTTTTAAAAATTTGAAAAAGGCTCCAGATACCCTAAACTTTTTTCCATTTTATGCATTACTCCAAATTGTAAAAACTCTTCTTCTTGTCTCGCAATTCTTGGTGTCAGTGAGTTTAGTTCAACAAGTTCTCGCATTTTTCAAAACTTGTATACTATAATGACAATTTTGAAAAATTAACCATAGCTAACAGCTCAACTCTCATCGACAAAAGAAGAAATCAAAGCCTGAAAACAGTACATTCGATGTCTTTAAGAGCAGTGTTAGGGCTTCCGGGACTGGCTCGAGGCTTTGTGAGGAATTACCAACTTAGTAGCACCACCAGAAAGACGATTCCCGTGTATCCTGCGGTGGAAGAGCCATGCAAACCAAACCTATTGAAAAGACTATCTGAAAAGGACATGAACGAGAGCTTGGACCGCGAGAGTTGGAGGCGGACGCTGGTTTCACCTCATAATAAGGATCGTTTGCGTGCGGGCGATGTGGTTCGTGTGGCTTACAACGCTCAAAAATGCAAATACGATAATTTGATGGGATACGTGCTATCGGTTGATAGAAAGGAACTGACGCAAGATGCGTCGATTTTGCTGAGAAACCAGTATGCTAAAACGTTTGTGGAGGTGCGGGTTCCGATTTTCTCGCCGCTGATCGAACGGATCGATTTGATCAGACGTGCGGATGGTCGCAGACACAGAGGCAAACACTACTACATCAGAAACACCCGTTTGGACGTTAAGGATCTGGAAGCCGGTATGCGCAAGAGACGGTAATGCCACTAGAGAGGGAGAGAGAAAGAACTGGCATTGCTGCTGCGGAAAACGTGTAAATAAAATGAGAAAGTACAAAGCGTTGAAGAATAAGAACGACGTTATTATAACAGAATATCTATAGACAGGGTTGGGGGTCGTGAAACGTTTCGAGGAGGAGTGTGCGGGAGGTGATGAACTTGAGATAGCTTACTTGAAGATTTTGGCATTGACACGGTCTTCGTTGGTACGGTGACCGGACTGCTTCAAGTTTGCCTCCTCTTCTTCAGCACGTTCCAGTGCTTTTTCCCATCGACGAGACTCCTCAAGTTTACGGGCATCCGGATGCTGTTTTTCCTCGTACATGGACAAACCGATCGAGCCCAGCAGTAGCATAACGGTCACAGTCTGGGCGTACATACGGGCCTGCACTGCCTTTTGCGTTTTAGTCATGATTGGGTCGCGGTCCACCAGTTTCCAGGACCCGTAGAGCGAGGCTGCCCAAGCTGCCACGATGATTTTGTACTTGTTGGCGGAGGCACCTTCGATCAATTTTTCAGACAGAGGCAGCTGTTTCCAACGACGGTGTTCTTCGACTGCTGCGTTGGTGGTGGCATTAGAGCCGTACATCTGCTGTTCGAACGCAGTGGAAGCCTCTTCTGCGCAGATCGAAGTCAGCAGTGTTGGTGGTGTAATGAACATTGCGGTCTTCAGCGACCAGGGCATTTTAGCTGGACGGAATTTTGGGAATCTCATGGGAGCCAGCTTGAAAATCAGACCTGAGATGATCACTCCGGCCACGGCTCCTTTCACACCGCCGGAAAGCGTGTGGTAGTGGTGGGCTTCGATTTCTTCTGCTGTGAGGATTTTCATGGTTATGGAGAGTACGCTGTTCTACTTAGCTTTTGATGTGGTATCTACAACTTTTACAGAATCTTCAGCTTGTTTAAGCACAACACCGGACCTTTCAGCTACTTTCTACACAATTTATACCATTTTTGACAATAATACCATATAATGCAAATCTATACAAATCTATACAAACTTCTCTCTATATTTCAGTGCATTTTGGCTACGTTTTGACTAGGTTTTTACTATGTTTTTATTGCCGTTTTGACTGCCGTTTTGACTAAGATTCTACTGTGTATTCACTGCAGTTCTCCTGCGTTTTCCACTGCATTTCCCACTACGTTTTCCACTGCGTTGCTGGGCCGGCTTCAAGCTGTCCTGTCCAGCCTGTTGTGTCGGTCGAGCTTACATTTCCCTTAGCAACTAGTGCACACTCATTTATCGCCTTTAGCAGTGTGCCCATCAGGTTAGGCTGACAGGGAGACTTTGGCATGGTTATCTCTACCGGTGTATTGGAAAGGAAAGATTGTCATTGGCCAGTGGCACAGCGACCACCCATACACACGCACACCCGCACGCTCTCACACGGCAAAAATGAACGTGCACGGAGCTTGGTGGACGGTGGATGACACTTTCTGCAAGAGATTGAATGGCTCGGAGAGTATTTGCGGGCAGTATTTGGATTGCATGGGTGAATGAATGGATGAAGTGGTGTGATATCTTGACGGTTGATAACGAACGTTAGGGCATGTAGCTCCGTCAGGGATTATTTACGAAATGAAGAGATAGAATATGGTACAGAATATGGTACAGAATTGATAGATAGATAGATGGATGGGAGAGGGCGACGTGTGGGTGATGTTGATTATGGATGTAGTTGTTGTAGTGGGACTGGAAGTGGAATTGGAAATGGTAGATATCATTTTATTTAATTTATTGGAAAAATGACACTGGCGTTCGAAGTGATCTGGGAGTGATACTTTGGGACGTAGATGGGTTTTGAAATGGTAGTCGTTATTTACGTATCTTACAAGACGGGTGTTATATGGGTTGTCGTTGTGTACGAGTATTTGGCAGAACAATCTCACTTCTCGTCAAATGTTATTTTCACGGGGGAAATACTAACAGGGGACAAGTGCATATATATTCTGACTCATTGTTATTAATCTAATCTCCCCACACAACAAGCTGCACTCAGACCATACTTTCAACTCACCTTCGCGTCGAACGTTCTTTTGGTGACATTTGCAATTGAGGCAAAGCTATAGATACCGTACATAGTGATCATAATCCACAAGCCTGCAAGATGCAACCTTATCGTAGTCTTTCCAGGTTGACTGAACGTTCATTCGCCTTTCATCTTCAAAACTCTCTTGTACGCGCCAGAAATTTTTTTTTCGAAATTCGTTGTTGTCACTTGAAGCCTCCATAATTGATGAAAATCGTTAGCGTCTTGAGATGATGAGGTTAAGAGCCTTACTTTAGTGGATACGAATTGATACGATTAGGAGGAGAAGAATACAACTGAAGAACAGGTGGGAATCTCCTGCTTTGTTAATGTGTTTAACGTGTCATTTTGTACGTGCAGTGCAGAGCACATTTGCATACAGATTTTTGTTGTTTGTGCCTGTATCTTGGCTCTAGCATCTGAGACTGGTTTTAAATCACTGCTGAATCCTAAACCGTCCGCTACCTGTCATCTAATCTCCACACACCAAATTTGTCCAAATTTATTGCAAGTCTCGAGGCCATCACCTGAAGGCAGTTTCAAGTTTTACCAGGTATCTCGAGAGTATCACTGCAATTTATGTGCTCACGGTGACATCGGGCTTGGATTTAACCAAATATCGAAAGGTGAGAATCAACAGAACCATTTTCCACTTCCAGCGTCAGACTCATGATAAAGTGATCTCTTGCCCGTGATGTATGACACTGTCAGAATCAATGTTCAGCTTCAAAATGCCAAAATTCCTACCTTTGTAGCACCATAAAAATCGGCCAAGAGAAGAAGGTGTCTTCCTTTTTATCATATCAGCTCCGTTCTAATAAAATATCTCGAGTACCTCTTTTGTCGAAACCGACCTCGAAATTTTGACTTACAACATTTTTATCTTTTGAAAGAACTTGAGGGCATTGGCTAAAACATTCCAGGAACATTGTACCAAAAATATATGAAAATAATGTCCTATCACGACAGACACGGCCTGAGTCATACAGCAGTAGCGTGCAGACCACTAAGAACAGCACTGTATCACAACTGCTCGTCACGTGATTACGCACGTCGCACCAAGGACCAATCTATACTCGATTTCATCAATCACATACAAAAGTAGATCCATTTTGCTGCACGGTAGCCTGATTTGGTAGACCATTCTCATCAGTGGATACTGGTTTACCAGGGCCTCGAGTTCTTTTTTTACTCACCCATTAAAACGTCAGTCATACGCATCAGAAATTTATGTCATATAGGGAAAAAATGATAAAGTGGCACACGCAAGCGTGCTTTCAAAATTGAAACCCAAAAAAAAGGTGATATGAGTATTTATATCTTACAATAAAAGGCTACATCTGATCGGACAATCAAGCCTTCAATATCTACAAAATGACTCTCGGCATAGACTAGAGCAGGAAAACTAAAGCTTAGCAATATGCCTCTAAATCACGTGATCATTTACAGGTATTTGTTTTGGCACACAAATCGTCAGTCATTCAACGTTATTCCAGTTTGATAACGTCTCAGCTCTCTATTCATTCCTCTGGCAGCCGAGTAACCATTCTAACTTCCCAAAAAGCTCAAAAAAAATATTGTTGATTGTCTTCCACCCAGACACCCTCGCCAGTCCATCGCGTCAGTCTGTCTCTTGACAATGTCAGCGTCACGATATTCCCATGAGTCTGTGATCCAACTATAAAAGCCATATGCACACACAAGGACCTTCTCCCGAACCTAGGCAACACTCATTTGTAATTCTCATCCCTTTCTTCTCAGCCATCAACGACATGAAAATCTCGCAACTGGTTACAACTGTAGCAGCAACCCTCACGCTCGTGGAAGCAGAAGAGTTTCTTATTCGATTGAAAGCGCCAAAGACTTTGGCCAAACTCATCGAGAATAAATTCAGTGATGATTTCCTCAATGCGTTTACGGAAGGCAAAATTCTCAAAACATTTTCGTTTGGTAAATTCGAAGGATTTACCGTCGATTTTCCTATCAACTCCATTTCAAAACTCCGCAACAATCCTTTGATTGCCGAGATTGTGCCCAACGTTGAGTTCAATGTGTTTGACGGAGAAATGCCAGACGAGAAACCGGAAACTGGCGATAGAGAAGATAACGGAAACGGTGAAAAAGACGAGAAAGACGAGTACGACGATGAAGATGACGACGACGAGGACGATGATGGTGGTGAGATGGATGAAGATGATAGTGAAAATGATGAGTCTGATGATGAGTCCGATGATGACGAAGAAGACGATGACGAACTAAGTGACATTATTTCTCAAAAGTTTTCTCCAAGACATCTTGCCCGAATTTCTCGCAGATCTGCGTTGCCATACAATCCGAACGACGTGGACACTGCTGCTTCCAATTTCAGTTACTATTTTGACAAAAACTTTTTGGGCACTTGTGTCAATGCCTATGTCATTGACACTGGTATCCACAAGGAGCACAAAGAATTTGGAGGCAGAGCCAAGTTTGGAGCAGATCTTGTGGGTGAAGGACCCGGGGATCTCAACGGTCATGGCACGCACGTTGCTGGCTTGATTGGATCCAAGACATATGGTGTTGCCAAGGATGTTACATTGATTGAGGTGAAAGCTTTGAACGCCAAAGGTCAAGGTAACTTGACTTCAGTCATTAGTGCCATTGAATTTGCAGTCAACCATTGCCGCGAGAGTAAGCGAGGATGCGTTGCAAACCTGAGTCTTGGATCGTTCAGAAATTCCGTTTTGAATCAAGCAGTTGAGGCAGCACTAGAGGCAGGTGTTGTGATCGTTGTGGCGGCCGGAAACTCGAATGCCAATGCGTGCTGGAGCAGTCCTGCGTCTTCTATGTCAGCCCTTACAGTAGGCGCATTTGATGACAGAACTGACACCATTGCCAGATTTTCAAACTGGGGCAATTGTGTGGACATTTTCGCGCCAGGCGTAAGGGTTTATTCACTTGCTAATAAGGCACCTTTCGCACCGGTGGCTTACTCTGGTACTTCTATGGCTTCACCGATCGTTTCTGGTATGGCAGCTTTACTTTTGGATAGCGGAGTGCATCCTCTCGATGTCAAATCTGGAATCATGGAGTTGGCAACTGACTCTGTTTTCCACAAGAGAAGCTTACTTTTCAAACCGGGTACGCCAAACAGGATTTTGTTCACTGGAATTGACAAACAAGACGATTTTTTCGACGATGCCGTGTATCCCGGAATTGACATCGACCAGTTAGTCAATGATTTGGCAAACTACAATAAGGACGGCCACGTAGCCGAGGACGATGCAACGTTGCCATTGGGTGAAATCAAGCTTAATAGAAGAGCTCAATTCACAACTTTGAAGCCTTTCATGAAGCCACTTTATGCTACAGCTGCTGCGGAACCTGCTTGCACTACTTACAGTGCGGCGGCGTACTAAGTCATTAAGGTAACAGACTTCAATTAGTTTATGTACAAGTTGTGCAGTTATAATCACAGAGATCAGAGGTCAGACATGGAGAAAGGGCAGCATGGTCATTATTTTTCGGTAAAGTAATCAACTCCGGACTTCTAGCCAAGAAGGTTGACATGCATAGTGTACAATGACGTGATGGTGCCCCGGTTTCCTAATGCAATGGGGAAGCTTTGTGTGGACGGGAATGGAGTCGGGGGAAACACTGTGTCCAAATTCACGAGCAGAAACGTAACGCTCGATCATAAAAATGGTGTAACAGCGGAAGGGCACTTTTGATGCATGTCAGGCCCCCAGGCGTGTTCTTGAAAAGAATGCTTTCTTTTCGATTGTTTTGGTTCTTCTTTTCTCTTTGTTGTCCTACAATAAGACGGATTTGAGGCCGCACCAGCCGGCCGCTGCTGCTGCCATCATACCGGAGGCGTAACCCATGGGTTTAAGGCCCTTGGACGATTTGAAAATGGCACCTGTTAGTGCACCAGCCACCACAGAGTTCACGGAGTCGTGCTTGCCCCTCAATCCGTCGATAGACGAGTTGATGAGGTTGTATGTGAGTGTCAAGACACCGGCGTTGTTACCGATGAAAGGGCCTCTTCTGGTGATGTGATTCAGCACCGTGTTGAGTTGCAGTTTGCCCGGACTGTTGGGCGGGATGTTTTTGAGCCCTTCGAAAAACCCGTACGTTCCACCAAGTCCCAAACCTGTCAAATAAACGGCACCGGTACCGTAACACAGGTCATCGGTCCAACCTCTGGACGGAATAAGACTTTGAGATCCCTCCATTGTTGACAGCTGTTCTTCTTCCAGGTCTAGATACTCCACGCCTCGCTCCAGGTCGGCCAAAGGGTGCAATCTTGACGCATCTAGAGCGCCTGGTGTAGAAATGATGCTCGACACATTTGTCACCTGGCTAGGGTCGAATCCAAGCGAATTTTGTGATTTTGGTTCGTTTTGAAAGCTGTTTTCGGGCTCAGACGTTTCTGATTTACGTCCGCCAAATAACCACGACATTCTAGGCGTGAAAACGGGTTCGTTTTAATGTGGAAATAGACGCTTTAGAGTGAGATTACTTAGCTTTTGAAAGCTTAGTTTTTCAAGTTCGAGTCTATTTTTTTTTCAATATTGAAAATTTTCCAGGTTGTGTGTGTGTTTAGTTTAGTATACGGGGAAGAGCTTTTAAGGTGAGAAATTGTAGTTTTGAAGGGTCACGTGCATTGGCCAGGAAGAGAAGAATATACTAGAAACAAGGCTTGAAAGGGTTCAGATAGATGGTAGAAGGACTATGTATTGTTGGGTGTGGATGGGAGGAGGAATTGTTATGGGTTGGAAAGAAGAAGTTACGAAAAATATTTGAAATGTGTTTTCGTATATAGTGGTATGCTTGAGATACACGAAAGAGAATGAGGTATTAAGCCGATGTGGAATGCAGAGTTTTATGCGAGTTTTGTAAGCGCGAGATTTTTCGCTAGATCAGAGATCGGAGACTTCATCGGTATTGGTGTGTGTGAGTCACGTGATCTTCGTGTCAGTGAGTGGAAAACATGAGGTAACGTACAGTCAGTTTAGGAAGTATCGGAGTGTTGAATGTCCTGAAAACCGATAGCAGATTGTGTGTGTGTGTGTGTGTGTATGGAAAGGTAACCGTTTAGGGAGTGCAGCTTTCGATGGATATGATATCGCGTCATCTTTGGAACTTGACCTACGAAAGATTTAATTGTGACACTACTGATATTACACAGTAGAGATAGAGACTCTTACCGAAGCAGACCGACCTAGTTGTATTCAGCGAATTTTTTTGGCAAATTTTCTCTCTCTCTTGGATATTACTATTTCTGTCACGTGACCAGCGTCAGCGTCACAAATTGGTAAACAACCCATTTCAAGCACCCGAGTCCTAGTTTATATAGCAGTGATAACAATAGAAGAAGAAGAAGAAGAAGCAAATGCCATTGTGTGATACAATTCATCGTCGCCATTTATTTTTAAGCACCCGGCCCTAAACACAATGGACATGCAAAACTTCAAACTTTCGTTCCACGATCTGCACAATTTCTACAATTCCTACAATTCCTTTAATCTTTTCTTACGCCTTACGTCTAAATTCGCTATGTTTTTCCTGCCCCTCTACCTCACTGTCTTTCCACCGCTTCCCACCGTTTACCACCTTCCCTCTTTATTTTTCAATTTTTAGTCCTCAAATGTGACATTCACTGCCACACAGCTGTATTTTGGGTTCCCACTCAGACAGGGTAACCCCTGTTCAATGTACCCACATAGCAGTCACGTGGTCAGTCACAATGATTCGTTTATAACTCGGGTGAAAAAAAAATGCAACCCGTTAGCAACCCGCATTCTTAACGCTGAATACCCGTTTAAGAATCGAGAGCTGAAGTCTATTCGATCAAGAAGTGACACTGAATGTGCAAGATTCTGATGAAGATGATGACTATGTAGAATGCTACTCTCAATCGGACGACGACGACGACGACGACTTGGAGTTTTAGTAGGTAAAGCTGGTATATCAATCGAATTCAAGACTACACCGATGAAAACTAGTGCCTTTCTCTCGAATTACTGACAATATATTGGACTTACAAGCTGCCTACCCGCGTCCCATCCGAAACGCGCAAATGAAATATCTCAATATAAGTTGTGAACATTAAATCATGTACCCAGAAAGGACTCGATCGTATAAAACACACTACCCGTTTACGACCCGCTTGTGGACATTCGGGTAGCCAAATTTTGATCCGGGTCAACCCGAAATACTGCTCTGTGTCACTGCCATTTCAAATCGCCAAGGTTAATACTACTTGCGTACGCCTTAGGCCAAAAGACAAACGTGTGCACTGCACACGGGCCTACAAAAACAATCCATTAAGATCAAGACGCTTGCTTGTGTCAAAAACCCCGGGGCAATCGGGCAATCGTGCAATCGGGCAATCTTGGTCCCATTGAACAAACTCTAACTCGATCTCCGCTACCTAAAACTAACTAACAATTGTTGAGCTCAGACTTCGAGGCTAGACACACTAAAAATGGTCTTACAATACTGACTTTGGTCCCGTCCTGTCCGTCCTGTCCGTCCTGTCCCTCCTGCTCTTACTTCTCAACCTTCAACTGAGACTCGATACCGCTACTACACGCTGTCGCGCTAAACCCAACCCAACATAGGTGACATCACCATTAGGTCCCGCTCCCCTTCTGTTCCGTCATCTCTCAGAATTCCGTGTACGGGTTTGTGGTGTTTGTGGTGTTTATGGTGTTTAGGCTAGTTAGTTTTCCCAACAAAAAAGCCAATGTTGGAACGAGATTGATCTTTTTCCAGTGGACCAGGACCTCAGAGAGGCCTGCCTAGAGTCACATGACACTTCTGTGTAGAGTCACGTGCTCCGCTTTCCGGAGGGGAATTCCAATTTTTTTCCAACAAAATGCCTGTCTTTTTCTCGATACTACTACATTTAGGGGGCAAGTTCGAGCCAAAGGGCGCGGACGGCTTAGAACAGATCGCAGGACTCACGTGCGAGCGCTAGCAAATATGGTGTTTTTCCAACGCCTATTGTGTGTTCTTGTAGCCCCTGTTTTTGTGGCACACACGGTCCAGCAAGAGGGAGAAGAATAAAAAAAAAACGGGTATATAAATAAGAAGGAGGGTGGCCAGTGGGACTTGGGCGGCTTGATGTAGGTAACTTCTTGTTAGAAAAATCTTGTTTTCGCCAGCTAAAGAAGCGCTTGAACTCTCCACAATCACCTTCTGCGGAAGTCCCGGTCATCTATAAAAAGAGCAGTGGTATACTCTTTTCTACAGACGCACAGGACAATTTTGCACAGTCCCAGCTTTTTGCCCCACAGAAGACAAGATAAGATACAGTAGTGGAAACTGACGAAGTCATAGCAGGTTCTTGGCTCGTTGTTTTTTTTTATTTTGTTCTTTTATCGAGGTATGTTGAGGGTTTAGTGAATCCAGGGGAAGCCCTTGGGAAGCTCGTGGGCCCAATTGGTAGAGCTAGAGGTGGAGGCAAAGTTAGGAGACGGAAACAAGAGCTGTTCAAGAGAAAACACGAAGAAAGTAACTGTGTACGGAAAAAATCCGGCGCTCGGCGGCTGTTTTTTCTTCTTCTTCTTCTTTTACACGGTTTCACGTGCTTCTACCGAAGCACTTGACGTCAATGGTTCTTTTTTTTTTTTTTTTCAATTCATCTCTGGTGTTTCCGTGTTTGTGTGTGTGTGTGTGTGTGTTGTTTGTTTTTTTCTTCTTTCTTTCCTTCTTCTTCCCCTTTTCCTTTTTCTTCCTTCCGTCCGTTCCTTAACCCAAACCTTTACGTTTAGTTTGGTTTAGTAGTTAGTCCGTTCCGTCGTTCCGTACACGTACGTCGTACGACGGTCGTTACGGTAACTTAGTAGAAGAAGAAAGAAAGTAAGAACTAGAAGTAACGGTACGTAGTTAAGTTTCCCCGTACCCTTTTCCTTTCCGTTTTGGTTTAGTAAGTTGTCTGACCCGAACCAAAAAACTAAAAAAAACAAACTAAAAAGTTTACGTTAACCTAGTGAAAAAAAAAAAGTAAGAAGGTAGGTACCCTAGAACGAAGTAAAGGTACTACTACTACTACTACTACGGCTGAGCTCGACATTCGGGCATCTTTCCCGCATTACGCGCTCCCGTAAGAGTTTCCGTTTCCTACCCCCCCCTTTCCTCTCTCTTTCTCTTTCTCTTTCACTCTCGCCTTTTACTCGCTCACGCATTGGTGGTTTTGTCGCTTCCCTCACGGTTTCTAAAACCTAAAAGACGCTTTACTAACTTTCCTTCTCGCAGCAGCAACAATAACATATACGGCAGCACCCCCAGACTTGTGTCTGTTGTTCTGAAAACTAGCCGTTTTCCACTCAATTTCGCTTTAAATCGCCGTGCCCTTTGCATCCCATTTTTCGCCAGACAACAATCCCCCCGTTTTTTAACCTACTCACGCACCAAAATGAGCGAAGAAAGCCTGTCCGAGGTGGCCGCTTCTCAAAAGGAGCAATACGAAACCACAGATTACACCTCCCAACATCATAAACTAGCCCCAAACTTTTTGGGTCTCAACACCATCGACAGAGCGGAAGATTCGCCCCTCAAGGATCTTGTCAAGTCCCATGGCGGTCACACTGTCATCTCCAAAGTCCTCATTGCCAACAATGGTATCGCAGCCGTCAAGGAGATCCGTTCAGTGCGTAAATGGGCTTACGAAACTTTTGGCAATGAGCGTGAAGTTCAGTTTGTGGCAATGGCCACTCCAGAAGATCTCGAGGCCAACGCAGAATATTTGCGTATGGCAGACCAGTACGTCGAAGTCCCCGGCGGCACTAACAACAATAATTACGCCAACGTTGACTTGATCGTCGAAATAGCAGAAAGAGCAAATGTTGACGCCGTTTGGGCTGGATGGGGTCATGCCTCAGAAAACCCATTGTTGCCAGAAAAATTGGCCAGCTCCCCCCGTAAAATCATCTTTATCGGTCCTCCCGGTAACGCTATGAGATCCCTTGGTGACAAAATCTCATCCACTATTGTGGCTCAACACGCTAAAGTTCCATGTATCCCATGGTCAGGTACCGGTGTTGATGATGTCTTCTTGGACAAAGAAAGCGGACTTGTGTCGGTTGAAGATGAGGTTTACCAGAAAGGTTGCTGCGATTCTCCAGAGGATGGTTTGGCCAAGGCCAAAAAAATCGGTTTCCCAGTCATGGTCAAGGCTTCCGAAGGTGGTGGTGGTAAGGGTATCAGAAAAGTCGAAAGAGAACAGGACTTTATCTCTCTATACAAACAGGCCGCCAATGAAATTCCTGGCTCTCCTATCTTCATCATGAAATTGGCCGGAAAGGCTCGTCACTTGGAAGTTCAGCTGTTGGCCGATCAGTACGGAACAAATATCTCCCTGTTTGGTCGTGACTGTTCGGTTCAAAGACGTCATCAGAAAATTATAGAAGAAGCCCCTGTCACTATTGCCAAACCTGATACCTTCACAGAAATGGAAAAATCTGCTGTAAGACTAGGTAAATTGGTGGGTTACGTTTCTGCAGGTACCGTGGAATACTTGTACTCTCATGATGATGATAAGTTTTACTTTTTGGAGCTAAATCCTAGATTGCAAGTCGAGCATCCAACCACTGAAATGGTGACAGGTGTCAACCTTCCCGCTGCTCAACTTCAAATCGCTATGGGTATTCCAATGCATAGAATTAGAGACATTCGACTACTCTACGGAGTTGATCCTCATACTGCTAGCGAAATTGATTTCGATTTCAGTTCGGAAGGCTCTCTCCAAACTCAAAGAAAACCTATTCCTAAGGGTCACTGTACTGCGTGCCGTATCACATCCGAAGATCCAAATGAAGGTTTCAAACCCTCTGGTGGTTCATTGCATGAATTGAATTTCCGCTCCTCGTCCAATGTATGGGGTTATTTCTCCGTTTCCAGTAGCGGTGGTATACATTCCTTTTCGGATTCGCAGTTTGGTCACATTTTCGCATTCGGTGAAAACAGACAGGCATCTAGGAAGCACATGGTTGTAGCTTTGAAAGAACTTTCGATCAGAGGTGACTTCAGAACTACGGTGGAGTATCTGATCAAACTTCTGGAGACAGAAGATTTTGAAGGAAACTCCATCACTACTGGTTGGTTAGACGATCTGATTTCCCAAAAAATGACTGCTGAGAAACCTGACTCTACTCTAGCTGTCATTTGTGGAGCCGCGACTAAAGTCTTCATTGCATCTGAAAACGGTCGCAAGGCTTTTGTCACCAGCCTCCAAAAAGGTCAAGTTCCTAACAAATCCCTCTTACAGACTATGTACCCTGTTGAATTTATTCATGAGGGGAAAAGATACAAGTTCACTGTAGCAAAATCGGCCGACGATCGTTACACTCTATTCATCAATGGTTCCAAGTGTGAGGTGGGTGTTCGCAAGTTGTCCGATGGAGGATTGTTGATAGCCTTGGGCGGTAAATCGCACACGATCTACTGGAAGGAAGAAGTCTCTGCCACCAGACTGTCTGTAGATTCCATGACCACCTTACTAGAGGTCGAAAACGATCCAACTCAACTTCGCACTCCTTCTCCAGGTAAGCTTGTCAAATTTTTGGTCGAAAATGGTGAGCATGTTGCAGCAGGTCAGCCTTACGCAGAAGTCGAGGTCATGAAAATGCAAATGCCACTGATTTCTCAAGAGAGTGGTGTGGTTCAACTTTTGAAGCAACCAGGATCTACCGTCTCCGCTGGAGATATACTTGCCATTCTTGCCCTTGACGACCCAACAAAGGTCAAGCATGCCCTACCATTTGAAGGTCTCCTACCTGACATGGGAGCTCCAATCGTGGAAGGTACTAAGCCCGCTCACAAATTCAAATCACTCGTTTCCACCTTGGAAAATATTTTGAACGGTTATGATAATCAAGTTATCATGAACGCCTCTTTGCAGCAATTGATTGAAGTTTTGAGAAACCCACAACTACCTTACTCGGAATGGAAGATGCAATCTTCTGCTTTGCATTCCAGACTACCCATCAAACTCGATGAGCAATTGGAGCAGCTGGTTCATCGCTCTTTGGCGAGAAAAGCTCAATTTCCCTCCACTCAGTTGGGCAAAATGCTTGAAAACGCTTTGAGCGAATCTGACGATGCTCTATTTGGTACGGTAATCGAGCCACTGCTAGACATCACCAGACGCTATGCAAATGGTCTAGAAGCCCACGAGCATTCTGTCTTCGTCAAGTTTTTACAGAACTATTACCAGGTCGAGAAGCTTTTCAGTGGTTCTAACATACGTGAAGAAGATGTCATCTTGAAACTACGTGACGAAAATTCCGAAAACTTGGACAGCGTTGTGGTAACAGTGTTGTCGCACTCGCGTGTGTTGGCGAAGAACAGCTTGATTTTGGCCATCCTAAAGCACTACCAGCCTTTGTGCAAAATGTCTTCCGAGGTCTCATCCTTGATTGCCGAACCTTTGAAGCAAATTGTTGAACTGGAATCTAAAACAACTGCCAAGGTAGCGCTACAGGCTAGGGAAATCCTGATTCAAGCTGCTTTGCCTTCTGTCAGGGAAAGAACTGATCAGATCGAGCACATTTTGAGAAGCTCCGTGGTCAAGACAGCTTACGGTGCTTTTGACAACAAGCGCACTGATCCTGACTTGGAGGTGTTGAAGGATTTAATTGACTCCAATTACGTCGTCTTTGATGTTCTTACACAATTCTTGACGCACCGCGATGCTGCTGTGGCTGCTGCTGCTGCCGAGGTTTACATCCGTCGTGCGTACAGAGCGTACACGATTGGTGATTTGAAGCACTTCAGCAATGCGAACAATGCCGTTGTTGAATGGAAATTCCAGCTGCCATCTGCTGCTTTCGCGTCTGTTCCTCAAGTTAAAAGTAAGATGGGTATGCACAGAGCTATCTCGGTGTCCGATCTAACTTACATCTCTGAGGGTGACAACCAGCCTCTAAGAACAGGTATCCTGGTCGCCTCTAAGCATTTGGACGACGTTGATGATGGACTTTCTAGAGGCTTGCAGAGAATTCCACACCACCAAGGTGGTCACAGTGGACCCGTTCCAGACAGATCAGGCAGCAGTGCCACTTTGAGCAATATTGCCAATGTCACAGTTTCGTCGACTGATGGATTTGAGTCAGAAGAGGAAGTTTTGACAAGATTAAGGGAGATTCTTGACATCAATAAGCAGCATCTCGTTGACGCCTCGATCCGCCGTATCACTTTCGTCTTTGGATACAACGATGGTACTTATCCAAAGTACTACACTTTCAGAGGTCCTGGATATGTTGAGGATGAAACCATCCGTCATATCGAGCCTGCTCTGGCTTTCCAGCTGGAACTCGGAAGAATGTCCAATTTCAATATCAAGCAGATTTTCACCGAAAACAGAAACATTCATGTTTATGAAGCGACTGGTAAGAATTCTGCCGTTGATAAAAGATTCTTCACCAGAGGCATAATCAGAACTGGTCGTATCAGTGATGATATTACTATTCAAGAATATTTGACCTCTGAAGCTAACCGCCTGATGAGTAATATTCTTGATAACCTAGAAGTTATTGACACTTCAAACTCTGACTTGAATCACATTTTCATTCACTTTTCAGCTGTTTTCGACGTTTCTTTTGAAGACGTCGAGGCTGCTTTTGGAGGTTTCTTGGAGAGATTCGGTAAGAGATTATTGAGATTGCGCGTTGCGGCCGCAGAGATTAGAATTATAATCAAGGACCCTCAAACCGGAGCACCAATTCCATTGAGGGCATTGATTAACAATGTCTCAGGCTACGTTGTCAAGACTGAATTATACACTGAAGTTAAAAACGCTCAAGGCGAATGGGTGTTCAAGTCTTTGGACAAGCCAGGCTCTATGCATTTGAGGCCTATTGCCACCCCATACCCAGCCAAAGAGTCTTTGCAGCCAAAGCGCTACAAGGCTCATTTGATGGGCACCACCTACGTTTATGACTTCCCAGAATTGTTCCGTCAGGCCACCGTTTCGCAATGGAAAAAGATCTCTCCCAAAACCAAGCTTTCTGACGACTTTTTCATTGCCAACGAATTGATTGAAGAGGAGGATGGAGAACTAACAGAGATTGATCGTGAAGCTGGCGCCAACACCATTGGTATGGTCGCTTTCAAGGTCACAGTTAGGACTCCAGAATACCCACGCGGCCGTCAATTTGTGATTGTCGCCAACGATATCACGTACAAAATTGGTTCCTTCGGTCCTCAAGAGGACGCTTTCTTCAACAAAGTTACCGAGTACGCTAGAAAGCGTGGTATCCCAAGAATTTACCTATCTGCCAACTCTGGTGCCAGAATTGGAATCGCAGAAGAATTGGTTCCACTTTTCAAGGTTGCTTGGAACGACCCAGAGAATCCAGCCAAGGGCTTCCAATACTTGTACATGACCCCTGAAGGTCTCACCGAGCTGAAGACTCAGCGCAAGGAGAACTCTGTCGTTACAGAACGTGTTGTGGAAGAAGGCGAAGAACGTCATGTCATTAAGGCCGTCATTGGTGCTGATGACGGACTAGGTGTCGAATGTTTGAAGGGGTCAGGTCTTATCGCGGGTGCCACTTCCAGAGCCTACAAAGATATCTTCACTATTACTCTTGTTACATGCAGATCTGTTGGTATTGGTGCGTACTTGGTTAGACTAGGTCAAAGAGCAATTCAAATTGAGGGTCAACCTATTATTTTGACGGGTGCTCCAGCCATCAACAAGTTGCTGGGCAGTGAAGTCTACTCTTCCAACTTGCAACTAGGTGGTACGCAAATCATGTACAACAACGGTGTTTCTCATTTGACAGCTCAGGATGATTTGGCTGGTGTTGAAAAGATTATGGACTGGCTATCTTACGTGCCTGCCAAGCGTGACATGCCTGTTCCTATCTTGGAAAACAATGACAAGTGGGATAGAGAAATTGACTTCACCCCATCTACCGAGCAACCTTATGACGTCAGATGGCTCATTGAAGGTCGCGACACCGAGGAAGGATTCGAATATGGTCTCTTCGACAAGGGCTCTTTCCAAGAAACCCTTTCAGGATGGGCCAAGGGTGTTGTTGTCGGTAGAGCTCGTTTAGGTGGTATTCCACTTGGTGTCATTAGTGTTGAAACCAGAATGGTGGAGAATATGATTCCTGCCGATCCTGCTAACCCAGCGTCCACCGAATCTCTAATTCAAGAAGCTGGTCAAGTTTGGTATCCAAACTCCGCGTTCAAGACTGCTCAAGCAATCAACGATTTCAACTACGGTGAGCAGCTTCCTCTGATGATCTTGGCTAACTGGAGAGGTTTCTCTGGTGGTCAGCGTGATATGTACAACGAGGTGTTGAAGTATGGTTCTTTCATTGTCGACGCTTTGGTGGACTACAAACAGCCTATCTTCACTTACATTCCACCAACTGGTGAGTTGCGTGGTGGTTCTTGGGTTGTAGTGGACCCAACCATCAACGCCGAACAGATGGAAATGTATGCCGATGTCAACTCCAGAGCCGGTGTTCTTGAACCCGAAGGTATGGTTGGTATCAAATACCGTAGGGAAAAGTTGCTAGCGACCATGGCCAGACTAGACCCTACTTACAAGGACTTGAAGAGCCAATTGGAAAACTCGAACATAACTCCAGAGAAACACCAGGAGCTTTCTGTCAAACTAGCTGCCCGCGAAAAAGTGTTGATGCCAATCTACCACCAGATCTCTGTCCAGTTCGCTGATCTGCACGACAGAAGCGGTCGTATGACTGCTAAGGGCGTTATTAGCAAAGAGTTGGACTGGCCTCAGGCCCGTCGTTTCTTCTTCTGGAGACTAAGAAGAAGGCTCAACGAAGAGTACTTGGTGAAGAGATTGAATGCGGAGCTACCAAACGCACAAAGACTCGAAAAAATTGCCAGACTCAACTCATGGTACCCTGCCTCCGTTGACAGAGATGATGATAGAGTTGTTGCCACTTGGATTGAGGAGAACTACAGTCTCTTGGAGGATCGCCTAAAGGGTTTGAGAATGGAATCCTTCGCTCAAAACTTGGCTAAATCTATCAGAAACGATCACGAAAACACTATTAACGGGTTGAGTGAGGTTCTAAAACTTCTATCAGCCGATGACAAAGATAAGATTTTGAACAGTCTGAAATGATTTCATTGAATTGGCTAAGAAGCTTATACCACATTGCTTCTTGCGAAAACAATGAAACATTCAGTTTTATTTTGTCTCAACAAGGGAAAGACCTTGGACTGACATTTTTGACCGCTGAAGAGTATTGTTGCTGACTTCAGGGTGGAAAAAGTCAATGATAATACGTGGAGCCTTTGGGACATTTAATAAGTTCTATTATATTATCATTGTTATTATTATTATAAGATATATGTACAGTAAAGATTGAAAGAAATACCGATTCTTGGTTGAAGCTTTTATGGTTAGCTTTTTATCTTCTTCACGTCACCACCATCTACTTGTTCAAGAGTTCTCTTTAGCTCTAATGTGCTTTTTTCCGAAGGAACAGGCGTGTCTTTATTTTGCTGCAGTAGTTGTGACTTTTTATCAGCAGCTTTTTTCTTATCCAGCTTTTCTTGTTCTCTGCGCTTGGCTAGGTAATCCGTAGGATCTCCCAAGGGCTCCCCATCATCGCCTATCAGTTTCAGGACCTGCTCGACCTCACACATGGCCTTACAACGAGTAAAATATTGATAAAACTTGGACTTCCCAGGAACAATTCTGGTCAGCATGTATTTGCAGTTGTTCACGTTGTGATCGAACTGTGAAGCAATGGCAAAATAAGATTTAACTGCGTCATGCCAAGCTAGTGGCGACGAGCTGAAAATGGTTGGGTTTGCCTCAGCACAAGTTGCAATCATTCCACCAATCTTGTCCGACAGACCCATTTGACCTCGCAATTGAGTGAAATGGGACCTGCCCTGAAATGCGCCGTTGATAATAAGACTCACGTTCTGCTCTTGGCAAACCTTGAAAATGGCAGGTATGTAGTCTCTGATGGGTGTTTCTCTATTCCGCATAGGAGTGGTTCTACAATGCACAGTCAAATTCGAGATACCGGTACTGCACAGCCGTTCGACCAGCTCCACCGTTCGTAATTCATCATTCAAAAGGCGAATCTTCACACTTATAGGTTTCTGGTTGGGTTCGCCCACTTCTCTCACTAGTGATGTCAAAATTGAGCAAAGCGTATCGGGCGTTTGCAAGAGTGCCGCACCCATTCCAGAATGGATAGAAAAGTGTTTGGGACACCCTGCATTCAAGTCTATGCCATCCACATCGTTTATAACCACTTTTGCAGCTTGAACAGCAAGCTGTGGGGTGGATGATCCCATCTGGAAAATGAGTTTTCCGGCTTCTGCTTCCGGAAAAGTTCTAAACACCACACTGGGTGGCTTGTGCTCTTGATTCCCAGGTGCCACGAAGTCCACGGTGCCCAGAGTCTTGTTTTCGATCCGTTTACACTGTATCAGCTTTTTGTCAATGATCTCTGGCGACCATACCAGATCTGCACCGAATTTTAACGCTAAAAGCCGCGTTGGAAGTTCGCCTGCACGCACCATAGGAGCAAGGACCAACTTCCCGGCATAGCTGACCATTTTCGGGGTTGATCTCGTTGTTAGTGTAGTGGAGTCTACAAGACGATGAGATGCGATGAGCATTGATAGATTTATTTTGAACATCAACTAGAGATCTGGGTGGAGAAACAAGTGACGTTTTGACTGGATAACACCCGTACAAAGAGATGTGTGGAACGAGACCTTAGTATAACTCACATTGGTCACAAACTGTTTCCAGATAAGTCAGATTTGGGAGGAGCCTAAGCTGGAACAATGATTCTGGACTCTACAAACTGAATAACATACAGCAGTAGTAAAGTTCTAGAGTTTGATGATAAGAAGATACAACGATCACGTGACACACCATCTCTTGATTAAAACTGGCCTCAGATCTGATGTTTAGTTGACAAACGACTTACTCCCCAAATCTTGGAAAAAATAAGAAAATGGTTTGTCAATTGACGAGAGCTACAAAATAATCCTGCCCGTTCTCACAGCTCTTTTAATTTAAAATCACTTGACATACTACCCAATTGACTTGCCGTCAAAAGTGAGAAAGAGAATATCCAATTTAGTCAAATTTAGAGATTTTAAGACCTATATTCTCATTCCTCTTCAGCTCATCAGCTATCCAGGATAAGTCAAACACGACGATCTCCCCCCACCAGCCCAATCCGGTGCAACGAAACCAGTTTGTTTGACAGATTGCAAAATGCTCGTGATTCCATCAAGTTTCAAGTAGTTCGAAAATCTTTAATACCTTTATTCCTTCATTCTCTATATCTATTTACATGCTTTGCCCTCACAGTCCGTATACGCGTGATTCTCCGCGAATGCGACGTGTATCAGGCTGAAAATCGACTCCTAGTACGATTCAACGACGCCAGTTCCAGATTCGCCTTTTTTTCAACGAGTTTCGTGGGTGATCACAACCTTCTTGTCTCATGTGTGACAAAACAGCATTCGCGATGTTCGAGAATGTAAGTCAGACGCGAAATCTAGGATATAAAGATAAACACCAAAGCGAGGTAGACAAGTCAGAACTCAGTAACACACTGTGCAATGCTCACAGGCTCTCACAAACAGGACAAACAAGACAAACAGCACTAAGAGTTCACTCACTATGATCAAACTAAGAGCTTTTACAAAGAAGCTATCACATAATTTCGACGGTTCGTCTTCGAATCAAAAACGATCTGTATCAGATTACGACCGGAAACCCGCCGATGTGAAAACAAGTCGCTCGCTTCTGCGCAGAAGAGCGATTTCGTCAACCAAGAATATTGAAACTTCGCTTCCTCCACTACCAAAGCAGCAATACACTGTTGACAGCAAAAAGCGGTCACAAGAAGGCTTGCAAAATGGCACTACACAACGGCCTTTCTCTCAGGAATCGCATATCAGCAGCGATGGTAAATACTACATTTATGACCCAGTGTCATTCGAGCAAGGTCCCCAGGGCAAAAACAGCAAAACCAGCAAAACCGTTGACCCAGATTTCCACATTCTGAAGCTTTCTGACGGTATCAACCCAACATCGGCTCGCGAAGTCTTGTCTGCTTTGATCAAGCAATTCAAAAAGACCCTCATTCAACAAAATGCAGGCGATATCGAAAAGGATAACAGTAGCATTAGGGCCGCTATGGAAATTTTCAAACCCAACCTTTCGCACTATGTGCCGCACGAAATCAAAGAAACTGAAGCGATCATCGAATCTTTGTTTCCCCGGCCCGGTTGCTCACTCACAGGCGACGCACTAGACTCAGCAATTAAAACAAAACTAGCTTCCTCTAAAAGCAAGCTCATATTGTCTCTCCGCATCATATGGTCGCGATTGACGCGCGGAATCGTGCCCTGGGAGTCTTATTTGAAGTTTTGCACAGTTGAATCCAAGCAAAACTTTTCCAAAATGTGCTTCAAGAATTTCATGCCCCAAATTCTTCCTGACGCCGACTACAAGCGCTGTGCTTTCGAATTCATCGATCTGTTGTTCGCAATCATCTCAAAGGTTGATCTTGTGGTGGACAAGGTCGCTCAAGTGGATTTGATTTTCACAGCTGCTCAGGTGTGCTTCGTGAGAACTCCCGAGCTTCTCAATTATATTCGGATCAAGTCTACCGATACCGACGACTGTATTGTCCTTGCAAAACTTTACCGAGCCCGAGGCGAAGCTCTGTATCGATTATTCGTGTCGTACCTCAATTCGCTAGCGGAAGAGGGAGAGATCAAAGACTTTTATCTCATTGACAACTTCCGCATAAATGAATATCCTCCAAAACCCTACAAGCCTTTAACGCAGCGTGCATTGACCCTGACAATCCCACAGCTTTGGGATCCTGAAACAAATAATTTCAACGAACTAATACGAGTTTCAGCCAAAGCACAAACGCGGATTTATTCACCCCATCACGCATTTTCAAAACTAGAGAACTCATTCTTGGATAATTACGAGGACAATCCTTACAAAGTCGTTAACAACCTTTTCTCTAGGTCCTCAAAGCGCTACCTGGACAAGTTTGATCCCTCTTTTGACGTCGAATTCTTCAAAGGCCTGTCTAAAAGAAATGGTGGCAACTCTACTTTGGGTCCTGCTGATCAGCTTCCAGTGGCTACATGGATCAACTCATGCAAGGAGCGCGGCTTTAATGATTTCCTTTCAGTACTTGACGATAATAATCACGGCGAGGGAACTTTAGCTCTCGGTCTCACGTTTCCTAAATCTACACACGAAGAATCAGAGAGCTTACCACCGCTTAAAGTTTCTAAAGCAGAAATTTCAGAAAGTTTCATTTCGTCCTGGAAGTACGAAACTTTCCTAGGCATGGTACACAATACTTTAGTCATCAAACTGACCAAAAGAGTTGGTGACTGTGAGTGGCTCATAATTGCAATGGATGAGAGGACGGAGAAAAGGGGCTATACATCGCCCATGAAACCACGAGAGCATGACAGCACACACGGAACACCTTCGGCCGGCTCGAAAGGTAAAAGATACCACGCTGCAACTCTCAGTGATGCTTCGAGCAAACCCCGGCCTCCACCTCCTAGCTTGCTTGGGGAACCTTCATCCTCTCCCTTGATCAATTCGAACAGCGGCTGTTTTTCTGATCAATCGGGCTCTGCTTTCAGTTCAAGACCACCATCTGATATAGGGAGCGCTTTCGCGAAGGCCCATATGAAAGCGAATTCTGTTCACTCGAAGAAACCTAGCGATTTTGTAATATCAGACTCCCCTTTACAACAGTCATCGCCCAAAGTGCCACCTAAGGCATCAGAATTCATGGCGAAATCAGGTTCCAATAACTCTTCGAAAGCTCAAGATGAGTCAAGGCCCAACGAGAAGAAAAGTGAACATTGTAGTAGCAACGACGCCAAGCCAACAAAGCAGAATCCAAGTCCACTGAGCGAACAAGCTACGCCGGAAACGCAGCCTGCTGGTTCTACACCTCTGGAAAAACTAGCTGATACATTCCAGAATGATAAAGCAGAGATTACAAAAGAACAACCGAGTTCTCTCCAAAGTACTAAGCAGCCCGATGAAATGAGCACCGAAGGACAGAATGACCCAGATTTATCCAAAAAGACCGCTGAATCTAACGAAGCCGATAACACTGGTTCTGACCAAAACCCGAAGGTGCTTTCATCTCCTTTTGCTGCTCCTGCAGGTTCCCAAAATCTCAAAGACACAGTAACCACCCCAATCAGTCGATTCTCTCCAGATCGCGCGCCGAATTTGCCCAAAAGGGTGCAGAATCCTTCGATTGGATCACCGGACAGCGTGACGATGATTCCACATTCCGCTGACACAAGCGTCGACTTGACAGAAACCACGGATGTAGACGAAGATGGAAATGTTGTGCATAAGCAATCGTCGTGTTATGGTAACGTATTAGATTCTTCCTCAAACAATGATTTGAGTAAGCTGCGTCAACAGGAAGATGGCACAGTAGATCTTCTGAACGACTTTTTGGAGAATTACAACACATTAAGTGCGGAGCCACTCAATTATGAGGATGGGCCCACGGTCTTCGAACAAGTCAAAGGGTTTTACGAAAAGGGCTTGAACGAAGCCGGTCGTGCTCAACCAGAAATTGAACGACAGGAAATAGTGCACCAAGAACAAGAAGCTGATCATAACGGTGAAGATGGTGCTACTAGTCCAGTCAATCAATTTTCAAAAATGGGATCCATCAACTCCAAAAATGGAACCTGGTTTAGTTGCAATGTGACTCCTCCAAATAAGCTTGACAAAAACAGAAACTTCAAGAACTTGAAGCTCGGGAGCAGAACCGGGACTCAGTCGCACGCTAGCAATAAGCTCGAAGCGAATGGGAAGCACTTGGATGTCAGTGTAGTAAACCACGGTGATCAGGATCAAAACTCTGAAGAAGACCACGATATGTTTTACAGCGGCGCAAGCGATCTCAGCGATATTGCAGATCAAGATGGCGTATGGCTAGAGGCCAACAGCAAACCATCTTCACCTGTAGATATTGCCAGTCCGACTCACATGATGTTTAGAAATGTTATGCTAAGAACGAAACGGAGTTTGCGCAGCTTGAAGACAACTAATCAGCAGCAATGATGAGTAACGGTCAGAGATGCTACTCCCCAGTACCAGATCTTTAATGATGTACTATACCGTATGTATGGGTCCATAACGAACCCAAGTTAAATGTCGTGAATGTGCGTAATTTGGAGTGCGAAGTTGAACAGTCATTCCTCTTCGTAGAGGGCTTTGCGAAATTTGATGGCTGTGGAATTGCGTCGGTGATGGTGTCGACAGCATGGGTTGCTGAGATCCACCCAGCAATCTTGATGCGACTGCTGATCTGCATTCTGCCCGCGAGTCTCGGCGTGGGAGCCATGTTCGTCGTCGCGAAGGTCTTGTATATCGGCATGATCGCTTGTCGCAGACGTGGGACCTATACCAGACGAAGCCTGTGAAGATGAAGACAGACTCGACTGTCGAGATCTAGAGGGTATTCGCCATGCCAGTTCCTCAAAATGTGGTGATCGTGATGCAGCAGCAGCAGCAGCAGCAGTTGTGCTTGCTGCTGCGACTGAGGTTGGGTCATTCGAAAACGATGAGGAAGCCCTATCCAGTAGGAAATGGGCCCCTAATCCCGCTAGATCGGACTCTGTATCGCTGAAACGGCGTGAACGCTCTGTTGGACTGCGGTATCTGAGAGAGTTTGCCGAAGTATTGAACGTTTGGGACGCTGGTCGTGTCACGGACGATCCTGAGTACAGCTGTGGATGTAGCGTTGCTGACGAGTGCTGATGGACGCACTGGTACAGATCGCAGACGCGAAGCGAAGCTGAAAGTCTTCCGGAGCCTCTCGACTCAGAAGTTGCTCCGTATTCGCTATTTGCGTCTTCCTCGCTTTCCTCCTGTAGCCACGGCTCTGTCACGCAAATCGAAGTACCCTGGATCGACGATCTTCTTCTTTGCGCACGGTCCGATCCAGATCTTTCCTGAGGTGCGTAACGCACCACTAGATGTGCGTCCACTGGCGAAACTCCATTTCCAGACATCTCCCAAATCCCCGGTCTCTTGCTTTCCCGAAATGAGCGTATATATGTGAATACGTACGTAAAATGAATGCTATGTTCAACCTGACTCGCTGTGTTGTGCTTGCACAGGAGAAGGCCCAACCGATGCTAAACCTAGCTATACTAGCTATACTATAAATGCTAAGTGGTCTCTAGTCAGCAAACGAATAGTCGAGCTGCTGAAATATGTAGAACTATCCTAGAAACTGTTCTAGAAACTGTCCAAACACACTCGTTGTCGTCGTAATCGTCGTAATCGTCGTCGTCTTCTTCTTCTTCTTCTTCTTCTTCTTCTTCTTGACTATCTTTTACAGACTCATCAAGGCTATAATGCTCTCTGCTAGTTTTTTAGTTTCTTGACTTTAGAAACCAGAACAAGAATACAACAACTTTTACAACAACTTTGATCCAAGAATATACCCTTATAATGATCTAAATTACGCCCACAATTTTGGCAACACAATGCGGTTTATATATCTACTCCTTGTGTACCTTTTGGCCCCGCAGCTAGATCGTCTGATAAGTCGATAATTTGGGTCAACTTCTCTATGGGCTGGCCCATCACCGCACAGGACCCTTGAATGGCGGAGAAAATCGCACACCAGCCGGGGAGAGAGTGCAAATTTTACTACGAGTGTAGCCGATCCAATCAACCGGGGGGTTTCACAGCAATAGGCAGCGTCACAGGCAAGAATTTTGAAACAGCGTTGTTAGAGGAACCGGGAAAAAAAAGCAGCCATGTCATTATGATTGTTTTAATGATCATCATCGCCATAAATGTGCTGGACTGTGGCACACTGTTTGCGGCGATGATAAGGGAGAAAGAATCCATGGTTGCCAAGCAAAAAAATACAAGGTCGAGAGCAGCAGGCATATTGGCCGCAACTCAGCTGTCAAAATTGTTCCGGTAATAGGAGCAGGAAATGAGGGAGGTTTCGTTTTTCTTTTCTTACCCTGTGTTGTTGTCAGAGCTGTTGCTTTGGCTTTGGCATCGGGATGTTGCCATGAGCATCAGGAGACGAGCGATGAGTCTAGAACACGAGATTTCAGAGAGGGGATTGAGGGGAATCGGTAGATAGAAAATCGGGATCGGGACGGTTTTGGTGGTTGATTAAGACGGGGAGCGGGGGTGGGGGCTGTGTTGTTGGGAGAAGACTGGGTTGGAGGGTGGTTGTGGAGAGAATGGGAGGTGTGTGGAGGGGATTGGGTGTGTCAGTCTGGTACAGAGTGATATGACAAAATGTCAAGTAGGGACAGAGTGATATGGTGAAATGTCAACTAGGGACAGAGTGATATGGTGAAATGTCAATCTGGTACAGAGTGATCAGATGAAATGACAATCGAGTACAGAGTGATCAGATGAAATGACAATCGAGTACAGAGTGATATGGTGAAATGACAACCCGAGACACAGTGATATATAACTTTACTACAGATCCAATTCTACGGGAGACCCTGGTGGTTCAATCGGCAAAATGTGGTCTTTAGTCTCTGGATCTGGCTGGGTATTGATCGTAACGACTGCTGGAATTTTACTTCTTCGTGCCAACCCTATGAAGAGATCGCTTGTGCTCTTTGAAAAGAGCTCTGCGGTCGAGCACATATCAGAAAGGTAATTTTATCGCATGTGAAGTGGTAAAAATCCCAAACTACTCACTCAGGCCTGGACATTAGGACTTTCAGACATTTTTACTGGTGCTGTTCTGTTGCATTCTTTCTTTTACTGACACCGGGTCACGTGCCCAAAGACGAAATATCACTTTATTACGATTCTCACGCTAGGCTTCGATAAAATGGACGGTTTTTAACCCTGGCAACTAGCGTACATCACCATCCAGTAAAAACCTTTATCTTAAATATCACAGCCCTCTTCAAACTCTTACCAAAACCAACAACGATATACAAAAACCATTTTTAGCACGTGAATCCCTTAAACACTCTATGTACGTTTTTATTTATGCGCGTGAATAAATAAATATATACTCATAATATATATATAAATTAGTACATCATCGAACTTATTCTAGATCTACAAACTAAAAGAATTCAACATCCAAGTTTTGTTCAATCGTTTCTTCGGTCAAATCCCGTCTTTCCAGTCGTTCATCTAGTCCCTCTAACGGCTTCAACAGACTCCAGAGTCTTGTGGATAAAAAGTTCTAGTTGAACATGAAATTTTCCCACTCTTTGCAGTTCAATGCGGTGCCCGAATGGTCCTCTAGGTATTTGGCGTATTCACAGCTAAAAAGACTGATTTACACTTTACAGAAGGACAAGCTTTACCAGAGCAGCTTCACGGACCCGGAACAGATCCCACTGCGGGACTCTTACTCCGAAAAGTTCCTAAAAGCACTCGACAAGGAAGTTCAAAAAATCGACAAGTTTTACCAGCAACAGCAGTCGCGAATTTTTGGCTCGTATCAAGAAGTGAAAGACGATCTCACCGAATTTCAGCTACAACTGGCCTTGCAAGACTCTCACAGCAGGAGAAGCAGCATTTCCAACGTTTCTGAAGTCTCAGGTGGCTCAGGACCCTACATCCGGCCAACAGCGTCGTATTCGGATGACGAGGACAATCTCAATGGCAATATCAATAGAAGCGGTCTTACGGGTAGTGATATGGGGCCTATGGTTTCCCGTAGCGCCCACTATATCGCAAGACTTGATCCTGTGATGGAAGACAAAATCAACTTGAAAAAACGTCTTGTCGTGGCATTCACCCAACTATCGGAACTTAAGAGTTTCATCGAGCTCAATCAAACCGGGTTTTCCAAAATCTGCAAAAAATTCGATAAGAGCTTGGAAACTAGCATTAAGGCGGATTTTATGGCCGCTTTGCCCGTGAGGACTCATATTTTCAGTCCGGAAACCACATCCACTGTTGAGGGCAGAATCAATGACACCATAGGCATGTACGCGAGCTTGATGGGAACCGCGGCAAATGGCGATGAAGTGCTGACATTTCAAGAAGCAGAACGTGAGCTTTCCGTGCACTTGAGAGAACATGTCGTATGGGAAAGAAATACTGTATGGAAAGATATGATGAACTTAGAACGCCAGGCTCAAAATGTCAAGACAAGCAAAGCACGAAACCGTCAGGCTCATAACGCGAAGCTGATGGGTGACGAAATTCGGAACTCTCCTTCGCCCGAAGAGCTTCCCAACGCCACGTTAAAGGATGCTTTGCATATGACGCCCGCTCACTACCTCAGAATAATCCTGAAGTCGAGTCGTCTCATACATTTTTCTGCTATCACAGCGGTCTTTCTATTACTACTCAAAATATCCCCTTTTCAAGACGTGCTGCAGAAAAATTGTCTAGCCATCCTGGTGTACGCGTCGCTTCTGTGGGCCACTGAGACTTTACCACTATTTGTCACTTCATTACTCGTTCCACTTTTAATTGTGATCCTACCGGTACTTAAGAATACTGAGGGCAATATCATGGCGCCTCAGGAAGCGTCACAGTACATTCTATCGACAATGTGGTCCAGTGTCATTATGCTTCTACTTGGAGGATTCACTTTAGCAGCCGCTTTATCAAAATATAACGTTGCCAAAGTGGTCTCAACTCACGTATTGGCATCTGCCGGAACTAACCCCAAGGTAATTCTTTTGACCAACATGTGCGTTGCGCTGTTCGCGTCAATGTGGGTCTCGAATGTCGCCGCTCCGGTACTGTGCTATTCCATTATCCAGCCCTTGCTTCGCACTTTGCCTAAAAACAGCTCTTTCGCAAAATCCCTGATTTTGGGTATCGCACTCGCCTCTAACATCGGAGGCATGGCATCTCCTATTGCCTCCCCACAAAATATAATTTCCATTGGGATGATGGACCCACAGCCCACATGGTCGCAATGGTTCGTCGTATCGCTACCTGTGTGTTGCATCTGTATATTGGGAATATGGGCCATGCTCGTCATGACCTTTCCAGTTGAAAAGGATTTGAAACTGCTCCAGCTGCACCCCATAAGAGATCCTTTCACAATTCAGCAATGGTTCGTTACACTGTGTACCATTGGAACCATCATTCTCTGGTGTATGGCCAAACAATTGACAGGCGTGTTTGGAGAAATGGGCATCATATCCATCATCCCTATCTTGCTTCTTTTTGGCACTGGGATGTTAAGCTCGAGTGACTTTAACAGCTTCATGTGGACCATTGTGGTTCTAGCAATGGGTGGTACCACTTTAGGCAAAGCCGTGACCTCTTCTGGCCTCCTGGCCTCTATAGCTTCCACAATCAAGGAGTATGTGGAGGATAAACCTATTTTTGCAATCGTCCTGATTTTCGGAATAGTGATCTTAGTGATGGCAACGTTTGTATCTCACACGGTAGCAGCAATGATCATCGTTCCTCTGATGGGCGAAATCGGCAAAAATTTGCCATCTGGCGATCATTCCCGTCTTTTAGTCATGGTGGCTGCTTTACTTTGTTCTGGAGCCATGGGATTACCTACCTCGGGGTTCCCGAATGTTACTGCGATCTCTATGATAGACGAGCTAGGAGACAGATATCTAACTGTTGGAAATTTCGTAACCAGAGGTGTTCCAGCAAGTATATGGTCATATTTGATCATCACCACTGTAGGCTATGGGCTAATGAAACTAATGGGCTATTGATGCCGCAAACAAAGGCCTGCCCACTCACGCTTAATATTACGCACTTCTATAAAATTATTATACTTTCTCTATTATCTGCTCAAGTTTTTAGCTTCAATCGCACCCGAAGTATCTGGAGTCAATGAAACGTTTTCTAGCCCATTTGCAGTGATCGACTCCAAGGGCGTCAGTAGGAATTACTTCACCAGCGTAGATCTGAACGGCATCGTCGAATGCATTCGTAATTCTGCGTATGCCTATCTCAGTAGCCAAGTAAACGAGTACCTTCATTCTTTTCAGAGAGACACCATGATCAAGTAGAACCTGAATTGCCATTATAACTGCAGCTCCAGATATAATCTGAGCTTCCACCAAAAGCACTTGCTCATAGTTTTCGATATGCGGAGGTAGAAACTCACAGTGAAGTTGAGGCTCTCCTGTGTGCGAATCGGATTGAATGAGAACCTTTCCAACAGACATGCTAGGAACTGTTTTCTTCAAAGATCGCATAAAGCAGTCTCCCGAACGCACAATGCTGATGGATGTAACTTTATCAAAGTCCACGGAGGGCAGACATACTTCTTGACCTGTGGGCGTTACAAGACGTTTCATAAAAGAAGTAGAAATGTCGTCAAGGGCGCGGGAGACCAGAATAGTCGCAATTCTGTCGAAATAGAAGACGAAGTCGTCTCTAGACGTGTATTTGTCCAAGAGAATCGTTTTCAAAGCAACAACCTGGCTTGTGGGTTCCAATTGACAGACATTGGACATCTTAGATAATGGTTTTAGCTCCTGGACATGACCCAAATCGCTGAGCTCTTCAAGATGCCTGCGTGATTTCAGTTGTAATCGAGACTTGATGTGGTTGATAACCGTTTGCGTTGCAACGACGTTGCTACCCATAGATGGGATGATGGCGTCTGCGTTTTTCATCGTGGGACGCACGTATCTTTGAGCGTTTGGCTTCACAAATTGCTCCCACTGTTGAATGCACCCATTTAGATCTCTACCGCGAGCCACGATGTCTCTGGAGAGCCGTCTGGCAAGGCATACGTCCAAATCGACGTCCACATAGATTTTCAAGTCCATGAGCTCCAGAAGTCTCGAATTGTACAAAGCATAGATCCCTTCAACTACAACAACACTTGATCCATAAATCGAAATCGTTTTTCCTGGGACTCGGTTGTGATTGTTAAAACTGTACACGGGAATAGACGTTTTCTTGCCCTCCTTCAAACTCTTGATACACTCATAGGCAAGATCCAAGTCGATTGCATCAGGCTTGTCAAAATCAAACTCGTTCTGGACTGCTAGCTCATGCTGCTCGGGGCTCAGAGGCTTATAGAAATTGTCTAACGATATTAGAACTGTCCATGGAGTATTGATCGATGACGTTATTTTCGCTGCCACACTAGTTTTACCAGATCCAGATGTTCCTCCAATGCCAATAATGTAAGGTGTGGTCCATGGTGGGATATACCGAGAGCTTCGGGCTTCATTGTTGCTCACTTGATGAACTTCGTCAGATCTACGCTCAGGATTCGATTCTAAAGCGCCCGCTTCCATCCTCATGTTTGTGAAAAGTTTGCTAGAATGATAAACTGAGCTATTTGGAGCTGAACATCCACCAAGGGAGTGGAGTCACTACTTGTATGGCTTCGTAGACTGAAGTTGGTGTTGAATTGTATTTTAGCTTTAACATTTTGAATAATTTAAGCATGCGATGAGCTACTGGGAAATCGTGCAGATCAGAATGTTTAGCCATAAAAGTAGTCTCCAAGCATGGAAAGTAACGTTTCTGGCATTGGCAAACGACGGGCGAGACGTAACAATGTGGGTGACGAATTTCCAGCAGCTAAAAACGGCCATCTGAAGACTCAGAAATTGAACAAAACAGATGAACAAGATGAACAAGACGAATCAGGCTTAGCAGTCGATACCAAAACGAAATCTGATCAGGATGGCTTGGGAACAGAACAGGAAGTGGAAGAACTACGGCTCTTGGCTAGAGAGCGCTATTTGAAGGACCGTGAAAGACTGAAACTGCAGGTCTTGAAGCAGGAACTAGCCCTGCAAGAAGAAGACGTGTTGGCCCGTGGATGGAACAACTTTAGCAAAGCTGAACGGGATGAGATTAATCTGAAACGAGAATTGGTAGCACTAGTTCAAGATCGGGAAGTTCAGAGTGAAGAACACGGGTTCAGGCTACAAAACGATTATGTTGACGAAGAAGGTCGAATAGACTCGGGTAGGAAGAAGCAGCTTTTACAAGCAAAGCAGGCGCCTAGATCTGAAAAACATAGTCGACAGCAGCTTTGGGAGGACCAACAGCTGAAAAATGCGGTGCAGGCGTCTGGCGACACAGATGAAATTCGCGTTGATGGGTCCGAAGATTATGAGTTTGTATTTGACGAGGAAGCCATGGTGGAGTTCACAGCTGAAGACGAAGAAAGCGCCATTCCAGAAACCCAGGTTGATTACAATGATAAGTTGATCCAGGAACTTGACCGAGAACACGAAAGATTGCAAACCATCAAAGATACGCGGAAAAGCTTGCCTGTATACCGATTTCGAGAACCGTTACTTGACGCCATCAGAGCGAATCAAGTATTGATAGTGGTGGGAGAGACAGGTTCCGGTAAAACTACCCAACTTCCTCAATATCTGGTCGAGGAAGGGTTCACACAGGATGGGAAATTTCAAATAGCGTGTACACAGCCCAGGCGTGTGGCTGCAACATCAGTGGCAACAAGAGTGGCGGATGAAATGAACGTAATACTGGGAAGGGAAGTGGGATATTCGATTAGATTTGATGATAAAACAACACCAGATACTACAGTACTCAAGTACTTGACTGACGGTATGCTTCTGCGAGAGTTCATGACAGACCCTGAATTGAACAAGTACGCATGCATTATCATTGATGAGGCCCACGAGCGTACGCTATCGACAGACGTACTGCTGGGTCTCTTGAAGGATATTTTACCTCATAGAAAGGATTTAAAACTGATCATCTCGTCTGCTACCATGAATGCTGCCAAGTTTGCCGATTTTTTTTACAACGCTCCAATTTTCAACGTTCCTGGTCGACGTTTCCCAGTCGATATCCACTACACCTTGCAGCCCGAAGCCAATTATCTGAACGCTGCCGTGACAACAATTTTTCAGATTCATACTACACAGCCACTACCTGGCGACATACTTGTGTTTCTCACGGGCCAGGAAGAGATAGAAGCAGCTCAGCAAAGTCTTGAAGAAATAGCTCATGTGCTGGGCTCCAAGATAAAACCCCTTATAATTGCTCCGATCTACGCCAACTTACCTCAGGACCAGCAATCCAAAATCTTCGAGCCCACTCCGAAGGATTGTAGAAAAGTGGTCCTTGCTACAAATATTGCAGAAACGTCATTAACAATCGATGGGATCAAGTTCGTTATCGACCCAGGGTTTGTCAAAGAAAACTCCTACGTACCGTCCACGGGCATGTCCCAACTGTTGACGGTTCCCTGTTCAAGAGCTTCCGTGGATCAGCGAGCAGGCCGAGCGGGTCGTGTCGGACCTGGCAAATGTTTTCGGATTTTTACGAAATGGTCGTACTACCACGAACTCGAACTACTGCCTAAACCAGAGATTTTGCGTACCAACTTGTCGCAAGTAATATTACTTCTGATGTCCTTAGGCGTTACTGACTTACTTGATTTTCCACTTTTGGATAAGCCCAGCATACCTGCCATGAGCAAAGCCTTGGAGAATTTATACACACTAGGTGCACTGAACAGCAAAGGCGCCATCACAAGACTAGGAAGGATGATGTGTGAGTTTCCGTGTGAGCCCGAATTCGGTAAAGTTCTGCACACAGCAGCCACGCACGAATCCTGCAAAGGCTGTTTAGAAGAGATCATCACAATAGTTGCAATGCTTCACGAAACTGCTTCCCTTTTTGTTCACCGTAAAAGTGATCGCGAGCAGAATAAAAGCGGTATTGTTGGTAAAGTGTCAAGCGACCATATGCTTTATTTGGAAACTTATAACAATTGGAAAGACATGAACTACTCAAGGTCGTGGTGCATCGATCACAAGGTCCAATTCAAAACGTTGCTGAGAGTCCGCAAAATTCGCGACCAATTTTGGCGCTGTTGTGATAATCTAGGACTGATAGCTCTTAATGAACAGGCGGCCAAAGCCATCAGTGGTTCGGACAGAATCGAATCCCGCATAATCAAGAGTTTCATTGCCGGTTTTCCTTCGAATATCGCGAAACTGGGAACTTCCGGGTATCAAACGATGGGAGCGCGCCAAGGAGGAGTAAATGTGAGCGTTCATCCTACGAGTACGGTGTTTCAGGCCCTCAGAAAAGAGATGGCCAAACCACCGAAATACATGCTTTACCAAAGGCTGGTGCTGACCTCGAAGGAGTTCATGAGAGACTGTTTACCGATTCCACGCGAAGATTGGCTGCATGAAATGGTACCACATTATTTTAGGATTGCAGGTAAGCTGCAAAATTAGGCAGTATGACACAGCGGTATCTCTGGTAAGACATGTATGATTTCAAAATCTTCATGTTGCATCCTAGGCCAGGTGGGATTAATGTCAAATCAACACACACACACAGCGAGAGAAAGGAAGTTCATCGCAAAAACATCTCTATCAACATCGCCAGCTATGCCAGGGGCAGTTTTCACTTCCAAACTCTGGAATAACAATTTAATGTCATTTAATTCCCGTCGCTGTCATCGACAATTTTAACCCATGGGTATCCCAAGAATACCCATAGCCGTTTCGAAAACAATTCACTTGTCGCAGAATAACTCAAATCGAAGATACGTGATATTATTTGCGCACTTGTTATCGGGCAAACAATAAAATTATCAGCGACAGGTGGAGCTGCGACGTCAAGTCTTTACCACTGCAAACCAAAACAAAACTTCTCGATAAACATGGTTTTTCCTTGTAACACTGAATATTCATAATATTTCTGCAGCATTCGTTAAATTCGTATGAGCCTGTGATAAGGCTGTTATAAGTCGCTGTCTTTGCTATTTTGTTGTTAAGCGTTATTTTCAAATATAGCAAATATAAACTCATCATAGCATCAAGTTTCCGAACTTTTCGTCAAAATGAGAATAAGTCGTCTATATCCTCTCGTTAGAGCACTCAGTTCCAGAAACTATTGTCGAACAATGAGCTCGCAACCGCAGTTTTACCCCAAGAAGATTCAGAGCGCTGTCAACAGCTCATCGCTCAAGCTGAACCATACATGTCTTCGGGTTAAGGATGCAAGACGCAGTGTAGAATTCTATGAGTCCAAGTTTGGCATGAAACTGCAGGGACACAAGAAATTCCCGGATATGAAATTTGACTTGTACTTTTTGAGCTTCCCAAAGACTGATTTGAAGCACAACAAAGAGGGAGACATCGACGTTTTCCAGGAATCCGGAATTTTGGAGCTCACACACAACTACGGAACGGAAAACGATGCAGAATTCAAAGTGAACAACGGCAACGAAGAGCCATACCGTGGATTTGGCCACATCTGCTTTTCCGTTGCGGATATCGAGAAAACGTGTCAGGACCTCGAAGCCAACGGCGTTGCCTTCAAAAAAAGGCTTGCAGACGGTCGTCAAAAGAACATTGCCTTTGCATTGGACCCCGACGGATACTGGATTGAGCTTGTATCTTACGACAGACCCGGCCAGGAAGAAAAATCATGCTCTGACGAAGGCTACAAATTCAACCACACCATGGTCCGCGTAAAGGACGCTCAGAAGTCACTTGAATTTTACCAAAACGTGCTCGGAATGAAACTTATCGATACATCCAAGCACGAAAATGCCAAATTCACTTTGTACTTCTTGAGCTACGATGAATCGTCGCCCAGATGGACTCAAGAGGGACTGCTGGAGCTTACTCACAACTGGGGCACCGAAAGCGACCCAGAATTCAAGTATCACAATGGGAACGAGAAGCCTCAAGGTTACGGCCACATTTGTGTGAGCTGTGAGGACCCGGCTACGCTGTGCAAGGAGATCGAAGAGCAGTACGGTGAGAAAATTCAATGGGGGGTCAAGTTCGACCAGGGAAAGATGAAAAACTTGGCGTTCATTAAAGATCCGGATGGATATTCTATTGAAGTTGTCCCCTTCGGACTTTGCTGTTAAAAGAAAACCAGTGTAGGAATTCCCGTTGACAGAACCAGCAGAACTGGCAAAGTGTCAAGTCCCACAATGAACGTATGATGATGGGGCATCCTAGAAGTTGATTTATTAGATGATAGTAAACTCTTTAAGACAGTTTTTATATAATATGATTGTCAAGTGTTCAGAGGTGAGCTCGGCTCCCAATGGTAAGAAACAGTCGGCGCCGTATTCACGGTGAACCCAGTTTCTATAAATGATGGTTTCAATGAGCAAACTTCTTTAGTTTTGACGCCATTCGCGGTGCACATACCACACAAATTGTAAAAAGTCCAGACGTTTGCTGAGACATATGCCGACTGTTTCGAGGATTAAAGGCTATAAACTTAAGTAGCCTTGCTCGCTTCGTTCTTCGGCTTAAACCAACCAATCCTGATAGGAAGTTATAGTGATAGATTGTGGAACGTAGTCTAAAGCCACCGAATATGATAAATGTAAGTGTAATCCAACGCAACAGGTAGGAAGAACCTCGCGCCAGCAGTACAGAGACATCCGTGTCTGAAAAACAGCGGAAATCTTAAACAAAAGATGTTCCGATAAATCTTTTTATGCTCTCATCTAGACGAATCATATTCGGAATGGCCATTGCGCTCTTTTTTGAATGATGAGAAGCGCGAGGTAGTTGTGGCACACAAGTGCAATTAACTCAAGAGTTAGGCCATATTGCTCATTACCGTGAATCTCTTTTTGCGTATCCAATTCACACGAAGCATGCTCACACCACACTATAGTGTGGCACTTCCTTAAAACTGAATTGCCGCACTAAAACTCCACCTTCTTGCAGAATCTTGAAGCTGGCTTCATCCATTCGGTAACTTTGCGAATAAACGACTTCACGAATACCTGTTTGCACAATTTTGACGGAACAAGTCAGACAGGGACATGTGTCACAGTATAAGACGGCCTTTAGACCAACCCGATCGCGACCAGCTTCGAGTAATGCATTTTCTTCGGCATGGAGGCACAGACAGCTACTGAGTTGAGAGTGTTCACCACTGTTACAGCGTGCACAGCCTCCATCATGACAATTCTTTAGATGGCGAGGTGTACCGTTGTAACCTGTCGCTATCACCCTGGAATCACGGACAATAACACATCCAACCCGTCTTTTCATGCAATTCGAGCGCGATGCTGCCAAAGTTGCCAATTTCATGAAGTAGGTATCCCAATCCGGTCTGAATGGTGTTGTATGTGCAGAAGGAGCGGCGACATCGCGGCCTTGACAGGCACTTTTCAGGTGCTTGTCTAGCTCTTTTGCGAGAATGTCAAGCTGCAGTTTCTCTGCGGTTCTTACGTAAATTTTCACATCCGCTCGGCCAAAAACCATTGGTAAATCTGGGTTACGCTCCAGTATAGCTTCTGTGTGTTGCAGAAACTTTTCGGTATCTTTCACACTGTCATTGAAGTTACGGGACCATACCTGAAGCCTAATTCTCAAAGCTGCTTCTATGGTTACATGCATGAAAAAGGGTCGTTTTTCCAGTTTTTGAAGCTTTTCGAGCCCTAAAATGCCCTGGAAAACCAGGTTTTTGGTGTAGTTAGCAGTCGCATAGTCTATGATTTTGGCAATACGATCTTCATCAATTGTGGTATCTGTCGGTATCCTTGAAAAGTGATATTTTGACTCCAGTGTCTGGACTAGCAGCTCTGCTCCACTGCTCAAGTTCTCACTGACATAAATAAGCATTTGAGAGGTGTAGTTTGGCCTGGAAAATGGATAGTTAGATCTGAATGCTCGAGCTCATCGCTCTGTAAATTATAGAATTGTAAGTTTCGGACAAAGTGATAAGAGACTTTTAGCGAAACCATACGATTTGAGTTTTGTTAGATTAAGTTCTGGTAAACTGCAGTGTAGGTGTGACCAAAGCTGTATTTTTTGCGGCTACTTGAGGTCGGGTTGAAATTCCTCGAGAATGTTTGAAAGAAGCTCTTTGTCTTGAGCATCAGTTCAGGTTTAAGAGCAGGAGGAAGATATCACGTGACCTTCGATAAAGCAACATAAACACCGTTGAGAACTTGTCAAGAACCCGAACGAAATGCAGAGCTCTGGGCGTAGCTTCGAAATGAGGCCAGCGCAATCAGATTCCAGTGCCGAGAGAATGACTTTTAACAGGCTTTCAAAGCGTGTGGTTTACATGTTTCTAGCGTAAAATGAACTAGCCCTAAAGTGTTTTGATGAGGAAGAAACTGCTGCGTTATACAGGAATATTCTACTTAGCAGATGTTTGAATGTGTTTTCCCGATTTAACAACGAGCGATACGCAGTTTTTTTATTTACAGACAGGCGGGAAAAAATGGTGTAAAAAGGACAGCCTGCTGTCGAAGCCTGATGAAACGCCATAAGAAAAGAATACACAGCTGCTACCCCCACTGGAACGAACCGTTAGGGCAGCCTATCGAAGCCAACCTCTATGGTAGTTTACATCCACTTTTGTCACTTCTTGTGCAGTGTGTCGCTGCTCGCCAGATCACTTTTTTCCAGATGGTCGCTGTCGTTGAGAAAATCTCAGCAATCAAAAAAACCTGTTCCGTGTTACTTGAAATCCCAACTCGTTTCTCAAACTTATGTATCCTCAAGACCGCCTTCAAAGCTCAATGGTCTGTCTGACTCAGACGTCCGTTTTTGCCCATATGGCTATTTATTTAAGCCGGCATGACACTGTCAGAATAGTACAAAGTGATCAAAGTTGAAATCATTTTTAAACCGCCATCTCGACCGTCTGGAGCGGTATTTTCGGTCCAGAATTCCAGTCCAAAGATCCACTGCTTCATTGATGTCCACATCAGTAATCTTTCAAGCTCTCAAAAGCAAATTTTGAAAATGAAAACGAGCGAGTCAACATAAATTCTGACACACCCTCTGTAATCCAAAAATTCACCTGAAAAAGATCTCATACTCTATCAGAATCTCCACAATTATCATTGAGCTTCACAGCGGCAAACACCTTACTTTCCCTCTCAAGCTGTGACATTTCAGTTTTTCGCGATGTCACTGTCTTTTTTTCACATGTAGTGTTGATGATATTAAAAAGTGAAAAATTCCAGTGTCGATGCCACTTGGTTAACTTGACAAACAACTCATCTTGCACAAGATAATCTTGTGGGGAGCAGTACTAGATTTCAAGAGTGGTAATATAGTTTCAAGTAGCAATTTGAAGAAATATTGGGATATTTCTTGGATCAGCATTCTAATTTTCACAATCGAGATGTTACGGCTAGGTGTTTTGAAAAATGGAGGTGCTGGCATGAAAGGCCGGTTGAATATGCATCGGTTTGGTGGAGTGGCAGGAATGAGAATTAAAAAACGCACTGCCAATCTCTGGAATCATCGGTTTTACAGCTCCAGAACGTCTCTGATGCAATTTTCAGGCTACAATAAACAGGTGGTGGTGAAATTAGTGGTTATGACCGGAGTGACGTTGGTTTTGGGAAGCATTTTGTTCAACTATGCAGAGGGCTGGGACGGTGAAGAGAGGATCGGTGAAGAGGACAGCGAAGACGAAAAATATGAAAATCGGTCCCGGCCACGCATCAAGATTTTCAATAATAACTGGTTTTTTTTCTGGTACTCGACCCTTCCGTTGAATGCCATGTCTCGTCTTTGGGGCCAAGTGAATTCGTTCACTTTGCCCGTATGGCTGAGACCGTGGAGTTTCAGACTGTACGCAACTGTTTTCGGTGCAAACTTGGACGAAATGGAGGATCCTGTTTTGGAACACTATCAAAACCTCTCAGAGTTTTTCTATCGAGAAATCAGACCAGAAACACGACCAATTGCTCCTGGTGACAACGTTGTTGTGTGTCCCAGTGACGGGCGAGTTTTGCAACTCGGGATCATCGACGCTCAAACTGGAGATATTCAGCAAGTGAAAGGTATGACATACTCTGTTCGCGAGTTTCTCGGAACACATTCCCATCCAGAAATGACTCGCAGCGAGTCAAAGGATAGTCTCGATAACGGTGAAACCAACTCAGATGATGAACATATTGAATTTGCACGCATTAATAATATTCCCTACACCTTCAACGACATGATTGGCGAAACGCCAGGCGAGAACAGTTCGCATTTGCAAAAGATAGAGTACAAAAATGAAGGTGACACGTCCATACCAGAAGCAGCTCCTTCAAGACCCAAAACCATGAAACTCTTGAGCCAACTTTCTACACATTACATGGATAAAATCAAAAGCACACAACCCAAAAATACCAAATTGTGTTTTGCCGTCATATATTTGGCCCCAGGCGATTACCATCACTATCATTCCCCAGTGAACTGGGTTTGCAAATTGCGTCGTCACTTCCCAGGAGAACTATTCTCTGTTGCTCCCTACTTTCAGCGCAATTTCCCAAATCTATTTGTGCTTAACGAACGCGTAGCGCTTCTAGGCCATTGGAAACATGGATTCTTTAGCATGACTCCAGTAGGTGCAACCAACGTAGGGTCCATCAAGTTGAATTTTGACAAGGAACTGGTCACCAATAGTAAGCGCAAGGAGAAGATTAAACCTCACACATGTTACGAGGCCACCTACGAAAACACCAGCGCTATCTTGGGCGGTGTTCCACTGGTAAAAGGTGAAGAAATGGGCGGATTTATGCTGGGCAGCACTGTCGTACTATGTTTCGAAGCACCCGACGACTTTGAGTTCGAGATCGACGTCGGGCAGACAGTTAAAATGGGTCAAGTCCTTGGTGAAACCAAGTAGACGGCTTCCATACCAAGGAAGGTTCCTTCACATGAGAACGATATGAGTATACAAACAAAATAAGGATATAGAACTAAAAAACTTGCACATGGGTTACATTCCATAATGCCGCCTCCATAGTTCGAGCTGGTAATTCCTGCCTCTATTATGGCAAGCCATTAGTAGATTTTCGTTCATGAATGGGTCAATGAAATCACTCGCTTTAGAAATCTCCACGCCAAATTCGAGTTCAACTCCGCCTGCGAGGCCCAAGTCTTCGAAGAATTGAGATACATTTCGATTAGAATTTTTTAAGGCACGATCACTGAAAAGCTTAGATGCCTTTGTCTTCAATATATTCTTCACTTCCGCGCTTTTACTGTTGCGATGACCGCCTTCAATTCTCCGTTCGTCTTGAAGCTCGCTTCGAGGTGGAACGTAAAGGACGCAGCCATTGTTGTAAAAACTGGCATATTCTTCATCTCTTTTAAACTGCACGGAAACGGGATAATAATCCGGCGAAGAGATTTTGATGGATGCTATTTTTTTTAGGTCAGGTAGAAGACACGGTGAGACCAGGTGCATTGTCTGCGGGCCTGCCGCGTTTTTTGACAACTTGAGTTCTACCTCGACAGGCACTTTGTTGAGGTTTTCACCCGTCTTTGAATTTTTGACTATGAGACTTCTGTATTCGACTGCCATGCTCCAGAAATGCCTTGTTTCTTGCAGATAGTACGGACTCATGTAAGTAGGTAGAATCGATATTATGAGGTATGCCAAACTTTCCAAGTTGGAAGTCTTGAATGCATATTGCCCTGAACCAATAAAAAGGAAACCGAGGCTCAGACTTGTCACCATATATTTTCCAAAGTGATTTTCCTCATCTTTCCAATGTTGCTTGCTTTCATTAGCTGTTCCTGTGTCCGTGTCATCCATAGTTTCAGAGTTGCTCTGATCGACCTCCGCTTCCACTATTTCGTCGTCCTCAACAGTTAAATTTCCAAGGTCATCTACTCGAGCTTGGCTGCGGTTTCGTGCAGAATCGACAGACATCGCATCTTCTCCCGAACTAGGTCTAGAGGGCGGTGTCGTGAATTTTGTCTGGAACAAGTCTGATTGTTTACCGCTAATGGTTTCGTGCAAAAACTTTACTCTTCTTAGCACTGATAAATCACCGGTGCCGCTCATGACCATACTGACAGCGATTAATAGCACGCCAGTCAGAATATTGAGAGCCTTAATACTCAACTGAAAGTCCAATCGAGCGTCAACTGAACACTGATACAGTGGCAGCAGTCTATCAATCAAAAAGAGGAGATGATCACGTATTGATAAATCTCCCATAGACGCAAATTTCAGACCAATTGCCAAAGCTCTTCCGGCTATGCAGTACAATTGAGGCAAAGAATCGGTATCAAGCTTCAGAGGGACATCAAGGTCCAAGTCCCTGAATAGCCAATGAAAACTTCCATCAATACGGTCCCATAAAATCATATGGCAAGCCCATTCTCGATACATGAAAATTTCGGGGCGCATATAAGGTCTGCTCTTCAGGTTAATATCATCCAAGCGTGGGGCTATCCGTCCAGCGATAGTCTGGTCATTCGTCTTTAGGTAGATCAGCATAAGGGCCAAAATGCTTCCCATTTGAGAGTTGGCAGGCATCCAGCTTTCTTCAGTATCATGTACACCACTGACAATGTTGAGCAAGCCGGATATAATCTTGGGATCTAACAAACCCTCGTTTGGATTGAAGTCTAAGTCTTCGTCGTTTTCCTCGTCGGTATAATTTTGCTCGCCGTGCCAGAGCCTCGACGCCGTGGCGATTGTAGATTTGAGAGTTTTGGCGCCCGCACCGAGATTTACAAGGCCTAGGGAGATCCCAGCCGCGAGTCTATATCCCTCGTTTGGGACCGGTTCTTCATTGATACTCACAAATGATGTCAATTGAGAGAAAAGCACATCACTCATTCTCCTATGCTGGGAAGATTGATAGAGCAGACCAACGCCGATCAAGCCGGCCGTCTGTACTCTGTAGTTAACGTTAAGGTCACTCGACCCTTGTGGCAGCAGGGCCACGATATGCACACTCAGAACTTTGGTCAGCTTTAGATCCATCGTTCCCTTCAAACTAGCACTCATACCAATCAAGAGACCTATACTGGTATGGGTTTGTTTTGGGCTGAGATAATTGTACACATGCCACTCTTCCAAATTTCTGAGGTGCCCATTAAGGCCCAAACCAAGCAAAAACCCACCATGCTGGGCATCGAGTTCCGGGGGCTTGGCAAAGGTTATCCAACTCCCGGTAATTCCTACAGATTTTGGAGATATTCTGAGACCCGAGCTCACACCAGCATGGAACTCACCCCATGCCAGTAGATCGGGATTACATGATTCAGGGTCGACAGTTACTGTTGTTTTACCAGGAAATATGCAATGAAGATTAAGCTTCGCACGAGGCCACTTTTGAGTGGTCAAGGGCCTTTCGGTAGAAAAGGCTACTGCACCCCAACCAACAGCCGAGGCAAAAGTTCGCAAAGCAGTTATTTGTGAATATGCTCTCTTCTTCTTAAGATTGCGCGTGTAGCTCTTTTCCACAACATGCATAGAAACTTTATGCGGAATACTGTACAATAGAAGCTCCACGACATCAAAAAATCTTCTATCTTCTGAAAAAATGGAAGACGCATTTTGCTTCAAGCTCCGACCGTCTCCCATTTCTTCAGCATTATCCAGTGTAGATAACTTTTCATCAAAATGGTGGTGTGTCGTGTTCAATATATCTTCGACTATGGCTTTGATCGACCTGCGAAGTTCAGTAGGGCGGGTACTCTTACTTATCGATTGGGAGTTCGGTAGTTCCCGCGCTGCGGTGCCTCCAATTGCAACAAGTCCTAACAATGAACCGTTTTTCTGCAGATCTTGGCGATTCACTAACGTGAAATCAACAGGTGCGTTGACATCACTTATGTGAACTTTCAGCGACCTCAGAATGCGGTTGAGTGGTGCAAATATTCCTAGCGGATAAGTCTCTAGTTCATTTTTATTGATTCCAAGAGAGCTCATCACGGCTAGGATATCTGACTGCGAGTATGTCCCCAAATTGAAACTCTCAAACAGTTGCAAAATTCTGTGTGTTCGAGGAGTCACTATGTGATCCACAGACGACCCATCATCTAGCAGACGCGTGAAAGTTATAAATGGTATAACGGAAAGACTGCTGCCGTCGACGGCGCTGTTCAGGGATTTCAAAATAGAGGGTGGCTCATCTAACGGGTGCGCAAATTTTTGATTCGCCGATACTGTCAAGAGCTTCTCATCTATGGGATCGAGTGGTCCGTAAAAGTCATGCCACACTTCGGGCCACCGCATCAATTTGACCAGCAGACGCAAAAGCTTGCCAAGTTGCTTCACATTTTCGCTTTGTAATAAATTCAACTTGTACTCTTCTCTGATCAAATGTAGGCCCATCACAATCCTGGGTAAAAATCTGCTGGGATCGAAAGCCGAATCAAAGACTGGAGATTCTTTGATGGAATTGAATGGAGTTTCGGCAGATTTAGAATACTGCTCGATCTTCATGAAGCTCAGTAAAACGTATTTCAGTGCCTCAAAGTCAGACAAGTCGTGTTGAGCATCAGGGAAGGCATTGCGAACTGTTTGCCATAAAAGAAGAAAATAAGCAAATGTGTAGTCATCGCACAGGTACCTCAGAGCCTCGATGTAGTGACATACAGCTGTGGATTCAGGTGCTAACCTTAATTGAATTGGGGGTGAATCGTCATAAGCAAAGACAGAGTTGCCGTGGGCGTAGTGCAGTTTGCTCTTGTAAGCTGTCGGCGGCAGAGGAAAGGGAATCGATGCGACGTTCAAAAATGGGTTGAATAAGGAGACTTCATGTGCTGTGTCATTCAAAAGCATCAAGAAACCCTCGAGAGCATTACTTTTGTACGTGCAAGAAGAACGGACGTGATCCCATTTAGTATCGATCATTTTTGTCAGAGCCACTGGGGTGTTACTGAATGACTTGAACCTTGCGTTTTCTGTAAACGACTTGTTGTGCTCGAAGATCCATATTTTACCCCATTTTCTTTCAGGATCATGCAAGCTGATAGCTTCCTTGTTGTCAAGTCTCGAAGTCGACACGATAGTGTTTTCACTCAACCTTACTGGAACTGTAGTTTGTGTAATTCTGGTGAGTACGATGTCTTTTGCTAAGATGGCATGGTCAAAGAGCTCTTGGGAGATATGTGAGGCGTGAGAGGGTGTTATGTCAAGTGCACTACCGGACCCCATTCTATCCAGGGTTGCAGATGCACTTCTTTTCAATGAGTCAACACTTAAGTGGCTAGACATCGTGGGCCCTGGCTGCTGCTGCTGCTGTTGCTGTTGTTGTTGATTGTGTTGTTGCTGCTGTTGCTGCTGTATCTGTATCTGTTGATCCTGGTCAGCTCCCAAAGTCGCAGATACTGACCTTCTATTGATGATGGATATTTTGCGAAGGTTGTTGGTCAGCTCAGTCGACAAAGAATTGGCGGAGTGCAAAGCATTATTCAAAGGTCCAGAAGACGATGAAGACGAAATTGGAGCTTCTGAGCGTTCTCCCGAAACTGCTCTCTTCCCACTTGAAGCATTAAAATCACTGACAAGGGAGGCATACGACTTGTTGCGAGATCCATTGGAATCTTTACTGTCATTGTTTTTTGTAGTGGTTCGCTTTTGCTGAGATAAAACTTTGACATTATGGAACGATAAGACCTGGGAGTACGCATTGTACAAAACTGCAATGTGTTGTTCCCATTCACAGGGGAAATGCAAAATGGTTTGACCGATTTGTTGATCGGGCATAGATGATGATAATACCAAAGAGCCTAAAGTATTCAAAGGGTTCGATAGTGTGACAAAGCGGTGTTTAATAGACGAGCCCGGCCTGAGTAGATTCTCGTCGATTTGGCGCTCCAATACCACGCCAGCCGGGTAGAAAAACGCTTTAGAAACGGAAAAAGGAAAACTCACCGTACTGGAATCGCCTTTCGAAACATAATGCACCTGAGCCCGATCTTCAAGTACAATTACCAAGCACTTTTGAGCCGTTTCAAAGTCAACAAATCCGGCCCTGAGTACTGTTTCATTGCTGAACTCAAACTTTCTCAAACTTTTCTGATCCCATCTCCATTCCACAACATTACCATTATGAACCCATATTTGTCCGTATTGAGAGTTCTGAAATTGCACAGTTGACTCCAGAGTCATTATAAGACCATTACTGCGAGTAATGTCACGATTGGGTTGCTGTAGAGAGCCTGTCTGGAATTAAAGAAGTTTGAAGTGTGAGCAGAGTTGTAGGTAAAGGTAAGCTCTTCTTACTGATTATGTGACACAAGAAGTATATGCTGCGTACTTAGTGATATGGATAAGTTGAAGCTTAAATCTGGAATAAATGAGAGGGAAACGTAGTGATATTGGCGTTGGAATTGGGTTTACAAATACCACACTTTGGTTTTCCAAACATGCTTGCTTCTGAGTGGCTTTATGTGTGTCATTATACTGACTTTAATGAGTTATTAGTTGGCAAAATGTCTTAAAACTGAAAAATTAAAAAAATTGGGGCGAGCTGGGAATTGAACCCAGGGCCTCTCGCATGCTTGTGGAATTGTAATTCGAGTTAATGCTCGAACTTCGCCCAAAGCGAGAATCATACCACTAGACCACACGCCCGATCTTGAAATTAGAGGAGAAAGAAAACCATTATACCCTGGACTAAAAGTCAGATGTAGGCGAAAATGAGCCTGTTTAGCAAGATACTTGAACCATGTAAACGAAGAAATAAACCGCTTGAGCTACTAGTATGCTGGGGGGATTTATTGTGAATTAGGTAAAACAAGTAGACACGCGGAGGAGTAATATACTTGTACTTAGGCAAGATATGTAGATCAAGGCAAGAATCTAAAGAAAAGAGGCTGGTAGCGGCTAAGGATTGGTGAGGGTGAAGCCCTGCGATATATCGAATGTGTCATTCAGGTTTTTTCGGTCACGTGGTGTGTCATTAGCCGTTCACAGGCCTTTTTGGCTCCTTTTGCTAACAAAGTTAATCATTTATGAGATTCCAGTAATAAACAAAGGTCTAGTTGGATCATGTAGAGTATAAGTACGGTTCATACACAGCCATTTTTACTGACGGTCGTGCCAAACTCTTGGTCTCGAAATTCGTACATAGTTACTGGTTTTTGTCATTTGCAGCTCGAAATCAACAATCATGATTCCCAGGAGATCTGACCGTTGTACTTAGACACTTTGGAACGTAGCTGTTTTGGTGAAGCTCGTTTCTTGTTGTGGAATAGATTGGCAGTGGGTATCTACTAAATGACCGTACTTCATGACCGTCAATGTTCACTTTCTCACAAACACCATAGAGCCATGGATGATCAGCGCTGAGCGAACTATTATGAGCATTTCAAATAGATCTCAAAGCTTTGGGAGGAGAATGTTTAGCAGATGCAAAAATTTGCAGAGAATTTGCTAGGGAACGGGTCGTTTCTAATCACCAGTTTTGTTTCGATAGCTATAGTAAAGTACTTAACTTGCAAGCCATGCCACATATGCGGTGCCACTAGCAGCTTAAGCCCTGCTATATAAACGTTGTCATTCTACACCATCATCAAATATTTGTGTCATCTCTTTTAGTCGTGGCAGTCGATCCAATCAGACACCAACCGATAGAGGATTGGAAAGGATTTCAATTGGAGAGCAGCTTTGCCGGTTTGTATCCTATTTTCTGATTACAATTGGTTGCTGAGTGGGCTGTGAGAAACTATTGTTGTGTCGAGAAACCACATACACGTGATCAAATGACAGCGACAGGGTGGAATAATGGTCAAGGGTAACCTGATCAAATGTAGGTACAATTGTTGCGCATCCGACAAATAGCAAAAACAATTTATCAAGTCGCCACCTTCCTACTTAGCCATATCTTGATATTGCATCAGCGTCGCGCGAGTAAAAACCGTACAGAATTTTTTGATCGTTCCGACGAAATGGCAATTGGAATGCACATCGCGAAGGTCAGAAAATGAATTGTTGTTAAAAAAACGCGCGAAAAAAAAAAGTGGCAGCAAGAAAGGCTCGAGAAATTGAGCGAATGCTGGAAAAAAAGCTGACACTTTTGTAGCTTACGTTTGAAAGCTCTTATCATGTACTGTTGTACGAAACGTTTCGGACAATTTACCGACACTACGAATGATGAAAATTTCCATTAAATACCATTGGCTTGAGCAGCCAGAAGCGTCAGTGTGATCAAGATGTTACTTGAATCCAGCCTTCTGAAGTCTTTCCACCGATTGATCGGCACCCTCTGTTTATGATATCACTATTCACGAAACGTGTCTCTTCAGCATTTTTTTTTGTCTAGTTCGTTGAGGACCATTCAACGCGGAGGTCACCCGACAATTTTATCAGTCACTTTGTCTAGTCACATCGATTCTTGGAGTTCTGCCAGTCATCATAACCTAAAAGAAGATCCTTTTTGGCTTTTTTTTAAAGCGATCTTATTACTCACGACTGCTCATAGGTCACTTTATAATCCGCTGACGTCCACTCATGTTCCAGCCAGCTTAAATCTCGAGAATACATGTACCTATATACGAAAGGCTTCAGCCTATACAAATTGAGGGGGGTTGAAAAAACCCTGGAGCAATGAACTAGAACCAACCAACTTAACACTTTACCACACACTTTTGCGAAAGTAAACACTTGGAATTCCAGTTGAAAGCTCGGGCTTTTCATTCCCTATATATTTTCAACTGCTTGGAAACTATTATGACAGAATACACATTTAAATGGCCCAAGGGCCCGAACGAAGTGCTGCTAACCGGAGATTTCGACAACTGGAGTGGCAGTTTGCCCTTGGTGAAAAATGCGTTGCAGGGTGATTTTGCCATCACAATGCCTATCTCGGGAACGCCAGAGGAGAAATTCAGGTTCAAATTCATTGTGGATGGCGATTGGCAGACAAGTAACGAATTTCCGACGGAAACTTCGCGCGATGGTATCGTCAATAACAGTGTGAGCGTTGCATGGTTTGCATCACAAGCTGCTGCTGCCGCCGCTATGTCCCAGGCGTCATCCGAAGAGGGCCCCAAGCAGTCCAAAATCCCAGAAATTGGTCTCAACCTGGTGGCCCCAGAAGTGGCAGCACCTGTCTTGGGAACGCAGGCGCCTCAAAAGGCTCAGCCAGCACCCCGTTCCAACAAGAAAAACAAGAAGAAGAAGATCCAAATCAAACGCAGAATCCGTAGAAACAAAAAAACCGGTGAAAGAACCGTCCTGTCTGAGGAAAGATCTGAAATAAAGTCTGGCACCGACACGGACACGTATGAGACCGAGGAAACAGCCACTGCTACTGCTACTTCAAGAGAGGAGACCCCCTTGTCGGCAAACGAGGGTGAAGCCCCTATTGTAGCCGTGGTGGAAACTGGACACACGAAATCCGTGCAGAATGGATTCCAAAGCACCGTTATGCCCTCACAAGAGAACCAACAGCAAACTTTAGGCGAGCCCGGTATTGCCATTGTTCCTAACCCCCAAGAAATTAAAGAATTTTCAGAAATCAGAGACGTGGACCAGAACGAGCTCAACGAAAGACTCAACCGCGAGTTGGCTGCTAAGGATCATGCAGAAGGTGTGAAGAAACCAGAAACTGACGAAGATCTGGGTCACATTTCATTAAAGCCTGAGGCTGGCGTTCAAGAACCAGACCACTCGGTACTAGAGTTTCCTGTCAAGGAAAAGGACACGAGTGCACCAGAATTCCCAGTTGCGCTTAAAGAAGAGAGCGAGGTCGAGGCTATAAAATCTCCAGATTACTCGGCGGTGGAATCGGATTTGAGTGCACCAGCGCTGAAATTGGCGCCAACCCAGGAATCCGTACCAAAGGCTGCGGTCCAGGAGAAGAGTGTTACGTCAACGGCTCCAGAAGACAATTTGAAGGCCGCGCCTTTGGGTGCAACAGCTTTACCATTGGGTGCAGCAGCCCTACCACTAGGTGCAGCAGTGATACCACCAGTCGAGAACGCGGATATTGGGACTCTACCACCAGTTGAGGATAAAGAAGTCAAGGCTCTGCCACCTGTCAAAGACGCAGATGTCAAGGCTCTACCACCAGTTGAGGATAAAGAAGTCAAGGCTCTGCCACCTGTCAAAGACGCAGATGTCAAGGCTCTACCACCAGTCGAAGAAGCAGATGTCAAGGCTCTACCACCAGTCAAAGAAGCAGATGTCAAGGCTCTACCACCAGTCGAAGAAGCAGACGTCAAAGCCTTACCACCAGTTCACAACAAAGAGGTTCAAACTCTACCTCCTGCTCAAAACGTGGATGACCTTGAATCTTCTCAAGCTCAGACCGCTGCGGCTGTGGTTGCAGCTGATGTTGCAAATGAAGCACAAGAAAAGGTCGACTATAATCTTGTTCCTGCGCAACAAGATGTTACGCCAGAAACCAACTCTCAGTCAAAGGGTCAAACTTCTTCTGTAAAGACAGTCAAGAACTTTGACATTTCACAGCAGCCGGAAACGTCTGCGGAAAAAGCTGCCATGGACAAAAACGCCGTTGAGAGCTCCCCCACAGACGTTGAAATTGTGGTCGTCGAGGGCGAATTGGACCAACTGCCACCCAAGAAGACCTCCTCCGCCGTGGAACCCGCAGTACTGTCTGAGGCCCCACCATCTGCGGAAGAGCCTACGGGCGTTGTCAAGGGTGTGCCTGGCGCAACAGATCTCGTAGGTACTGAGTCAGAGGATAAATTCGAAGCTGAGGCCCAAGCAGGTACTTCTGCTGAACAAGAGCCAGACCTTATTTCCGAGGAGATTGGCGTTATCACATCTCCAGAACAAGAAGCCGAATTGATTCAGAAAACACTAGACCCTAAGCACGGTAAACCTGGCGAGACTACGGAATTGCTCGTCGTCGAGGGAGACATCCCTCCATCTCAGGTTGCAGAGTACCAAGAGGCCAGCGAAGCTGCGGCCGCAGAGGCCGTTCAGAAACAAAAGCCCGAAGAAGTCATTGTTGAGCAAGCCCCAATTGCCAAGGAGACCGCCAAGCCCCAGCCCCAGAAGCCCGTGGCTTCCAAACAAAAAGCCACTCCAGCGTCTCCTGAAAAAAAGAAGAAGAAGAAAGGTCTCTTCTCGAAAATAAAGAAAATCTTCAACTAGGCGAAAACAAAAACACGCCTCATAATATCAAACAATTCTTATATGCTCTTGGCCCCGTATTTCCCCGGTACTGTTCACTGCCACAGACTTTTGACGCAAACTGTTTTTACTCCTTCTACGCGAGTTTGTAATCATTTCTTAATCAAATTGTATAGTTTAATTCCACCATCTGGAATAGACAATAATACAGCCAAGCTAAAGCTTTTGATAACTAATGGCACAGTATTGATCATTCAAATTCTGTTCCTGGTTCTTGCCATATGTCTTCTTGACTATTTAAACTTCAGATCACTTTTGTCTCGCCCTGTCAAAACTTGAAAATTAATAAAATTTGACATGCGATGAGATGAGATGCGATGCGATGAGCTACAACCACAGCCAAGTGTGCAACTCGCAATAGCAGTTATTCAATCAAGATGACCTCTGACAATGCTGTGAAGACGATGGACAAAGCTGCTGATAACAATGAAACGGCTTCCAAGGACCAGAAGATTGAAAATGCTTTGCAAGATCTTACCAAGAAGAGAAAGGCGGATGACGAGATTGAGATCGACTTGAATTCTACGGTTCCGCTGTCTAAGAAGCAGAAAAGATTGTTGAGGAGAGGGAAAGTGACTTTGGAAGAACTTAACGAAAAGTTCAACTTGGACCCATCGTCCGTTAACGAATACAAAAAGGAAGCAGCAGAGGCCTCAACAGGAGATAAAGAAGGCTCTGAAACGCCAGATAACAAAGACAAAAATGTGGAACAGGATTCTAAGTCTGCCAAAGACAAGAAGTTTGGTGTCTGGATTGGTAATCTATCTTTTGACACTTCCAAAGAAGATCTTTCGCGTTTCTTCATTGCCAAGACTCGTGAGTTAGAAGACGAACAAGCCAGAATTCAGGAATCGGATATCGTTAGAATCAATCTTCCATTAGCCCAAAACGATGGGAAACAAATAAGAAACAAGGGCTTTGCTCACATGAATTTCAAAACCGCGCAACAGATGCAAGCAGTGATTTCGTTAAGTGAATCGCATCTCAACGGAAGGAACATGCTAATAAAGAGTTCTCAATCGTTTGAAGGTCGTCCGGACAAAGACGATTTGATATCGCGGTCCAAAAACCCCCCATCGCGCGTTCTATTTGTTGGTAACCTGTCGTTTGACACCACTGAGGAGTTGTTGAAAAAACACTTTCAGCACTGCGGTGAAATTGTCAAGGTCAGAATGGCCACTTTTCAAGACACCGGCAAATGCAAAGGTTTTGCCTTTCTTGATTTCAAAAACGAAGAGGGCCCCACTGCTGCTCTAAAGGACAAAAGTTGTCGCAAGATTGCCGGGAGACCGTTGAGGATGGAATTCGGCGAAGACAGAAGCAAGCGTCAGGTCAAGAGGAGAGACCCCACTATCGAGCCCTCGCTGCGCGAGAAAGCTCCTCCATCCACTACCACAGCTGCTGTTGCTGCTGCTAGTGCTCCTCCTATCAGAGAAAGGAAACCTGCAAAACCTGCTCCAAAATCAAGACAGTCTAATTATAAAGACAGCAACAACCGTACCAAAAGCAGTATTGCGCTAGCGGGAGCTCAAAGAGCCTCTGCTGCTATTGTACCTTCTCGTGGTAAAAAGACAACTTTCTAAGAGTCAAGAGAATCATTGGATTCTGACATGTATAATAGTAAATCACCATAAACAAGTGTTTAGATGTGTCAGTGATCATGTTAATGGCCTCTTCAGGCAACATTTTTTTCACTGACGCTGACATTTCGTTACGGTCAGGTACACGTTACTTCGGAACATAGTGATCTTCCATGTTAAAAATTAAATCAGATATCTAATGAATTTAAGAATATCGACTATAGACTTCGCGCCAAACCCAAGTCATTTAACTCGTACAGGCAGTCACTATCAGTCTTTACACTCACCACCGTTGAATTCCTCGAGCTGGGATTGACTTGGTTGAAGCTTACGAGCCGGTGCGAGGTACCTTTTTGGGTGCCCAGCAATCACATTTGAACTTTGATCTATTAAAAGAAGTGCATCAAGGAATGATGTTTAATGCCTCTAGAGTAAGCTATGCGAGCAGTACAAAGTCATCTAGATTGGAGCCCGATGGCTCTTCCAGCTTTGCAGCTGGTAACAGTTTTTCTTCCAGTTCGAAGGGCTCGTCTGGGTGCTTTTGGTCGCTGGATTCAACAGAAAGCTTTGGTAGCTATACTTCCAGTCCAACCCAAAACTCAACGAAAGTGACTTTGGTACCGGCAGGCACTGACATGTCTACATTCACAAATACAGCGACAAGCGAAACGCCGAGTTTTACCACAGACGCCATTTCCACCACAAGAAGCCTGCATCAGGGCAAGACAGCCGTGAGCTACACCCGCAGTTATGTAATAACTGAGTCCTCTACGACCTTTACAACGCAGCTAACCAGAGTTTCGGTTCTGAATACTAACAAGGCCGCTACGTTTACAGCACCAACAGCGGCCGTTACCACGGACGTGGCTTTTTACAACCGTTGGCTAAGTGGGACGCTCGACTCGGGCCAGTCGAGTGGCTCTATCTCTGCAGGCCATCGAAATGCTATAATCGCTAGTGTGTTGGGCAGCGTGGGTGGGTTTTTCATAGCAGCGACGCTTATATGGGCGATAGTCTTTTGGCGGCGTAAGAAGCGAGTAGCCTCGACGCAGGGCTTCAGTCATGAGATTGGGTGTCGTGTCGATGATCCCGCCAACATGGACAATGATGCATACGCAGCACCAAACCGCAGTACCACGAACAGGTCGTCTGACGAGGATGAAGAGTTTTTGAAAAGCAAATACAGCTCATTTGGACGCAAATTGCCATTGTGGCGCAAAAGCGATGCGAAACCCAAACCTCATAATTCTCAAGAGCAGTCCGCCGGACCTGAACAACCACGCGCGAAAGGAAACCCATTTCAAGACGAGTTCGATTTCCAGAAACGACTTCCTCTGCTGCCTCCGGTACCGACCCGCTCTTCTCCGCTGCAAACGAACTTTTCTTACCCCAGTGAAGACACGTCTTCGATTTCAGGCACAGACTCGGATTCTTCATCATCTATCCAGCTATCAAGACCCAATGCGGTCGCTCGAAGTACTCAAAGTTTCTTGAGAGAGGTGCTGTGACATTCAGATCTTTTCTCTGAAAATTTGATGTTTGCATGATGAAATGATTTCCCAATAGTTCACTCATCATAGCGTGGGAAGATTGCAGGTCAATCACCCACTGGTGGGAATTTTCAAGTGTTACGATTTTTTACAAAAAAGAATTAGGATATTCAACCTCTGCCTTAGGTCTCTTGTTGATTTCATGGCCACTCGGGTTAGTGGTCAGCAAGATTCAAGAATCCTTGCATTACCCAAAAATAGTTGTTCAAGGCAGGATAATTATCAACGTTGGACTTCATTAATGTGTCTTGCCGAAGTTTTCTAGCCCAAAATGCACCAAAAACCCTGCAAATAAACGCATTTTCTCCAGATTTCAGTCTAGTCAACAAGAACTTTTAATAAAACTATACAGAGTGTCGTACTTTACTTCAAACAGCGCATTTGTAGTTTACTGTCGTTGTAGAATTCTTAGAAAGACCTCATCTCTGAAAAATTTTGAAAATATAATAACGAATAATCAAGTTAAAGTTTAAGAAGCTCTTAATTCAAGTACTCAAAAGACCTTACAGGAAGCCATTCGGATGCTTTCTACTTCTCTTTTGCGGTGTGTTCGCATACTGCGAGAGCCTTGTCTAAAAAGAGGCTTTCAAACGGGGTTTTTGACCAAGAAACAAGAGAGCTCTTCGCTATTTGGGTCAATAACCGAAGGTGTGGAGGACCAGGCCGATGACCCACAGAGGATCTCTAACAGGCTTACAGCTACCACCAATGCGGTGGAAGACGAAAATGCGGATCCCAAGAAAAGTGTAACAGTGGCGAACGATAAACTGTTACAATCTTTCATCAAAAAATCTCAACCTACCGTGTTGGCTACCGATTTACTACTCTCACCTCTTAAAAAGCGACTATACGAAGAAAACTGCAGAATCAATGGTGGGTTCTACAAGAAAGACACGCCTGTGACTTTGACAGAGGAGAACGGACAAAAACTCAAGTACAAATTGAATTTAAGCCGTGAAGAAATCGACGCATTGGAACCCAGTGTTTACGTGCAATCGTACCGAATCAAATCTTCCATGAAGAAAGCTACACAATTGCTTCGATTGTTAAATGGGCTGGACGTCAAAGTAGCTTTGACGCAGTGTCACTTCTCGGACAAGAAAATTGCCCGTGATGTTGCAGAAGTCCTTTCACGAGGTTTACAAGATGCCGAAAAACTAGGTCTGCAAGCGGACGATTTGTACATTGCACAGCTATGGACCGGTAGTGATGGATATTGGCAGAAAAGAATTGACATTAAGGCGAGAGGAAGAAACGGAGTGATTACACATCCTTTTGTTCATGTGAGATGCATCTTGAAGACAAAGAACGTTACGAAGCGCCGGATTGCGTTCGAGCAACAGCTCAAACAGGAAAGAAGAGCGCCCTGGATACAGTTAAGGGACCAGCCGGTAAGAGGTGCCATGGGAGGCGTTTACAAGTGGTAAACTGCAGAATTTGATACGTGTACATAGAGTTTTGAAGTGGTATCTTCTAAGAATTACATACGAGGCTCATTGAAAGAAGTCTTGGAGAGACCGTTATTGTGTAGCCCATGAGGGAAGGAAACTTCGCTCGCTTATTTCTGCTTCTTGGGTTCTTCAGGTTGAGCTTTCTCGGATTTGACAGAGGCGTCTTGTTCTTCTGCCAAGAATTTGGCCATTCTTTGGTCGAATTCCCAATTGGAATACCACAAACCACCTTGCAAGAAGAGAACACCGATAAAAACGACAATTAAAATGATGTTTGATGATCCAATGACTGCCACGCCCTGGTTCTGGGTTACATCGCCCCAATCTCCAGAAACAGCAGACTCGATCCCAGTTTTGATGTTAGTGATGAACAAACAGATTCCAATCACATACATGACCAGGGAGGCGTACTCGAAAGTCTGCAACTCAGGATTTGGCTTATAGATTCTAATCAAACACCCCACGAGTCCCACGAACGCAACAAACGCAAGACCACCAAGGATCGCCTTTGGGGTCTCGGCCAAAATCTGGTAGTGCTGTAAACTGTTGTCAAAATGCGATTGGGCAACTTGAGGGTTGAACAAAACATGGGCATCGTAAGCTTGATTAGCATAGAAAACACCCATGATGAAAGAGCTGGCAGCGACAATTAATGTCGTGCCAACGGTACAGAGCTCCTTGTAAGATACCATTGGTCACACGAGGCTTGAAATGGGTCGGTAGGTTGGAAGAGAACTGGATTCGAACTGGATTCGAACTGATGTTTTTGTCTTATTTTGTTCGATTCTTGTATGATTTTTCAGTATACTTTAATAACCTGGAAAATTGATGATAATGAACAAGATAGAGAGATACAACAAGAAAGAGAAGAAGATAATGTAATTCCAGAGTCGATAATGGATTCAAACAGCATTTTAGGCTTTAAAATAATTTTGGTACTAAACTGCTTAAAATTTGACCATTTTTTGGAGTCTGCTTTCACCGCCTTTTTTTCAATTTCTGATGATATGATGTTTCTGAGTTTAGGCTAGCTTGACAGTGGGAAATCGAGTTGGTTAGCGTCAGAAGACGAGTGAATATTTTAGAAAGTTTGATCTCGCGAAGCTAAGAATTTTTTGTAGACTCGTCGTTGATGTAGAGCTTACTTAAAACCAAACATTGTCCCAGAGACCTAAAACTGTAAATTTATATTATTTTTCAGTGCGAAAACGACGGTTGGCATGATTATGAAATTTTAAAGGGTAAAACAGGAACAGATCAGAACTGATGGCTTGAAAGCGTTCGTTTTAACAACAGAATTATGCTGCTTGTTCACTTTTTAATGTTTCTATCGCTGACACCAGTCACGTGCACATGGAAAGTTACACAGCTTTTTCAAATTTCATTTCGCTAAAGAGCCATTTGAAACACTAGAAAACCACGAACCATACTTCAATTTCCAAACGGTCTCCACAACACTATCCTCAATCAGAAAATCTCCTTTCTTACGTTTGTTATGTCATATTTTCACTTTCCAAAGCGCTTCTTTATCACTTTGAACGTATATCTGTCACTTCAGATAAACACTGACATTAGAAAAACCAGTTTCTATTCAGTTGCACACTATCTGTACACAACCGTGTCTACTTAGCTTGATACTATTTAAGCAGAAGCCTCAACTGGAGCTTCTTCCTGAGCTTCAGAAGCAGCCTCTGGAGCAGCGGCTGGTCTGTAGTCCTTGACGGAAGGCTGAGCAATACGCTCCTCATCCTTAGGGTCGTTGATCTTGACAGCGTCTGGCAAAGACTTTGGACCGACTCTGTTTTGAGCTGGGTCTCTCATGATCTTGACCTTGATACCCAAAACACCTTGTCTCAACAAGACGTGTCTGGTGGCGGTGTCAATGAAGTCAGCAACTGGCTGACCGGAGTGGATCAAGAAACCGTCGGCGAACTTCATCGACTTGGCTCTGGCAGCTCTTAGCTTACCGGAGATGACGACTTCGCAACCCTTGGCACCGGACTCCATGACGTAACGGACAACACCGTAAGCGGCTCTTCTGATGGCTAGACCGTTTAGCAACTTGAATTTCATAGATTCAGCTTGGGCAACAGCAGATAGACCACGGTCTTGAACACGCTCGGCGTACAAGACGATGGAGCCTGGCTGGTACTTGAATCTCTTCTGCACCAACAAAGTTAGCTCGTTGATTCTACGACCGTTCTCACCCAAGACATCCTGGGTTCTGGTAGCACGAACGATAACTTCGGTCTTGGTAGGAGTGACACGCACTTCGACACCGGAGTAACCTTCTTCGGCCAACTCACGGGTGAAGAATTCGTTTAGTTCGGCGTAGAAAACACCGTCAGCGACAAGCTTTCTCTTCTTGGAAATAACAGCAACCATCTTTGGAGTGGGGAGTGAAGTAGAGTAGAATCAAGATCAAAAACAGTCAAGATTCAAATCCAAGTAAGGATTTTTGTTGAAACTACATCGTACTACTGAGTATTTCGGAAATTTGTCTGACCCGCCTGCGTGAGATGGAATTTGAAAAATTATGGTCACTATGTACGTATCGAGAATAGTTGCGTCGGTTTTTTTTCCGAGTTTTCGTATGTTATGAGTTGAGTTTTTTTTGAAAAAACGTGAGTAAAACTTTTTTATATGGATGTATGGGTTTAGAAACAGTCTCAAGTGAAGGCTGGAAAGTTAATTTGGGAAAGGTCCTCATCTGGAAATGAATGAAGAAGCTAGCCAGAGAGGAGTGTTAAAGGGTGATGGTATGGCCTAAATAGGACGCCATTCTGCAACTTAATTTTTGACAAACCTATGGAGTCAGCATTCTCAATCTGTCAATAATGTAAAGCATCAAAGTGTTTCCAGGACCAAATACGTGCTAAAGTTTCATGTTTTCGTATATAGTGATTAGTTTCTCTGGTCTTCCGAGTAGAAGATTCAAGTGGCTGACGCAGATAATCGCTGAGAGAGCCCATGACAAACACCAAAAGTGAACGTGGACATCCTCCAGAGAGAACACAACGTTGAATCTCTCAGCTAGTAGAATTCCGGGTACAGCCGTCTTTTCTTGTTTCTTTGAACGTCATACATATCTATATTTCCAAATTTGTCTCCCAAAGACCGTCACTGCTTTAGAACAGGGCTCTCTTCGTAAACCTCAATATTTCGGTGAGAAAGCTCTCGGTGGTGGATCCTTGCGAGGCCGATACACGCGTAGCACTGTGCTTGGGATTGTTTGTAGCAGGCGTAAGATTCAATGCACTTGTGACAGAAGTGGACGTTGAATATTCTGTCACCGTGCTAGTACTGGCGCCAGAAGAGCTGTCATTGCTGGAGCCCGGTATGCTGGATTTATTCTCAGCATTATTTTGATGCTGGTTCCCGCGGACGGAATCTAGGATCCCCTTCATCTGCGTCACGTAGCTTTTGCCGTCTACCTGGTTTGCGAAACCCTGTGAAGCATCCCACAGCATTATGCCACCAAAATTGGTACCTTTGCTGATGGTATCAATTGTGGACCGCACTTTATCGAGATCTGGCAGATAGCCGGACGCAGCAGCGGATGGTGATCCTGCCAGGCCCAGGAAAAGCTTGGCTTTGGAATTTGTGCCCGTAAGAGCCATTTGAGCCCAAGTGTCCCAATTGAAGTGTGCATCCACGTTACAGGCATTGTTGTAGAATTGGATGAATATAAAATCCAGTTCTACGCTGGCGAGAAGGTCGCCCACGGAGGCGTCGGGGTAAAAACATTGCGGGGCGGCTGATAGGTAGTATGGTTTATTGGCTTTGCTGAAATGATCTTTCAACGTTTTGGCCAAAGCGCTGTACCCGGTTGCATTACGATTTTCGATATCGAAATCGAATCCGTCAACGACCGCGTCGTTGAAGGGACGTTCGGTACTGGAACCACCGGCAAAAGTGTTCCAGAGGGTGGTTGCGAATTCGGAAGCTTGGTTATCGTTTTGAAAGCCGTACAGACCGGTGGAGCCTCCTATGGAGAGCAAGACTTTTTTGCCCAGGTTTTGACATGTTTTGATGTCATTGGCGATTGCTTCGCAATGCAAAAGCCCACTGTGGAACGTAGTAGCACAGTCTGACGTGAAATGAAGGTTCAAATTATCTGGGAAAGAATGTAGAAACGACAGGAGGATCACATCCACATCCGATGATTGACAATAAGTGGCCAGAGACTGTTGAGAGCCAGCGGAAGCTTGGCCCCAATAAACGGCGACGTTGGAATTGGAATTAGCGTCGAAGACGGCGTCGACCAGGACTGCTGAAATAGCTGTTGGGACCAAAATTGAGTATTTCATGGTGGTGTGGAGAGCAGAAGAGCAGAAGAGCAGGAGAGCAGGAGAGCAAGAGGGCGGTGGAAACCAGGGTTTTCAAAGTTTTGTAGTTTTTATGGGGTCTTTCGGCGGTTTGAACACGAGAGAAATCCAAAACATGAGAGAGTTTGGTGAAGCTTCTGGAACCGATGGTTTTGGGTGGATAGAAGGGGGCGGTTTAAGTGTTTCGGGGGTCCAAAAGTTTCCCCATGGTGCAAGACGTCCAGGCTTTTTTTTTTTTTCAAGAAACCAAATATAGCCGGTGGTGTTGAGTTGATGGTGTTGGGTCGAAACAAAAAGGAGCAATACCACGATTGTTAGCGCCAACAATCGTGTGTGGATAACTTTGGTGACAATTGCCGCCAACAGCTATAGTTATCCATATAGTAATAAGTTTCGGGCCAGATCACTTTGTACCCATGTAGCTGCTAACACTGACTTTTCCCATGCCAGCCATAAACCAGAAAACCAGAACACATAGACAACCAGAGAACCAGAAAACACCACATAAAACGCCCGTCCAATTCGTAACGACAACCCACTGCAATCCAAACGGGAACTGCCTTTCCGCCAACGTGCCACTTCGTAAACGTTCCACTCCGCCAACGTGCCACTCCGTCCACAAATTTACGCCCAAATCCAATCAACGCAAACAGTGCATGTAGTAGTAGCTTCTAATAGCTTGTATTTTCTCTGTTTTCCCCTGCTTTCCCCTGCTTTCCCCTGCTCTCCCCTGCTCTCCCCTGCTCTCCACTGCTCTCCCCCGCTTCTGCTGTCCTAGTGACATCACAACATCGCAGCGTTGCGTAGTCCTTTCTAAAACCCCGTTGCGTCATCTTCAGAGTCAAATTCAATATCTCACCGTCCTGTCCCGATAACCACCACATCAGCTAACCATATGCACTGTTGTTCTATCCGGCGTCGATCATCTACGTACTACTACCTTCTATGCTGCAAACCCACCTGCCAGAAAAATTGACCGTACATTAAGCATTAGGCAGAGTCCTAGTCGAGTTTAGTCTAGTTCAGTGCAGTGTAGTCCAGTCCAGTCCGGTTCCTCGTAGGGCACTGCAGACTGACTGCAGTATCGTTCGTCATCGAGATTTTCAAGCGTGCTGGCCTTAGGCTGAGCTGGGCTGAGCTGATACTGGGCAGAGCTGGGCTGGGCTGGGCCCAGCCCAGCCCAGCCCAGCCCAGCCCAATCCCAGTACCAGTCCCACTACCAATCCCACACTATCCTGTGTAGACAACTTTCCTGTAGTCTCCGATGGTTACCAGTAGTTCCCACTGACTACCACTACCATTAGGTTCAATCTCAATAACATTTCCCAGAACGTTGCGTCAAGGAAAAGAATTTCACCACAGACACTGTGCACCACCAGCAACGTTGTCGTCTTAAAGCTCGAGAAAGTCAGATATCACATACATACATACAAATCGGCGATTTTTCTTTATACGATTGATACTTGGTAAAGAGATCTTCTTCTTGTTGTAAAAAAGACGAATTTTGAACAGTTTGTTTTGGCCCGTAGTAAGAACCGTTAAGAACGGTCGTCTCTCACAGCTAGCTGCCTGGTGTGTGTGAAACTTTAGCGTAGTTTAGCGAAGTTTAGCGTAGTTTAGCGTCGTTAGTTTGGCCTTAGACAAGGAAAAAGCTTAGAGTCAAAGTCTTCGACAGTCTGGGAAACAGACTTGTTTAGAAAAGGTGTAAATTTTTAAGGTTTATAGAGATTTCTTGCATATTGAAGGTGTAAGAAAGATCTGAGAGACTCGGAGATTTGAGCTAGGAAGAGGAAAGTTTGAGGAAGCTGAGAAAGTTGAGAAAGTTGAGAAAGTTGAAGAAGCTTGCAAGAAAATAGAGTTTGTTCGAGTAGTTTGAGAAGTTGACAAAAGTTTGAGAAGTTGACAAAAGTTTGAGAAGTTGATTAAAGTTTGATAAGTCTGAAAAGTCTTAGAAGCTCGAGAAAGTTAACTAAAGTTTGATAAGTTTGATTAATCCTAGAAGTCTGAAAAGGTCTGAAAAGTCTGAAAAGTTTGAAAAGTCTTAGAAGTCTGAAAAGTTACTAAAGTTACTAAAGTTCAACAAGCTCAAGAACATTGTCAAAAGCTTAAAAGACATACAGGTTGACAAAAGTTAACAAGAATTCGAGAATCGTTGACAAAAACTCAAGGACTCTCAAAAAGGCTTGAAAACTAGTCATCAACACACAGAAGCTTGAGAAAGCTTGAAAACTAGTCATCAACACACAATAGCTTGAGAAAGCTTGAAAGCTAATCACTAACACACAAAAGCCCGATATCTACGCTTATCCAAGCGTAAAATTTTCCATACCCAACTCACCCCCATTCCACGCCCCACAGCCATGAGATCCGTAAAGTGCGTGGTGGTAGGCGACGGCGCGGTCGGTAAAACATCGCTGCTCATCTCCTACACAACCAACACGTTCCCACAAGACTACATACCCACGGTGTTCGACAACTACACAACCACTATCGCCCTGAATGACGGCAAGTCCATGGAGCACCAGGTGTTCCGACTCAATCTATGGGATACAGCAGGCCAGGAAGAGTACGACCGTCTCAGACCGCTTTCGTATCCACAAACCGACATCTTCCTGCTGTGTTTCAGCGTGAACGAGCCCAACTCGTTCGAAAACGTCCGCGACAAGTGGTTCCCAGAGATCAGACACAACACCAACTACGAGAACATGGAGCTGTTCCGCACTTGTGGCAAGTACCCGATCCTGCTGGTGGGCACCAAGGCCGATCTGCGTGACGACGAGCACGAACAGGACCGACTCACAGAAGTCAACTCCGACTTTGTTTCCCGCACCGCGATCGACCAATGTGTCGCTCAGTGCGGGCTGATGGGCTACGTCGAGTGTTCTGCGGCCACCCAGGTCGGTGTAGCCGAGGTATTCGAGCGTGCCGTCCAGTGTGTCGTTGTCGACCCGGAAAGACTTATCAACGAGGCCAAAGCTGACAATGGTGGTAATAATGGTAATGGTAATGGTGGTGCCAGCCACCACGATCGACAGGCCGCTGGTCATGGAGGCTCGCATCCTACAGCGGGCGCTGGCGTCGGCGACTCAGGTTACGGTTCCGCCTGGAAAAATGCTTCCTCGGGCCTCACCAAGAAGAAGAAAAAGAAGAGCCCCAAGTGCAGTATATTGTGAAGCAACTGCCACTGCTACCGGCTTACACCGCTACCCTACCCGTTACTGCAACAGCAAACTGTAAATTTACATATAATCTTATTGATATTTTTTACCAAAACCATGAGTTTCTTGACCCACCACCGATTTGCATGCGTCGACGTCTACTTTTTAACGCTGGGCCCAGCCTTTTTCTTTCCCACATTCCGTTTGATAGCCATTGATCTCTCTAACTCCAAAATCTTCTCGGAAGTGCTGTCATACAACTTCTTCTGCAATTCCGCATCGCCAAATTCTTTGCGAGAAAACCGTCCCAAGCCCGTATTCACAACGTATTTCACTTGGTCGTCTTTCAAGTTCACTTCCTCCAATTCCGGGGTCATAACTGCGTAAAGCACAGATTGAGCACCGCGAAACCCACTCTTGGTGAATAGCCATAGGAATGGGTACAACAAAATCGAGTAAACAAAAATTAGTGCCCATACCGACCCGTTACTGATCAACCGTCTTAAACTTGTAGAACGCATAATCCCGGGCTGCACCAGTGTCACTGTGACATTTTTGCCCGTCCTTCCATCATCTTTCTTGTCACTTGACAACAATCGTCTCTGCAGTTCCAGCATGCACAAGCCAAGCTGTAATTTCGAGCTACCAAAATACTTGAGAGGCCGATCGTATTTGGTATCTCTCCAAAGCGGGTCTTCCACTCTTACGTCCCCAATGGCTTGAAGCATACACGTAGTGGCGATAATACGAACATCTCTGTCGGGAGGCTGGGCTTTGAAAGCAGGTCTCAACAGATCTAACAAATGGAACGTACCTGCGAAATTCACCGCCATTTGCAGTTCTAGCCCGTCTGCAGAAGCCCTGCGAACACCATTCCATACGGGCTCCAGGTTACCAGCCATTGCCACCACACCGTCAAGTCTTCTGGCCGGTTTGTTGTCCAGCCATTTCGTCGCAAACTTCCGCACCTGGTATAAATCGCTGAGATCACACTGTTCTAAGTATATGAGTTCGTTTTTGCTTCTACTTCGTAGCTCCTCAGCCCATTCTGTTGCCCACTCGTCCACTTTTCTCACCAAAATGATCAATTGAGCGCCCTGTTCCGCCATTTCCAGCGCCACGGCTGTTCCCATACCTTGCGTTGTGGCCCCAGTGACTATGTACACTTTCCCATGAAGCTTTCTTCCCCATTGGTTAATGCCACCTCTCGACCAGAACTTAATCGCTGTAATTCCTGCTACATAAGGAGCAAGCGTCCGAATTTCGCGCCAGAAAGGAATCTTGTCGGTACCCTCGACAACAGCAGTCGCTAAAATGTCCAAAGGCATAGTTCAAAAGGCTTCAAAGCTTATCTTTAGCCGTGAATGTTCAGATCTTCAAGATCGACAACTAAGCTAAGAATAAAATTTTATAATTAGAGCTCATCGCTAGCTCATCGCTTCAACATCGAAAAGTTTCAAACGCAAAAAGCAGTAACAAGGACTTCATTTGTAGCCATGGAAGAGCAACTGTGTTTCACAACGCACTCTACTTGTACTGTATCGTCTTTGAACGGAGCTAAACAGACAGATTTGAAGCAATGTGGCACGGAATTTAGAAATGGAGCAGTACGAGTAGGCTCGTCGCATCTGTTCGTCGCCCAACGTCGAAAGGCATTGATAAATGTGTACAAGATCAACGGGAGTGGATCCAGAGAATCGGTGGAGCAGAGGCTGGCGCTTCCTGAGCCTGTGAGCTGCCTAGAAGTGGTTCAGGACGTCCAGAAACCAGACGCACCATATCTGCTCTTAGCATCGACTGCAACGGGGAAGCTGCTTATATGGGAACTTCTGTCTGGCCAGCTATTGACCGTGAAGGCAATGGCGCACTATCAGCCGATCACGAAGATTCAATCGGTGGTTAATGGTAAATATGTGATCACATCCGGTGGGGATGCCAGACTGATGATCTGGCAAACTGTTGACCTGGTCACACAGCAGGATCCAAAACCGATTTTCACGCTGCATGACCATACGCTTGGAATCACAGATTTTTGCACATCCAACGCATTTTCTAAAACGCATCTGTCTGGCAAATTGTTCACAGCTTCTCACGATATGACCGTTAGATGCTACGATTTGAATTTGGACGTTTGGCCTCAACCGCAGCTTCTGGCAACTTTCACATTCCCAGGACCTCTAGAATGCATTGCTTTGGACCCTGCTGACAGAGCATGTTACGTAGGAGGGCCGCTGGGTGTGTACCAAGTGAACTTTTACTATCCCATCAGCTCGAACCAGATTCTCAATCTGTTGAGCGCGGAGGGAAATGCAATTATATCGTGTGTGGATTGCCAGCCTGATAGAAACCTACGTGAACTATATTCGATGGGCCAGATTGAGTGTCCTAAAATTTCGGACGCCAGCGGAACGCTATTGGCACTTTCCATGGATGGGAGCTCTTTAGTTGTGGGTGACACTTTGGGCAAGTGTAGCGTTATTGACGTGTACTCGAAACAAACAATGAAGGAAATTCAATCGATTGTTGTTAATGAGACTTGTGGCGAAGTCAGCAGCTTGATATTGAACGTTGTCAATCAGGACACGTCCGATAGTCTTATTAGCACCGACAAGTCGAATGCCGAGTTCAAGTTTCCAAACCTTCAAAAAAGCGTATCCAATCGTGACGGGCTACAAGACATTTACTATCAAATTCCAGCCCAAAGGCAACCTGCTGTTGCTCCGGTAGATGACTTCGATGCGTATCTCGACCAAGTGGCCTCGGAGGAGAGTGCATTCATGCAATTGGGAAGCGTTGTTTCCACTGTGAAAGTTGTGGATCAAGTGAAATCAGAGCTTAAAGCAACGACCGGAGACGTAGATACTGCAGAAAACGCATCACCCAATTCTGAGCACAACGAAGAAGTTCTAGAGCTGCGAGCCAATGTGGCCGAGATTACCGATGCGTACAAGGAGCTGCGAGAGATGTACGACAAGCTGCTACAAGAGCACCAGGCCTTGTCATCATCTGCAAGATCCTAGGTAAGTAAATGGTCGCAGGCCTGCAGCATATATTATAAAGAGCATGGCTCCGCTGTGCAACATGGCCTATTTTCGCCCCCTTCCTCTGAAAATCCTCAAAGATCGTTCCCGCTTCATTGCACTAGTTTCTTATTCTTTCTGTTGACGTATTGTCTGTACTTAGCATTCTTGGTGCTCTTCTTTTCGACCATTTTACCACCAGCTCTTTTTGGCTGAACCTTTTTGTTTTTTGTCGACTGAAACCCTGTAAAACCTATCAACGAAGCGAGGTCTTGGGATGGCGCCTCCTGGTCATCCGTAGCAGACTCGTCTTTACTCTTTTTACAACTATTCGGTTGTTCATCTTCTACTTTTCTATTTAACGGTTTAGAGGCGTCTGAAACCTCTTTTTTGGAATCCTGAGCTTCCTTAACTGTAAGATCTTTAGAATTCATTGATTAGAGGCACAAATCACTAGCCATTGAGCTATAGAAAGAGCTCTCAAGTACCAGTTTAGTGTGTTTAGATGCTAGGTTTGTAGTTAACGGTTTTATAAAATAGAAAATTTTAAGTGCATCTCATCTCATCTCATCTCATCGCCTAAGACAAACAACACATTTGGCCTTGCACATAACGATTCAAAGTATCGAGTTAGATCTAAATGGTGGACGATAAAAAGCTGACCAAGAAGCAGCTCAAGGCTCAACAGTTTCGTAAGACTAAAGACGAGAAAGAGGACGAAAAAAGCTCAAAACGAACAGCGGAAGAAGCACTAGAATCACAACAAAATGACGCTGGCGACGACGCTGGAACGGAGGCTCCAAAGAAAAAGCGTAAGACACGCAGAGGTAAAGGTGGCAAGGGCAAAAAGGGCAACAGATTTTTGATATTTGTGGGTAACCTACCGAAAGGTGTCACGAAAGTCGAAATACAAGCGCATTTCAAGTCTAGTGCGCCGGATGAGATCCGCGTAAGACCTGATAAGAACATTGCGTTTTTGGAGTTTGACGCCGACAAAGATCAGAAAAACATACAATCACGCATGGACGTGGCATTGCTGCAGCACAAGACGGAAATGCAGGGCAGGAAAATCAATGTTGAGCTCACAGTGGGCGGCGGTGGCAATAGTCAGGCTCGTTTGGAGAAGTTGAAGGCCAAGAACTTGAAAATGGACGATGAGCGGAAGATCAGGACCACCAAGATGATCCAAGAAAGTAGAGCCAAAGCATCCAAGGATGTTGTGGCAGACGGTGTTTCGTCGGGAGTTCACCCGGACCGCATGAAACTAATCCAGTAGAAGTACGTAGGGTGTAGTTAGCATAGCCAAGCGAAAAGGAGCGGAGAGCTGGATATCAGTTTTGTCTGTATATTTGTCTGTTCTCGATCAGCGGAGTGTCTGGATATCATTTTGTCCGTAAGTGTCGCTACGGAAATGTGAGAAAAACCCACCAAGAACCAGGAAGCTTGTAGAATCGGTGCAACGAGAACTGAATATGAAAATTGACTCTGGGGTGCAGTTTTCACGTCCAAAATTGACTTATTCTTCATGTTTCGTTTTTCAACCTGCTCAAATACATCTGTCTGTATATAGACATGTTAATTCATTATATGTTTTGGACGAGAAATAGTGTTTTCAGCCACCAAGAGCTAAAAACTATCGGATCAGATTAAAACCTTCTGAGAAATACAACTGATAATTTCTGAAATGATGAGTCCATTATGAATCGTAGCAAGTCTGGCTGACGATTCCATTGGTTCGAAATAGACCCTCGAATTATCAATTTGCGCTACGCAGTTTACGGTCCACCTTCCTTCTCACCACCACACAAAACAAGAATCTACATCTACGCCACGTCTTTCTCTCGCTAACAACGCCAAATTCATCACATCCACTCGACAACTTCATTTTACATCCAGTTCAAATGGCTCAAAAGCTTGCGAAGTTCCACCAATTATAAACCACCATATCTTGCCAAGAATAATCCCAAACGTCCAAGCCGAGTTAAAGTTGAGAAGTACGAATGAAACGATCCCGCATACCCACAGATAAAGTCCCATCTTTTATATATGACACTACCAAAGTCCCCACGAATCCGTTTGGAGATCTGAAAAATGCACCAGAAAGCCCAAGATCGCACCGTCCCCACCTAAAAACTCAAAAGCTGCATTTCCAGTCGCATTGCCGTCAAAATATTCCGTTTATCGTCTTATCTATGTTCACATGAAAAATTCCGTCTCTACGTTATCACCACTACCGATTTTAAAATCAAATTAAAATCATTAAAAACACACACTTTGTCAAAGAAACAAACAACTTTTACACAAGACATAAGGGCACCTTTAACATCGATATTGCATTCTAAAGTGGGTAAAACCAAGCCAAATGTCATCTTTGACCAAACTTCTGCAAGAAAAGCGAAAAAATGAGGCCAGTACGGGCTCTGGAGCCCCAATAATAACGCAACAACGGAGTGCGCAAGCAGTGGCAAATCTCGAGACTCCAGAGGGCATTCCTGAGGAAAAAGGACTCGAAACGGAGCTAGTGGACGGCCCTCAAAGCTTGGGATTCAGTACAAGCTTTATAGCGTCGAACTCGGCGCATACTGCCACGTTTGGTGAAAGTTTCAAGGACCGGGAACGGCCAGCTCCCCTTACGGTCGAGTCACGCGGAGGGTCACTTTTGACGGGTCATGGCGATTTCAATGCTCCACCACCATCAACGTCATCAGGAGGATCGTTAAGCAAATCAAAAGCGATCCCGTCTCTTTCTTCAAGCATACCGTACTCGGTACCCAATTCTAACGCCAGCACCGCAACTGTGACAGCCGGAACCGGAGCCGGAATTGGTTTCGGACCCAACAGCGCTGGCGCAGGCACCAATAGCTCTGCGTCGTCGTTTTCGTCGTCGTATCTCGAAAATAACGGTCTTATGCCACACAACATTGCTGCCATCGACAGCAACGTCATCTCGTCGCCAAAAGTCGATACCGTGGAGCCCCGATTCATCATCTCCAAACAAAAGTTCCAAAAATCCTCTCAGAATAATGCAGCAAATCTTTACTCGAGCTCACAAACGGGTTCTGTGCCGAGATCAAGTTCCATTTCCTCGCAGCTAGGTAATTTATTCCTCAACAAGAATCCTAAAGACCCCACCATCACGACCCCCACTCAGGCATCCCAAAATAGAGACATTCCAGCCAATTCGCAGCAGTCTTCAGCATACGGGTCTTCCATCCCCAAACCCATGCGTGCCAGACGCAGCTCCCTTTACGGGAGCTCCAGGCAACCGTCGGGCTCATACCAGGACTCTTTCATCGGATCGCCGTCATCTTTGCACGAGCAGCATCCTAACCAATATATACCGAGATCGCGTCATTCGTCTTTTGCAGACATCAAAAGGTTTTTCAGGAAGGGTCAGGGCCAACAATTGAGTGGGTCTCCAAGTACCCCTCCCGTATCCGCTGGTGGGAACATAAGCTCCCACACCTCTAACGCTTCATCCTTCGAGCCGGGATCCTACAGCAGCACTGGAGACACCATATACACTAATCAAGCGTCCCCAGCGCTCCCATTTTCCAAAAGATATGCTAAAACAGGAGAAAACCTTGGTGCTGGAGCAGGAGGTGCTGTGAAACTGTACAAGAAGACCGCGGACAATAAAGTCGTTGCAGTCAAAGAGTTTAGAAGCAAATTCGAGCACGAGCTCAAGAGAGATTACGTCAAGAAGATAACGTCCGAATATTGTATTGGTACAACTTTACGCCATCCAAACATCATCGAAACGATTGAGATCGTCTACGAAAACAGTCGCATATTACAGGTGATGGAATACTGCGATTACGATTTGTTCGCAATTGTTATGAGCAACAAGATGTCGCATGAGGAAATTTGTTGTTGTTTCAAGCAGATTTTGACGGGTATTCAATATTTGCACTCTATGGGGTTGGCGCATAGAGACTTGAAGTTGGATAACTGCGTAATTAACAAAGAAGGTGTTGTTAAGTTAATTGATTTTGGTGCGGCTGCCGTTTTTTCGTATCCGTTCTCCAAGACTTTGGTCGAATCCTCCGGAATTGTGGGAAGCGATCCATACTTGGCACCGGAAGTCTGCATTTTCTCAAAGTATGATCCCCGGCCCGTCGATGTTTGGTCCGCGGCCATCATCTTCGCCTGCATGGTTCTCAAAAAATTTCCTTGGAAGGTTCCCAAACTGAAGGACAATTCATTCAAGCTGTTTTGTTCAGGAAGAGATTGTGATTCTTTGAGCGCCCTGGTGGTGCGGACTCCCGAAATCAATTTCGAGCCTCCTTCGTATGATAACGCTTTGAGCGAGAATGATAATGCAGCCGCTCCAACGACACAACCGGCCAGTAATAACCCATCCGATCCAAACAACCCTAATGTGGGTCCGCAGAGGCTATTGAGTTCTTTGCCTGAAAAATGTCAGCACATCATTGGCCGTATGGTTGATTTGGCGCCCGCGTGTCGTGCCAGCATAGACGACATCATGGCAGATCCTTGGATCGAATCGATCGATGTGTGCGAAGTTGTAGATGACGGCTTTTCCAGCAAGCTCATACGGGGTGTTGACCACAAACACACCCAAGTTGACCAGAGCGAAGCCCACATCGCGGGTCTTGAAAAAAAGAAGAAGAAACAGAATCGTTAGGCGAAGAAAATCCAAGATTTATGGAAGAAGAACGGACATTTCCTGTAAGTGCAGCTGCGTTTCCCGTTTTTTTTCTTTCGCCCACAAAACTTTGTCCCTAGCATATGACAGTCGCTATACTTGAGAGTCAGCTCTCATTTGATTGTCGGAAAACACTGTACAGAGCCAGTGTAAATATTTGTGCTTTTCGAACTGAACCTAGATAGAGTTCATTTAATAAGGTCTAAAGAAGACCTAATGAAAACTTGTAGTTTGTTATCTGTTAAATAAGAAAGAAGAAATATGCATTGATTGTTGAAGCTGTTCTTCTGGAACAGTACCAGAGCGTTTGTAACTGCTTGAAATGTCTGGTTTGGTGTTTTAGCGATCCAGTCGAGTAAAACCATATTTTTTTAACAGTTTCAACAACATACATTTCATGAACCAAGAATAAAGTATCGATATATATTTCCAGCCAGCAAAAGAACTGCAATAGCAGGCTTGATAGAAGAGAACTGGAATGCTTATATACCTCTACCATTTCGGTGACAGAATGGGTGTGTGTCGTCCTATAGGTTAATGTTTGTCACGTTTCCATGATCTGACGTCTAAGCTGTATATTAGTATTGGAAAATTTTAGATGTCTAAAAGGTCATCGAGCTCAGTGTAAAAACACCATTCTGAAGCCAAATATCGTGCTTTCTGAACCATGTCGAAGCCCCTCAAGAATATCCTGGTCAAGCTTATAGTGGGTGCTGGTCAGGCCGCTCCTTCGCCGCCTGTAGGTCCAGCTTTGGGCTCAAAAGGTATAAAAGCCATCGATTTCTGTAAAGAATTCAATGCCCGTACAGCTAGTTACCAACCAGGAACTCCTGTTCCTGTCTATATCACGATAAAACCCGATCGCTCTTTCAATTTCGAAATGAAATCACCACCAACTGGTTACTTGCTGCTGAAAAGTTTAGGCAAGGAAAAGGGAATGGGTCAGCCAAATGTCAAGACTGCAGCAGGCACACTGGGAGAATTGTCGCTGAAACATGTTTACGAGATTGCAAAGATCAAAAAAGGCGATGGCAGACACGCAACGCTAGATTTGGAAAACATTGTCAAATCGGTGGTGGGAGTAGCCAAGAGCATGGGTATCAATGTGGTACCTTAAAAACAAAAACCAGATATTATTAGCATGGTCCTGCGAGCCGTCTGGTGTATGGGAGGGCCCAAACTACAATGAACAAAGTCGACAAGCGTGTAAATATTTAGTGACGTTCGAGAGCTCTTTTCTCAAATTCTATTGTACATTTTATGAATGATAAAAAAAATGTCGTTGGTGTGAGATTCTATTCTCCACGGAAATGCTAAAAAAGTCAGTTGCCCAGACGCCGTTTCTTGGCCTTATTTTTGCCTTTGTTCTTCTTCTTCTTTTTGAATGCACCGGAACCTGTACTGCTTGGTCTCGTTTCGGAGGCAGGAGCCTGATTAGGTGAAGCAGCGCCTGTGTTTGATGCCAATGGGACGCTTTTGTGTGTTAGACGGGTGTATACCAAGTAGTAAGCACCGGGCTCTTTCAAAACCTGCCTTTCGGAGATTTTGTTGATATATTCATCATCATAGGTTACCCAAGAACCATCTGGTTGTTTGCAATGAGCAATGTAATGACCTGAGGACAATGAACGGCCTTCATGAACAACAACGCTGATCAGTTGATACTTAAGAGGGACAGAATTTTGTGCGTCCTCGCAGTACTCTGTTAAATCCAAAAACATGGGATATGATACCGCTTGCTTCATCTTTGAAGACGAAGTGCCGTTAAAGCGAAATTTCTTTAAGTGTACCAACAATGTTTCCGGTGCTCTCAGGATGGAATTGTGTTTAGTTGCATTGGTGGTCTTATGACACTTCTCACAAAAGTAACCTTCCTTGGTAGCTTTGTCGGCTTTGATGAGCTCAGAATTGAAGAAATCTCTGATAGATTTCTCTATCGAGAAGCGACGTTGAGGTTGTTCCTCAGTCGAGGCTTGTGAAGTGTTTGCAGTCTCGGCAGGCTCCGGTTGTTTTTTGCCTTTTAGGTGTAAAGAAAGATCATAAATGGGTTGTTCTGTCTTGGAAACTTGTCCGCAGCTTTTACACGTCACCTCCTGTCGCAGTAGTCCGCCAAAGATATCGTACATTATACTTTCTGTAAGTTTGTGGCCGCGCGGAACACCGTCTTCTTGAAGTCTAGACATCAAAGACATGAAATATTCGTGTGAGTCTTCCTGCTGCCATTCACTCATCATACAATTGATGTCGTCCAGTCTACCGATCAGTTTTTTCGGATTGATATACTGGGTGTTGGAAGACTCCGACGACCACATTTTTTTGGTGGTTTCGGCAAGAACATGAGAAACCGATTGTGGTTGTATGGTCGACTTGTACTGGCCCCGGAGAATGTCGAAGAGATAGTGCTGGATGGCAGGCACATGGATCATGGCCTGGACCGCAGCGTTCGTGTAGCAGGTGACGCCATGGTTGAGAAGCCCCTTGGGCCTCATTTTTGATAATTGCGGCCCCCAGTTTTTCAGAATGCGAATTGACTTGTTAGAGCCTCTATCGCGAAACTCTTCGTTAAATTGGTAGAACTGGTCGATGTCTGAGAGGAAAGTAGGTGGCGTGGGGGATGGCCGCTTGCTGTGTGGTAGCTTGTGTTTGAGATCCTCAGTAGATCCGTCTATCTCTGGTTCGGGAACGGTAGAAGCGTCCATTTGAGCGTACTCTTGGGCCTCACGCATGAGTCCCAGTTTTTCGCTATCGGCTATTTCATCGTCTGAGGCATCCGAATCAGAAGACACATTTCCGTTATCTTTGAAATCTAGGTCTTGGTCCTCGTTGTCGTCGTCGTCGTCGTCGTCGTCGTCCTGGTCCTGGTTTTGGTCTTCGTTGTCGTCGTCCTGGTCCTGGTCTTGGTCTTCGGTTTGATCGGAGTTACCTATGGAGTGTGAATTTTCAGAGACTTCCAAGCCGAGTTCTTCCCCAACGTCTTCCCCGATATCCTCGCCAATATCCTCACCGAGATCTTCGCTTCCCTCTTCGCTTCCCTCTCTACTTGTCTCAGCACTTTTCTCATCGTTTTCGATGCTCTCGGCGTATTCTTGGGCTTCGTGGAATTCGTCGTTTCCCGAGGAATTGTCTGACGACTCAGTATCTTGCTCCACACCTTTACCACTCGAAAGTTCCTCATTTGAAGTCGAACTGGCATACCCTTGGTCGCTCAACTCGACATCTTTCTCGTGAGCAACGGGTTTTTTCTTTGCAGTGTACATTTCCAGAGCCTCGGAAAAGCTGCGGGGCAAAGACTTCCGGGGCAAACCCCCCGATGGGACCTGTCCTTGAAGTTGTCCTTGGCCATGGCCATGGCCTTGGCCTTGGCCATCAACCATCGCCTCACCATCCTGACTACTTCTCATCGCTGCAGTGCGACGTTGGTCTCCGATCACTATGTACGAAGACCCGCTACTACCTTCTTCAAAATCAGGTTTTGAAGCAGCTTGAAATTGTAATGGATTTGCCAGGATTCTATCCACCACTGGTTGTGCTATATCCTGATTTTGCATGCCTTGTGGGGAGGCCTTTTTGCTTCAGTAGCTGGAGTTTTATTTTGGCTAGGACTTGAGATCGAAGTTCGATGATGGTGATGATGATGTTAATGAAGTTTGTTCTTTCAATATGGGAAGTTTTTCAGAGGGTCTACGGTAATATCAGTGTATATAAATTTTTCATAAGCAGAGGCGATGGGCTTGAAGAAAGAGAGGAAGGACGGGTGGGGGAAGACAAGGTGGACGGGAGAGTGTGTGTGTGTGGAAGTGGAGATGGTAGAGTATGGGGGTGTGTGTGTGTGTGCAGTTTTGAAACGTGCTGCATTGAATGCTTTTGAAGGTAAGTTTGAGAGGTGAAAAAGGATCACGTGATTTTAAAACGGAATCATTATACACGTCCAAAAGACTTTTTCTTGCCGTATGTAATCATTATCCACGGTAGTCACGAGACGCAAATCTTCGAGGATACGATTTTGCGTGTTTTTGACATATCAAATTAGAATTCAAAGTAGATCCCAAATTGTGAAAATCAAGTACTTTTCGGATACTTGGCTCGTGACTTAATGATCCCAATTTTTTTCCAGAAGCAGGACTGTTCATGAGTCCATGACTCCACCTAGAGTCCACCTCCGTCTGTAGTGATTTTCGGAATTGAGTCCGACGTATAAAGTGACTTTCATTTGATTCCGGCTGTGAGTCCGGCAAATTACTAGTCAAATTTAATTATTGTTGACATTGATGAATGTAGCTTTTTGAAGTCATGGAGAAGGCTTGAATATTAACAAATTGCAAAATAGTCTGCACCTGGTATGTAGATCTCTTACTTATTTCGCAGACCTTGGTGAATCTCAGAAACAGGCGCGCTACGGCAGATAATCACGAGTCACGTGATACCATCGTATACAGTTACCGGAGTCACGAAATTGACGACTCCTTTGTCGTATAAAGGTACTGGAGTCGCGACTCTCCGGACTCATGGCCAAAAAAGCCGGACTCGCAGGAGTCGTGAACAGTGTTGATTCGAACATAAATTGAAGCACTTCATACGGATTCGTGCCGGATGCTTTCGGTATTGTATCACTGTATACGAAATGGTTTCAATCGTCAAGCATTTTGAACGAGTGGGCGCGTGCATTGGATCCGTGGATTCTTCCCTATCATTAGGTACTAAATAAACCTGATGGGGGGGGGTATAGACCGTATACAGTGATAGAACTTTCAAGCACTAGGCATACCGTACAAGTATGTGTTTGGCTGCTGTTCTATTTAATACGGAAAGGCTATGGTGTCGTACAATTTATTAGACGCACACTCAGGGCTTACCCATACGCACATAAGTACACTACCCAAATCATCTCATCACATGAGACGACAAGTAGGTTTAACGGGTAGAGCCAAAATCCGGTAGAGTTCGTTCAGTGTGATAGCTTCTACACGTGCTTGCGCGGGTAGCCATATTCAGTCCCTGTCAGGTGCGCTCGATTAAGTCTTGTGCTGAACTATATATTGCGTCCTGTATTAGCGACTATTCGCATAGCTGATATAATGAGCTCACTCACTGCAAGAATTGAGATCACTAGAAGTATCTTCATGTAAAGAAGCATCTGACATATCGTCTTGCGCCCAGCTGACCTCTTCGATCGTTGTAATATGTTTGAGCTTCTCACAAAACATCCAAAACACTCTAGGCGGTTTCCTAAGATCATTGTGCGCTAGAACGCGAAAATCGCCCTTCGATAGCCCTCCCACTAATAAAACAGGACCGTTCGACGTCAGCCGTGGACAATGTGGTATAGTAGAAAGACAACGCCAAGGAGGACAATCGTGGATAAAATTTAAGCGAGAACCAAGGGATTCTTGATTGTAGCTCAGGTTAGATTCATTGTTGACTGACATGTCACTCGCTTGCTTTATAGTGTCACAACTGCTTGGAAGAGGCCATAGAAAGGGGGCTCTGCTAACGAAGAGCATTGCTCCGTCTCTCCATTTAGTGTTTCGTCATCAATTCCTTAGTCAAGCTCTTGATAACTCCCTCCATCGCTTTAGTTCTGAAAGTTGCACGTAAATTAAATTCATGAAATCTTGTTTATTATCTAAACTAATTCTACCCGCGGAGGCTACTCGTGAAAAATACTCGTCATTATTTACGTCATACTCGCGGTGGCTACCCGTACTCGTCCACAGTCATGTTCGACGGGTTGATCCACGGATCACAATTTGGGTCGTAACTATATACGGAATGAATCTTAGAATGGAAACCAGATACTTTTTAAATCCGAAAAGTCATGTGATCACACACCCATACACCCACACCCATCCCTACGGCTCTCCTATCTATTGATAAACACCCAAAAACGCCCGTACAAGTGTATCAGATAAAGCCATCCACACCGATCATCTGATCATCATCATCATCAACAACAATTTTAAGTTGCAATCGCCGAATAGTAACTTATAGCCATTTCTTATCTGAATTGAATTGCACATCTTTTTCCTGCATCTTAGTTCGTAGAAACTTGAATTTATCAACGTTTCCACTACGCTTCCACTACGCTTCCAACCACGTTTCCAACTACGTTTCCACTACGCTCCCACACTCGAGCCTCAATCGCCCATGTTTTGTTTTCCAATCCCGTGTGTTTTCCCTTTCCCTATGGACTTCATCGTCCGATGCAATCTAACATTATCCAATCTTAAATATCACCTAAATAAACAAAACGATAGCGACTTTACGACACATTAGCTAGAAAATACTATCGAAACCCGACAATCCATCATCAACAAACTTGCTTGACTCACTGGTTGAGAAGCCGCATCAACATTGTCTGGTCTGGCCAAAACAACACTAATCTCGAGTGTTTTGTTTGTATCTTTCATGTATAATCTGTATAATCTGTATAATGTTGTATAACCTTGTATAATCTTGTATATAGATGAGCTGCAATGGGAGTATAAGTATGGAGACATGGAAAGGGTTCAGTAACATCTAGTGTCGTCCAACAATAGTTTCGGCTGTCCTTCTTTAAAGACAACAACGATATATCTCTGTAAATACCTTACAGGACTCGTGTTTATTTGGCCCGAATACACGGCACCTTCCAAATAAAGTGTCTACTCGCAATTGGCTCAGGTATTTGCCGTGGTTTTCCCAATTGTCCCTGACGTTACACTAACACCTCCACTGGCCCTCCCCCTCTTTCTTTCTTTCTTTCTTCTTTCGAAAGTCTGCGGCGTCACACACTCTCACTTTGCGTTGTGACAAGAACCACAGAAAAACGACCTTCTTTCCTATAAATACACAGGAAGAAGAAGACAAACACAGCAGAACTTGAACCTTAACTTGGTGTTCTGACGTATCCCAAAAAGTGCATTCGAAGTATACTCGAAAAACCCAAAAAGTACGTTTGAAGTACCCTCCGAAGTACCCTAAAAGTACCCTCCAAAGTACCCAAAAGTACCCTCCAAAGTACCCGTTTCTCGAGGCTCCTTAAAACCTCCTTCGCTTCCCGCAACCAATAATCAACAACAACCAAAAATGCTTTCTGTTAATGACTCGCAAGTGCCAGATATCTCGACACTTTCGATCTCGTCGATGTCAGACTACCACAATTTCGATTTCCCCGGAAAAGACGCACAGCGCGAAGCAGTGCTCGATCTGATCGACCAGCAAGGCTTCATCCCAGACGACGTGGTGGAGCACGAAATCGAATGGTTCTACGACGCCCTAGGAATCGACGATCTCTTCTTCTCCAAAGAATCGCCGGAAATGATCGCAAACATCATCCATACGCTGTACGCCGCAAAAGTCGAGTCCTTTGCCAGACTCAACATCGCAGGAAACACCACCGACAACGAACCTGCTACCCCCATCGCCGACAAAACGTCCTCGGGCGCATTTTCCGTCAAAACCCAAGTGGTCACCGACACCCACTCCGTTTTCATGGAAACAGGCCACCAACTCGACGCCAAAATCGACTCCCTCTTGCTGGACAGCCCTCAAAACCGCTACAGACTGATCTCGTACACGGCGGAAAACAATCTAAAACTCACATTTGTGTACCGCACGGTTTTCGCCCATGAGCCCGCAACAGCTCACAAACTAACCTCGGAGCAGCTCACAAAGGGTGAAATCGATTCCATCAGCGACTTGACCATGTCCCAAGTCACTTCCAAAGAAAACAAAAAACTGTATGGGCTGATTATGCAACAGATGCACCAGCGTGAGGGGCCTATTATCAAGACTTTGAACTCCGTGGCTGACCCAGACGAAGTGCGTATTGTGGTGGGCTTCAAACGCGGTACCACAAAGAGCTACTACACGGCATTGTCATCATTGCTGCACTACTACCATCTCAAGCCTTCCAAGGTCTATTTGGAGACATTTGCCAACGACGTTATGATTTACTCGCTATATGTCAAACAATCGCAACAGTCCGAGGACGTTTTGAACAGTCTTTCAATGTCCATTCTTCAATTCGAAAGAGAGGCGTCCTTGTTGTATTCCATCCCAAGTAATTACTTCCAGGATTTGTACCAGCAAAGAAGTTTCTCCCCACAAGAAGCTATCTATGCACACATTGGTGCCATTTTCATCAACAACTTCATCAACAGACTTGGTAATGAATACCAGGACTTGGTGAGCCAGTTCAATTTGTCTTCCATGACCAACAATACCTCTATGCTCGAGATCTTGAACGGTTTGAAGAAAAAACTAAGAAATGAGACTTACACGCAGCAGATGATCATTGAAGTTTTGCACAAGTATAAGGACATTGTTTCCAAGCTTTACAAAAACTTTGCCCAAGTTCATTACGTTTCTTCTGCTCGTAGTGGGTTTGCAAAAACCTTGTCATACCAAAGACTGTCGCAGCTTGAGCCTTTTGCAGACGACAATGAATTCGAACAATACCTCAACAAGTTTATCCCTAATGACTCGCCAGACATGTTGATCCTACAGACGCTTGCTCAGTTCAACAAGTCTGTGTTGAAAACCAACTTTTTCATGACGAGAAAGGTAGCCATCTCTTTCAGACTAGATCCAAAGTTGATTATGCCTGAAACCGAATTCCCAGAAACACCATACGGTGTGTTTTTCGTTGTAGGTAACACTTTTAAAGCTTTCCACATTCGTTTCAGAGATATCGCAAGAGGCGGTATTCGTATCGTTTGTTCCAAGACTCAGGACATTTACGAAGTCAATTCCAAGATGGCTATCGATGAGAACTATCAACTGGCCTCCACCCAGCAACGGAAGAACAAGGATATACCAGAAGGTGGTTCTAAAGGTGTGATTTTGTTGAACCCAACGCTCACATCACAGAAACAAACCTTTGTCGCGTTCTCGCAGTATGTGGACGCCATTATTGACATTCTTATTCAGGATCCATTGAAGGAGAAGTACGTTGACAAATTGAACCAGCAAGAAATTTTGTTCTTTGGGCCTGATGAGGGTACAGCTACTTTTGTGGATTGGGCTACCGCACACGCCAAGAGCAGAGGCTGTCCTTGGTGGAAGTCATTTTTGACAGGTAAGTCACCATCCATGGGCGGTATCCCTCATGATGTTTATGGCATGACATCATTGAGTGTCAGATCTTATGTCAATGCCATTTATGAAACCCTTGACTTGCAAAATACAACCATCAACAAGTTCCAAACCGGTGGGCCCGATGGAGATCTGGGGTCAAACGAAATTTTGCTGTCCTCACCCAACGAACAATATGTGGGTATTGTTGATGGATCGGGTGTTTTATGCGATCCAAATGGTCTTGACCAAGAGTCACTAAAAGCTTTGGCTATAAAGAGAAGCACAATTTCCGAATATGACACATCAAAGCTGAGTAGTCAAGGTTTCTACGTTTCCGTTGAAGACATTGACGTGAAGTTACCAAATGGAGTGGTAGTGGCCAACGGCACGACTTTTAGAAACAGATTTCATCTAGAGCTTTTCCAGTTTGTGCAGAAGGTGGATCTGTTTGTCCCCTGTGGTGGGAGACCTAACTCGATTGATGTAAATGTTTTGCAGTATTTCATCGATGCCAAAACAGGCAAATGCAAGATTCCTTTTATTGTTGAAGGTGCCAATCTTTTCATTACGCAACCTGCCAAAATCGCATTGGAAGAGCACGGATGTGTTTTGTTCAAAGATGCTTCTACCAATAAAGGTGGTGTCACATCTTCCTCTCTGGAGGTTTTGGCATCATTGACACTAAATGACCATGACTTCATTCACGAGTTTATCGGCAAAACTCCGGGCAAAACCACGCAATTGTATGACGATTATGTCAAGTTCATTCAAAGTAAAGTTGAAAAGAACGCGAGATCAGAGTTTGAACAGTTATGGCAGCTCAAACAGACCTCTGGCACTTCCATTTCCGAACTTTCCAACGTCCTCTCACAAACGATCAACAAATTGAACGATGAGCTCATTATCTCTAACGAGCTGTGGATGAATGATCTTGAGCTCCGCAACTACCTGTTGCTGAAGAAAATCATTCCCGCCTTGTTGATCAACGTTGCTGGTCCTGAACAAGTGCTTCGTAACGTACCAGAATCGTACTTGAAGGCCTTATTGTCCAGTTACTTATCCAGTTCCTACGTTTACAGTTACGGTGTGGACGTGAACATTGGAAAGTTCTTAGAGTACATCGGTGAATTGAAGAGAGAGGCAAGAGGATTCAAGTAGTCTTTATACAGTTTGCAGGAACAAACATGTGTGTAGTTAAAATCAGGAATTTCAGAAGTGAATCTATTTCATGAATGCTGTTGATGAATTTGAGCAACCAAAGGATCAGATACATCCAAGTACTTTATGGAACCTGGGACTAAACTCTTACTGCTTGCTCAAAGTTGGAAAAAGTGAAAGGGTAAAGAGTCTAGCATGCATTACCATGACTTTACTTGTAAAGCCTTAGGAAAGGAAATAGAGCAATGTGTTGATGCTTCGAATAGGGCTCAAGGTCTTGTGCAGCCCGAAATGTCACCCCAAGGATCCAGACCAGCAGTTCAGAAACACAAAACGATTTCTGAGCATCTAGTCCAGGCAGCTAATGAAAAGACATACAATGAAGAGCCCTGGAAGGATGAGGACCTTTACTTCAAGAAAGTAATACTCTCTAAGCAAGCTTCCTACAAAATTTTACAGCACTCTGTGAATGGTGGGGAGGCAGAAATAATGGGCATGCTAGTGGGAACTGTGCACATGAGAAATGTGGTGGTATATGATTCCTATGCATTACCCGTGGAGGGCACAGAGACTCGAGTGAATGCTCAGCTTGAGTCCTACGAATACATGGTACAATACATGAGCGAGGTGCATGACTCCCGACCTGAGAATTGCCATATCGTGGGTTGGTACCACTCTCACCCGGGATACGGGTGCTGGCTGAGCGGTATAGATGTCCAGACGCAAGAGTTGAATCAAACTTTCCAGGATCCGTATGTGGCTGTAGTGGTAGACCCCAAAAGGACCTTGGAAGAGAACAAGCTTTCGATTGGAGCCTTCAGAACAATACCAGTTACCGAATGTTCCAGCTCGGAAGCTGTCAATGAGGTCGTCAATGAGGTCGTCAATGAGGTCGACGTCAAAGACAGTGAAAAGTACGGACATCATTACTCTAGATACTACGAATTAGAACTTGAAATCTGCGGGACAGGTGCTGACGAGGCCTTGCAGCAGCTGGAGCTGAGACAAGATAAACCTATCCAAGACTGTCCCGAGGGTGACGAGCTGATGGAACATCTTTTAGAATGCATCAAGAGTTGGCATAATTATCAGAAACTGTCTGCCTCCAGTCAATTCATCCTAAACGCTCCGCCATCACAGCCCTTATTTGCTGCAGATGAAAAGGACGTAGAGATGAGAAGCGGCTCGCCTTTGATTTCCGTCTCTACAACTGCAAATAGTTCTGTTTCGAGCGCTGTTGATGATAACGAAAGAAGCGACGTCGATATGACGAGCCTGCACTTGAAACCACAACTGAGCACTCAAAGCAGTCTCATAATGAAACCAACAGATGACGAAGCTGTTCCTGTGTCGGACCCAGTGTCTCAAGAGACGGCTCTGGCTTCTGAATTTCGAGTACAACGTAACATGCTTCACTCATTGAAACTCAAAGAGTATCAGCGACTTCGATATTACAGAGATGCCTTCACTCTGTGGAACGAGTAGGAGTGGATTGGTCCTGCAAACTGAACGTTATGATTCCTGACAAAGCTTCTCCGTTTTCCTCAAATTTGTTCGGAGAATACGAAGAAACTATAAAGTCTGGATTCGATGGATTTGATGCCACGATGTTTATTCTGTTCTTAGGCTTTTCAAGACTGTATTCAGTGTATTCGGCGTCGGGTGCTAAATGGGTCCCTTGCTCTGGGTTCGTTGTCCTCACAAGTCCACCAAACTCAATCACATCGCTCGACCATTGCAATACTCTACCATCTGAAGTTCCAATCAAGAGCCCATTAGTTGAATCTAAAGAAGCCTTGAATTTTTGAGAATCCAGTTGGAAAGGTAGAGCCAGCTCATTGATTTTGGATAAACCTTGTCGAATGTCCAAGATGTCAATAGATTCGCTATTTCTCTTCACAACATACAAAAAATGCTGATTCACACTCTGAATTAACTGCACAATGCCGCAATTGCCGTCTTTCACTCCCAATGAATTTTTGTCGGCCTGTGGCATTACGGATTTTAATCTAGTGTCGATACCGAATATGTCGTTCTTGTATGTTGCACCATAGCGAAAAGAAGAGACTATTGAATCGAAACCTTGATCAAAGCACGATACTATGCTTCGATGACCACTAACTCTGCTCGGAACCGAACTAGTCCAAAGTGGAATCCTGCGGTTCAAATCATAGGCTGAAACTTTATTTCGAGACGAGCCCGTCAAAAATCCAGATTTCAGAAAGAAGCTGAGTGCGAACACTTTGTCATAGTTCTCGTTCTCGGGATTCACTACGGAATAACTGAACAATGGAGCATGTTCGGTGGCATGAGGAGATAATGAAAAGAGCTGGATGGGCAAATCTTTCGAAGAAACTAGCATTACGTTGACTCCTTCATTGCCGCCAAACATTGAATAATAAGGATGAACGCAACTTGATACAATAGACTGCGCTCTGAAGAACCGCTTGAAGGGTACAAGGACAGCGCCAGGTTCCTCAGGCACCAGATATTGACGAATGCCAAAATCGTTGGACACCGTTACCACAGAAGTGCCATCGGGTGACCAATTCAAGTCTAAACAAATGGTGGGATCCTTCAAGTTGATATGTGTGTTCAAACTGTTCCCATCGCTCTCTTGTCCATACTTAGAGCGTTCCAAGGTTGGGAAATTGTATTCCTGATTACAAGTGGTTTTACTCCACCAAAAATCCTCCTTTTTCCACGCCTGAAAAACGCTTCGCCCATGGAAAGTGTCTCTAGTGTCATGTACGATATTCAATGATCTCATAGATCCATGTTACCGGTGCTGTGGAGCCAGTTTAGCCTAGTTCAAATAAGCGATGAGCTTGATCAACTTTATATAATTTTTCAGAAAATATCAAAATGTTGATGGAAAAGATCCTAAAAAACACAAGTTTGGCGGTCATAGAAGTGATCTTGACTAGATTCTATTCGCTCCATACTACTTTGGACACTTGAATATATATCTGGGGCTTTTAAACGATGGTTTACCGTGGATTTGGCCTCGAGCAAGTGTCACCCCCGAGTGACAAGCCTTTCAATGAGATGACGCCCGAAGAACAAGGCGACAAGGGTGCTCAGATGATGGTGAACTTCATGACGTCCTGTCCCGGGAAAGCTGCTATAAGTGGTGTTACGGGTTTCGCTCTCGGTGGTGTTTTTGGTCTTTTCATGGCATCCATGGCTTACGACACTCCTCTACATACACCCACGGTACCGGGGTCAACACAGCTGCCCAGCAGCATGCAGCATATTTCTGACTTGCCGTTCAAGCAGCAGGTCAAACTTCAGTTTGCAGACATGGGGAAAAGAGCATATTCTAGTGCGAAGAACTTTGGTTACATTGGTATGATTTACTCTGGTGTTGAGTGTGCCATAGAGTCTTTGAGGGCCAAAAACGACATCTACAATGGTGTGGGTGCTGGTTGCCTCACTGGTGGCGGGCTTGCATATAAAAGTGGTCCAACAGCTGCTTTGGTTGGTTGTGCAGGGTTTGCAGCCTTCTCTACTGCCATTGACTTATACATGCGCCAAGAACACACCACACCTCCCAAAAATGACTTTGACGAGTGAAGAAATGTCCAGGTCTCACACAGCGAGCATAATCGAGAGAGCCGTAGAAAGGCGGAATCTAGCCTCGACACACACACCTGTAGATAGAAATGTCGTCCCGTCTTGTATATTACACCCTCCGTTCTTTAAACTTTGTATACTACACACTGCTCAGGAATACGTTGAGCAAAACTAGAACTATAATACAGGCAACCCATGCTATCACCTCAATTTTGCCGTTATGTTGGCGTTTGTCATTCAGAATGGTCATAATTTGATCCAGCTTTTCAGTGTTGGTTCGAAGGTTTTCATTGATGCTGTCCAATTGGCCTCCTTCACCCACAAAACTGGAAGCCTTTGATTCTTCATCAGCTTTATCTTCGTCATCATTCAAAAGTCCGGCGAGTGAAGCCTGAGAATCGGACACATGCATTCTAACGCTACCTTGATCTGATGGGGAACGTATCCGATCTTGCAATATACTCCAGTCCGTTTTCTTGTCAGCACTGGACAGAATACGTTTCCAGCGGGATTCGACCGGTTTTCTATGCGATTGTGGATCTTCTTCTTTGCTTTCGGAGGCAGAAGATAAGTATCCCAGCGGGAGAGGTTTCCCCAGTCTGGCTTTCAGTTCTTTAAACCTTTCTCTAGACCTAGTGGACGTAGATTCGTTTTTCCCGACGCCAGAAAAACCCCGGTTCTTGGTTTTGAAGAATTGCAGGGCCTCCTCTTTTGCTGGATCCTCGTGGCTTGGTGTTCTAGAATAGATGATACTTCTTCTAGATCGCAGTTTTGGCGTGAAATGCAATTCTTGCTCCATTTCGTCCCTTGAACGTGGCCTTGCCTCTGTGAATTTGGGTCTGAAAGGATTGAAACCGTCTTCGGGCTTAATGGTACTGAAATCGGGCTGAGCAATGTTGATTGGGGGCCGTTTTTCAAATGATTCTTGTTGTTTGTAGTTTAAGTCCACAACCGGCTGGCTTTCCTGTAAGTATGGACCATCATGTATGTCGGAGACAACCGACGTGGAATTGTCCGATATTATAGAGTCTCTATGCCTCTGAGTGTCTCGCTTGTGGTTCCGGTTGTATATTTCGTTGATTTTAGCGATTCGAGATTCACTTGCCAACCTGTTTTCATATGACGGAAGATGGGACTGGTCGAGGATTGAGGGTTTCATTCATTCGTGAAGGAATCTTTTGTAATAACACGGTATCCTAGGCTGGAATAACTGAAAGTCGGTGATCTTTTGATGGTAAACTTGAGGTTGTTGATGTTTATTGTAGAATTCAAGATTTTGAACTAGGATCATCAAGTCATTACTTTCACTCAAGAACTAAAGAGTAGAACTACCAAGAAAAGCCAGACATCACAATTGAGCTCGCAATTCAACAACTACAAGGAATTCAAGAGTGCAAATTCGAAAATGATTATAGAACTCCCAGAAAGTTGTTTGGTGGTTTACCTGTCTTTATATAAAATTCGGAATTGGTGTATAGCAGGTTCGATATTAGAGGGTAGCAGATGATATTAGTTGAAGTTGAACTGCTGGTTGACGTTAGAACCGAAGCCAAAGGTGTTGCCTGCGCTCTGTGGAATCATGCTTTCGTCAAGGGCATCGTCGTCCTCACCAAAGTATTGTTCGATAATGTTGAATGCCTTTTCGTAAATCTTTTCGTTTTCATTTTGCTGACACTTGAAGATCTTCTCTACACCGCCAGCACGCTCTATGTAGTCGGCATTTTCGTTAATATGCAAACCACGAGCTTCTTTATCGGCTTCACCCATCTTCAATATGTTTTCCAATGCATCCAGCGTAACTTCGATGATTCTGTTGTCGGCGATGTCCAGCAGGTCACACAAGGGCTTTATGCAGCCTTGAGAAACGAGGTAACGGATAATATCAGGCTTTTGCAAACCTCCAGAAGATGCATTGGAGATGGCCCAACAGGCCTCTTTCTTCGTCTTGTAGTCTGCAACGTCCAGAAGCTTGACCAGAGGGGGTATCAAATTGGCGTCAATGGCAGCTTGGATCTGATCGGTATTTCCTGCTGTGATGTTGGAAATCGTCCAACACGCTTCTTTACGGATGGATTCCTTCGTGGAGGTGAGCAAGTTTCTTAGTGCGCCCAAAACACCGCTATTGATGACCACCTGGGTTTGCAAGTCGTTTCCGGTCACAATGTTCCCGACAGCCCTCAGAGCTGGAGTTTGCACGAGTGTGGATTGGTGGTTCAAAAGTTCCACCAGTCTCTTAGGGATTCTAGCGTCGATGACGGCTTGAATGTTATTAGCAGGCCCATCAGAAAGATAGGAAATGGCCCAACTAGCGTCCACGAGCGTTTCTGTATCCATCGAGTAGATGAGTTTCGCAAGGGTGGGCAGCGATTGTGACACGACGGACCAGTCTGGTTGTGGTTTTTTACCTCTGCACAAGTTCGATAAAGTCCAAGTTGCGGTTCTGATGAGGGAGGTTTTGCTCAGGTCGAATAGCGACAAGATGGGTTGCATTGCACCGCAGCTCAAGACGTAGTCTCTGTAGCCTGTGGAGTCACCAGCGACGTTACCCAAGGCCCAAATAGCTTGTTCTTTGACCTCAACAGATCCAGAGTACAACAGCTGGATGAAAAGAGGCACGGCTCCAGCTTCCACCACCACTTTGGTTTGATCCGAAGACCCGGATGCAATATTGGTCAGAGCCCAAGCAGCTTCCAATTGCAACATTTCTGGTTGATTCTCGTTCATAAAATTCACCAAGTTAGGCACCACGCCGGATTGGATCACCGTGTCGATTGGTGGCCGGTGTTCACGCGACAAAATCTGGCGGAATTTGACTGTGGCATTGAGTTGTTCTTGTAAATCCGCTGAGTTGATCTGCTGGATCATTTGTGGCAATTCCTGCTGTAATTGCGTGTAAAACTGTTGGTCTGCGGAGCTAGTTGCCTCGTCCTCATCTTCAGACTCTGCACCACCTGCTGGGGCATTGAAATTTCTCCTTTTTGCCAAAGCTTCGTCTCTTTTGGCCTTTCTCAGCTCGACTTGTTGCGTATCTCTACGACGACGCAACTCATCGGCAGAGAACCGTCCTTTATTTTTGAAGTTGGTACGTCTGTATTCCGGGACAAACTTGTTGGAGGATGTTGAATCGCCGTCCATTGTGTCGATTGATGGTGATAGTGGACTCGAATCAAGGCCTTAATGGGGTCTTTGGAGTCTAAGTTCAAGTATGGGATAGCAGAAGGATAGGTTAGAATGTTGCAATTTTACAAAATTTTCGTCAATTCAATTGATATCACCATACACGTCTTTTAGCTGGTTCAATATGTATGCCAACAATCGTTAAGCATGAAATAGACTCTTGGCCTGGCGGTAAATGAGGGCTACAGTGCCAGTAGTTTTAGTTCTTTACTTTTCATATTCCATTGCGGTTTTTGGCTTTTTTTCTGGATGTTTTTTGGTGGACTTTTGTTAGACTAAACAACTGCTAATAATCGAACTTTTGTTTGAACTGTCATGGACATATAGACGAAAGTCGAGTTGGTAGTGCTCTGCTCTCAACACCGTTACTTCATACAGCTTACTATCGTCGAACTTTAGTATCGATTGTGCGATGGTGACGATATTTCGACATCAAGTCAATTTTGTAGGGCGTTAGGGCTTTGACACACATCTATTAGAAATATAAAGGTATAAAAAGTTTGGAGGGGAATCTGGGACGGAAGGACAGGTACTGGCAAACACACCGGTTGACATACACCTTTTAACACGCAGTCGTAATGGCGATACTCACTAATGGGCAACACACACGCACATTAGTTCGCACACACATACACACACACACACGCACACACAACGCACAACGCACAACGCACAAACACGCAAACACACCGAGTTTCGCTCACTCATTGCAATGCTGGCGCGCGAAAGAATCACACACATTTTTCGCGCACTGCATTACACATTGCAGTTTGGCTTTGCACATAGGTAATTTGGAGTTTATTCAAAATTGCGCTTCACAATAGCATGAGAGCACCAAGAACAGCAGCAGAACCACCGGTCAAACCCAGCAACTTGTGGGCACCGTCAAAACCGGCAGCAGCAGCGTTGGCGGTGGCAGCCTTCTCGACAACAGTCGAGGTAGGGTTGTGGGTCTTGTTGAACTTCCCGTATTTGTGGGTACCAGTGTTCTTTGGCGCGTGAGTACGAGAAGTCTTGTTGAACTTACCATACTTGTGGGTCCCGGTGTTCTTTGGCGCATGAGTACGAGAAGTCTTATTGAACTTACCGTACTTATGAGTCCCAGTGTTCTTTGGAGCGTGGGTACGAGAAGTCTTGTTGAACTTACCGTACTTATGGGTCCCAGTGTTTTTTGGCGCATGGGTTCTAGAGGTCTTGTTGAACTTACCGTACTTGTGGGTTCCGGAGTTCTTTGGAGCATGGGTACGGGAAGTCTTGTTGAACTTACCGTACTTGTGAGTTCCGTGGGTAGTAGTCACCGTAGTGGTGTGATGGTCACGGTCCTCAGCAGCAGCAACGACAGACGACAGCACAGTCAAGGCCCCTAAGGCCAATCCCGTACTTAGCTTCATTGTTTTTTAAAGGTCTTATTTTCAGCAAGCGAGGCAGGCAAGAAAGGTGAAATAAATCGAACTCAAAGAAAAGTCTCTTGGAAATAAACGAACAGACAAACAAAAGATAACGACAATCTCTTGGTTCCAGCTGTTCAGCAAGTGCTTTGTTCTGTGACTCTTCTCTACCGTTAGGTGCGTGAGAATTCAGCTCAAAGCGTGTGGTCTTTCAGCTGTGTTGTACCGTTTTTTGTCCTTCCTGGCCTATCTTCTTGAAAACTGGCTATTAAGAAACTCACTTCTTTGTTTTTCATTCGAAAATTATGCTCCTTTTAAAGAAGCGACATTTGTTGCCATTTTCCCATCCCAAAAAAAATCCCGGTTCAATACGGATATCACTACTTCCGCAGAATTTTTGCAGCTTCTTCGCCATACGCGGAGAGAAAAAATTCCCTCTTGGTCTAGGTATGTCAAAATATCACTCACGCCGTGTTCACGCTTTCTTACCCAGAAGCACTCTGTGAACCAACCAGGGCCGTTGTTTTTTTTTTCTTCTCTCTGGTTGTAATCTCAATGAGACCGTGGCGTGGCATACGTATGGATTGTTGACATTTAAAGGGCGCACGCATGGTCGTTGTTGTTGGCCAAATTCGGATATTTTTGTTTGCCGGCAAAGCGGTCGGTCGGTGTGTTGTCTTGTAGTAGCCATATGGGCACCGCAGCTTGGTTAGTTGCTTACGCACATGGCGGAGCGGTGGCATGGTAACTGTAATGTGTGAAGTTTTTCTTATCTTCTCGGGTTGTCAGTAGAGGACGAGATGATGAAAAATAACTGTGAGAGTTGGGAAAAAAAGAACAACACCGGGAGTCCAGGATTTGCGAGGGTTGGCATGAGAGTGATTTGATGTATAGGGAGAAGGGTGAGGTTTTAAACGAAACAGGAACCTGAGCCAACGCTTTTGAGAGAGGAAATGGTAACTTTGCTTAATTTTGCTTGTTTGAAAAGGAGTTTGCCGTTTGGACTCGTAGAAGATTTATTGTAGTGAGTTCAACTAGTAGCACCCTAGTCCTCAGATAGAAAGACTTTCGAGACTGGTGTTTGGGAGAGATTTTTTGAATTCTTGGTGTAATGTTTTTAAGATGTTGATCATTTGAGACCCAGATATGGGCTCATTGAAAATCTTGATCAGCGGCTTGAAACGGGAAACGGTTAACTTGGCAACCGCAATTGGCAGCAATTCTTGTGGTTATTTTCATGGAGGACTCTTCTGAACTCCTGAGGACAATCTCGTAGAAAATCAGATGTTGCCAAAATCTAGCAGCGTCACTGACAGTCTTCCGGACCATAGGAGACTGCCAATTGTTGTTCAATCAAACACCTTGTGTGGTGACAAACTAATGTGTCACAAATGCATCTTTCATGGGAAAGTAAAGTCTGAGTCCAGCGCGTTGCACGAAACTTCCAAAATGCAGCTAAACCCTAAAGATGATGAAACCTCATTAGACACTCAGCTCATTGCGCACCGCAAGTCTTTGAACAATTGGAACGGTGATGGTAACGTCAAATCTATCAACCACCTGTCTAAGCGTCCAGTACATCGACACCACCGCACTCAAAATCATCTCAAAGCTCTGCCTGCAAGCTGGCGAACCATTCTTAGAGCCCTCTCAAATACCGGAGCTTAACGTCACTTTACCTTAATTTTCCTTTGAGCTTGTCATACATTCTCTTACTATTTTCAATTGTTCAATAGTGCAGCGAAGAAGTTCCAATCGCCTAGCCGCCGAACTTTCTTATATACTTCACTCCAACATCACTGTATACGAACTGTTCCGGCTTGAAGACGCCATCCACATTTTCAATTAAATGTCTTCATATAGCATTATTACGAACTTTAACGATACTAATCTCCTACAGCATACTCTCACTCATATCTACGAACCACACTCAAGTCTGTTCTTTACACAATAATCAGGAGAAAACCCAATGTCTTTCTGTCTTCACCTTTGTAGAACGCGGACCCGTAGTGAGCGGGCAGTAGTCGCAGTAGAAATGGCATGTCTTATTAAACGGGAATTGTCATTTTAGCCACTGTAGCTTCTCAGGTAAGGAATACAGTCTTGCTCCAACATTGGCATACTTGCACATGGCTAAATACGGTTAGCAGTGGTAGCCGGGGCGGCGTTTGGGGAAGGGTCTGTGACAATCGGCTCGTTGGAGGCGTATGTGGTATTATGAGTCGCATTGGTATTAGTAGCACCGGTAGCTGGGTTATTAGCGGTGTAGGTAGGATTGTTATTGGCTCCAGGTTCCATATCCGTGACACCAGACACGTTGCGTCTGTGGTCGGGGTCTACCATTTTATCGTGATGGGTACCGTTGTAGGTTGAATCGCCAGTAGAGAAGGTGTGTTGGTCTTGGCCCACACCTGTACCAGCACCGGCACCGGTACCTGCAGCATTGCCACCTCTGTTGTTTGCGAGAGCTTCTGCATCGTTGCGATTAGCATCACTGACTCTTAGTCCGGTCCAAGGGTTGAGTTTCAGTCCAGAATTGGAGTATGGTGTCCATAATGCTTTAGACCCTCCGCCACGGTAGGTAAGGGGCTTCATCACTAGCAGGCCAATCAAAATGCTGCTGATCACAAACAATACAAACGCCAAGCCCGCAAAAGCAATAGACGCCTGGGAGCTGTGACATGCCCGGGTGTGTGGGTTGGAAGTGTACTTTGACGTGAAAGGATCGTAGGACCCGCCAGAATTGGTAAAATCGCTAAATGACCCATAGCGAGGCTGGTAGCTGCTCGTGGTGCTAAGCCCGCACGATCTGGAGCCGTGTGCCTTGGCCAGTACGATAAATGCCACCAGCCACAAAATCATTAAAATCAACTCCATAATCAAGTATAGCCCCGGTAATAGGAACCGGTGCAAAACAGGGCCCAAAAGCGACAATAGCAGCAAGTAGAAAGTCGAAATGGCGGCAACCGCCAAACCATAATTGGTTTTTCTGCTGCCATGGTAGTCGTAGCTTTTTATAGCATATCCCAACAGTCCTAAAACAATCACACTCGAAGCGAATTGCCAGAAACGCAGCGATATCAACAAAAAGTCCGTCACTGCAAGGCCGAAAATGGCTGCTCCCTTTTTCGCTTTACGTTTTTCACCCTCATTTCCATACCCACTTGCGTATCCCGTATCGCGGTTCTCGTGCTGCGTGGCAGGGACCGTAGGGCCTCCGACCGCAGTGCCACCAACCTCGTTTCGATATGTGTTATCAGTCGCTGACATCTTATTTGTTCACTCGATAACTCAGTCCTTGCGGTGAAAAGAAAACTAATAAAAAGATCCCGAGAAAACTCCGATGAACTGCAACGTCAGGAAAAACCATATGCCAACTTCACGATCCAACGCTTCAAATGCAGCCTTTTATACTTCAAAATGTCAATCCCTTAAGCTTCTCCAATGCCACCTTTTCCACTACTTTGGTCCAGCCTGCTCAAGTCTCCCCTGACACCTGGCGACAGCAATCCTTGGCGCAGCAAAATTGTCCCGGCCCGCTTTTGATCGGCCTCAAAATCCAGGTGTCCCTCCGTAAACTTTCCGTTATTGACAATCCCCGTTTTCTGATTAATGGCTGTGGTTGTTCTTCTTGCTGCTTGCAGCCTTTATTCTGAGTGCAGCCATGTAAAGACTGACACCTTTACTGTTTGTCTTACTCAGCGGCTCAATTGACACGGTAAAAGAGAATGGAGAGTTGCAGAAGGACCGGTGACCTTTGGGCATTGTGGTATCAGCGCAAAAACCAAACTATTTGGCCTTGAAAGGGAACAGTAACACGTTCAAAAGTGAGGTTGTTCGGCTTGCTCATCGCAGATCAAAGCATTTACTGTCATCAAATCAATATTTTCCTTAATTGAAACTCCCCTGATCACATGACAAAAAGTGTTTAGCTAAGCATTCTGGACCAAGTCCATTTTCGTTCATAGTGACATTTACCATTCTCATCACATGATCTCGAGTGGCTTAAGTAATCGGCAGTGGGCCCAGAGTATTCTCATAGCCATAAATACGCATCTTTCACCAGGACAGGCGATGTCGTTCATGCACGAACGGCAGAGGTGTGAGGTCTAGAACGACCCTCTCTCTCCAAAGGTGGCACGTTCCGCTCCAAGGGTTTGGAAAGTGGCACGGAACCCATAAGACCCTTTCTTTCTGCAAGCGATGAGCTGCGGATGTAAAGTGGATCTTCTTGGTAGTATTCGTCGACAATAGGGTGTAGTAAGACAGTCTGATTCTTGATAGTAAGAATGCTATTGGTGGGTACAGTAGTCCAGTCACCACGTTCGAATGTGAGAGGCTCGGAGGCAACCATAATAACGTCTTGGTTTCTGTCCAGCCGTTCCATGCGGTACTCACCCGGGGACGACTCGACGAAGCGCGATCCGCAGCTGAAATGCAGAGACGCGGCTTCGTCGGTCTTGGACGTCACGTACCGCGAAACAACCACACTAGCTCCGTCTGTGACGGCAAAATTCAAAATCGAAGGCTCAGCATAGGGATCCGACGCATTGGCCTCCCGGGTCCAGTCCTTGATGTACTCGATGGTCTGCATCATGCACTTGCGTAGCGTAGCATGTCCAAAATCGCCCCGTTTGTCAGAAGTGTCGCAGCCCATCTTGTGCAGAGTATCGAGGAAAAGCGCAAATGCACACTCTGAGTCGGTGCTTCCTTGAATAAGATTGAAGTATTCGTCGTCCAAGTGAGCCAAAAACCGTCTCTTGATCTTGAGGAAATTTGATATTCCACCGTTGTGCATAAAAGTGATGCGATGGTAAGTAAACGGATGACAGTTGGTCTCGGAGAGCACACCGTACGTGGAGGCCCGAACATGCGCGAAAACGAGCGCAGATTTGGTCTTTTCAGCTAGCACGTCCAGGTTCTGGTTATTCCACGCTGGTGTGATGGCCTTAAAGATGCAGGGTCCATCTTCTTCAAGTTCTTCGTCCGCTGAGTAGTATGCCAGCCCAAATCCGTCACCATTGATAGGTCTTCTAGTATCGAGCCGCAGCCGACTATCAAACGATTGCTTGATAATCGAATGTGCAGGTCGCGTCAGAAGATGCGATAAACGAATCGGCTCTTTGCCTGAAAGCTCAATTCTAGGTTAGTATATCAACATCGTAACATGCCACACCACCACATCGGTGATCGTAAGCCAAAAACACTGTTCCGAACGAACCTTTGAAAATTAAAAAACGACACATGTTAACCAAGGGCTTTTAAAGTTACGAGCCTCACGCCACGGCAGCAGCACTATGCTCTTTTACTTAGCAAAAGCTTGGTTCAAATGTTGGTTCTTTATAAATTTCCTATGTTTAAAGTCTTTCGAGATCTAATTTACTGTGAAAAAGGTGGCATTCTGATTAAATGCTCAAACCCACACAGACAAAAATCACGATTGACGCACACATCGGTCGAGGTAACAGGCAACTGGAAGGAGTTGAAGCGTTAGCGCTAGTCCTTCGTGTCTAGAATTAGCGTCACCGGTCCCTCATTGACCAGCTCACAGCTCATCATGGCACCGAAAACGCCGTCCTTCACGTTTTCATGGCCCAGTTCGTGGCGTAGATTCTCTAAAAATTTGTCGTAGAGTTCCTTGGCCAAGTGCCCTTTCTGAGCTTGATGGAAATCAGGCTTGGTTCCCTTTTTGGTCTGTCCTAAAAGCGTAAACTGTGAGATTGAGAGGATCTGGCCTTGCACTTCTCGAATGTTTTTTTTCCAGCCGTACCCTTCGTTGTCATCGAAAGCTCGCATAGAGACCACTTTCCTGGAAAGCTTCTCAATATCTTTTTCGGTGTCGTCAACAGATATACCAACGAGTAGCATGAAGCCCGTATTTATGCTGTTTCGATCGGTTAGCAGGCATTCTTAAACGGGCCCTTATCGGATGGAACTATGGTTCTTGACATACGCAGATACGATTTGGGAATCGACTGTTACAGAAGCACGACTGACTTTTTGAAGCACGATCTTCATGATGGACGAGTTGTGTATGTCTTCGATGTGTCTCTGCCCAAATGTGGGTATTTTCCGATCTTGGCTGCTATCGCGCCAGTCTCGGAAAGAAATATTACAACAACAGAGCAGAGGTGACCCCATGTGACTAGTGGAAATGGCCGCGTCTTTCTTGTGCAAACTCCACCAGTTAGCCTCTATGGCTTTGCCTGAACCAACGCCTGCGTTTGCAATATTCATTCATGACCGAAACCTTAGACGGTGGAAAAATCTCTTCGTGAGATAGACACAGCAGCCAATAAAACGAAATGCGGCCATAAAGGCCACGAGCCACAGAATGACGGAGAAATATACGGTAGACCGTTGAGGTAGAATTGAGACCGTTGTTTGAGTGGCCGTGCTAGAGCTGTTGAGTGACTCGTACTGTCCAATCCCACCCGTTTCGAGGACCACCGCAACAATGACGAAATTCGAAATAACCCACAAAATAATTACCACGGATCGCACCATGGCGTAGTAGCTAGTCTTTTTTTCCTCCAGCGAGAGCTCATCATCTTCTTCTTCGGCTGCTGGATTCTTTAATATCTCGCAATGCTTTAGATAGTTGGCATCAATTTCCATAGCAGAAACTGGAATTTCCAGTTTTACTGTTCCGTCTTCCTTCGAATGAATTTTGCCCAGTGGTTTCGCCGCGAAACCTTTAGTGCCCCAAGAAATATCATGGACGTTGCAAAAAGCATAAATGTTCAGCACATTGATGTATGACGGACTCAGCAGCAGATATTGTACAAAACTTGTGAACATATGCATTGGATGCAAGTACACTAAGGAACTCAACAGGTATAAACAGTAAGTTGAACCCATTGATATTATGAGATCTCTGAAAGTCTCTTGTAGAAGTAAGCCGCGGAATGTAACGTTCCCAGCATCTATGATGTTGCGAATCGAGTGCACACTCATAAAAATGGAACAAAATATCATGTACACCATGAGAACTGCAAAGAAGATGAAAGTTGACAGGTAAAACTTTGAAGTTCCCTTAGGTTTATTACCCAGGGAAAGAATGAATGTTATCAGCACGGAAACACCGTAAAGCCACAGAAATATCACCGACAAAACGCGGAAGACCTTTTGGTCATTGTATGAAACCGCAATCGAAACGGTTAGTATTCTGAAAACAAGAAAGAAAGAACTCAAGGAAAACCATGAAACCAAACTGCTCAAAGCAAGGTATATGAATTGCAGATTGAGCATGAATTTCCTGCCCACAGAGTGGCCACTGCTCCAAATCTTGTAAAAGTGAATAAATGAGTACAACGCTGCGAAGAAAGAGCCGTTCATCCATCTTCTCCGTTGCAAAATAAACTCAGGTATTTTTTCAGGAACATCGGTAGACCCATAAGAACTCTTTGAATATTTCAAGATCCAATTGCTATTTTTTTTCGTGACGATTTCGAAACATAGAATTCTATCTTCAGCAAGGTACATGTTAGAGATGAAAACCCTTGCGTTCAAATCGTCACCCATAAAATATTTCCGCAATGGCTCTCCTCGTATCGCTTCGAAGCGGTACGCAGAAAAAGCGCCCGGTAGCACGGTGATAAACCCAAAATTCGATTCTGTGGTCTTATCCAAAATGTTCGATAGTTTATATTCGAAGTTTTGCGAAGCTACAAGAGGATTGAAAAGCTTTCGAAACCCTTTGCCCAGATCCGTCTTGATTTCTCCACATGCTCCACCCACCTGTGGATTTTTAAATTCGCGCCATAGTTCATAAATAGAGTCCTTACCTGGCATAGTTCCAGCATCCAAAAGGTTGACAACGTTGGGCTGCAAGACTTCCCCAAAAGCCTCAAGTGCCCAACGATGAGAATTGATTTTTTTCTGGTTGTTTTCTTTCAAACAGAACAGCAATTGGATTGGTACAGTATTGACACCACAATCAAGTTCTACCTTTCCATCTTTAACGCTTCGAATGTTGACTTTGGAAGTGTGCTCATAAACGTGAGCGATTACTTTTTTGTCGTTGATTTCGCCTTTCGCAAAACCGTCCTGGTAACAGCCGAGAGCACTCATAAGAGCTAGTGAACGTTCATTGATCTTAGATCTTCCATCGGAAACGATGCAAACCACAATTTTTTTCCACGCATCTGAACCCCAAGTCGATGAATTCTTCTTTTTTGTGAAATGGCGTATATTGTCCATGACTCCCTTCAATGTTCTGCCTAATAACACATCGTCTTCGTTGTACATGGTTATTACTATCATGAGTTCCGTACGACGGGGTTGGCCATATTTCAGTTGGCGAAGCGTGAAATTGTTGGGCTGAAACATTAGCGGTTCGCACGTTACGGCCTGGTATCGCATGAACTTGAACTCGTTCGACAGCTTGTCTTGATCATCCACCGCTCTGACATATTGACCTATGAGGTTTTCACTGATGGGACAATCAAAGACGAAATTGCCCATGCTCAGCTTGAACTTCCGGACAGTAGTGTGTTTTCTCAACGGCCTACGGCCCTCGTCAATCGAGCCGCTTCCATCCATTTTCTCACCTCGGTTGTTGAGCACTATGTCCTCGTCTTCTTCATCCAAAAGTTCTCTGGAGCCCGCAAGTTTCGAGAGAGTGGTGACGTCCGCGTTGTCATACGAATAATCGGCCAAATCTCTGCTTCTTCTTTCGTCGTAGCCCGCAGAGCTAGCTCCGTCCGAATATACTTCTTGATCAGCATACTCATTCAAATCGAAGGTGCTGGCATATGGGTTAGCCATCTGGTTGTTGTTACCATAAAATGTGTTGATCTGGTAGTCATCGCCCGTTTGGTCGATATAATCTACAGGGTCTTCTGGGTCATATTTGTAGTAATCCGAGGGCTGGTTGTAATCTGGAGCAAACGTTGTAGAGTTTGAGGCTGGAGGTGGTCTGCGTTGATTAAGATGATGGTGATTTAGAATCGGCATAGTCTCTGCTGGGAATGCCTCGTCGTTACTGATCTGAGCGCTGGAGTCTGAATTTCTAGGGTCATAATCTATGGCATACAACTGGTCATTGCTCGCAGTTACGTCGTTAGCAGAAGGCATTGGTACAACATTATCGTGAGCCAAAGGAATGGGCTGTGCAGCATGGTATACATTAATCGTGGGAACATTGTAATGTTGTTGATGGCTCGCATTCTGCATCTGATATATTTCTTGATTACCATAGTGGCGATTTTGGTCGCCCTCGTAATCGTCGGTATACACCGGCTGAGTGCTTTGCGTGTATTGATGGGGGTATTGCTGATAGAATTCTCCATATTGTTGCCTGTTTTCGTGATCTTCTGCGGATTCATATTCATTCCCAGTGGATCCCATCACAGTGTTTTGGCTGCTATCAGCGTGGGCATACCCGGTACCATGTTGGTAGCGGTAGTCCATCTATTTAGAGGTCGTGAACGGATGGCTTTATAGCTGTTGAAGGTCCTCGAAATTGTTTGATCTCTGTTTCGCGTCTTATATACTCAGATCTCAAAATCAATAGAGGATTTAACGTCTCTGGCGATCGATCCAAATATAACTTTGATGTAGATGAGACAAGATGACGCTCAATCAGGTGTGAGACTTCAGGGTAAAAACCCGTAATTTGGATGATCTAAAGACGCAATGAAACGCCATTGGATCGATGACCTATCATTTCCACTTTTTTCACCTAGTTGGTGTTGTAATTTGTAGCGTAAAATGGATTGTTTTCGGCGAGTTCTAGAATGGTTTGATTAGGTTTACGGGACTCGATAAACTCTAGACGATCTTCAGCTTGCTTAAAAATGTAGTTTCGCTTCAGTTTGTCCGAAATATACTCGCGAAATCCGCAAGGCTGCTGAGATATCGACTTGGCGTTTTTGAGCAAGACTTGGGCATTTTTGAGTAGCACTGCAGCAGTTTTGGCAGCGTTGGGGTCCGAGACACCATCATCATTGCTGGTGCTACTGGCAGAGGTTTTGATCATGTAACGGAAAAGTTCATTATCTGAACGATTGATCAGAACGTCGCAGAGCTGGAAAACCGTAGGACTCAACTCATTTTCAATGTTCTTGAGACGACCGCTAGTGATGTCCTGTCGCTTTACCGCAATTTGAGAGTCGACAATCCTTAAAATACGTCCAATTTCCGTGTGTACGGCCCATAATTCAGAATTTGTAGTGTGCTGGGATGGCTGGCCGGTCAAATGCAGAGCATCCACGGTGATCAAAAGTCTGTCAGTGTCCTCATTGGGAAGACTAGCTGCAAGGGTCTTCAAGCCTTCGAAACCATCATTAGTGGCAACCTTGAGTGCTTCAATGGACCATATCGCAAGCCTCAGCTCTGTGGTGTCAGCCAATTCTGTATTGATGTGTCTGGAGTTTGCAAGAAAAGAGTCCAGCTGGAGTTTAAACTCTTGAGTATTGTCATTCAACCAATTGACTTGCACAATGTTAAGTGTATCTAAGGTCCCTTGACTAGACTCGATGAGCAGCTCCATGGTGGTTGCTAAGCAGCGGTAACTCACTGTAAGCGTGTCGATCAGCGTCCATATCGTGATTTCGTCCTGCATTTCCACAGCCTCGGGCTCCTGGTCGGGTGACTTCGACTCAGGACTGGTCTCATCTCCGCTTGCAACGTCCCATGTCTCGAGTTCCTGAACATGCAACTCAATGAGCTTCTGGCTAAGAATCCTGAATCTTTCGAAAATCTGCAGAAGTTCTTCGCCAGGAACAGTTTCGTAGTTTTCGAGCCGGCTATAGTAGCAGGTCAAAAGATTGAAATGTAAGTCCCAGGAGCATTCGTCTCCAAACTTAGCAATTGCAAGCTCAAACCGTTCTGTGATTGATCTGAGCGGCTTAAACAAAACGGTTAGATTGCCCAAGTCGCTCAGGTTAACGTATTGAAGGATGTTAATGTGTCCATCATTAGCAGTGAAATCCGTATGCATTTTCAACAGTAGTCTGGTTTGATTATAATAAATATGATAGCTCCCCCTCAACGTGGCATCAGCAGCATTTAGACCTTTCTCGTATGATTCAAATGCCAATAAGTACTGGCGAATAGTTTTTTTGATATCGGAAAGTGCCCACCTTTCAGCTTGCTCTTCTTTTGAAACGGCATCATCGTAGAATTCTTCCTGCGTAAGCAGCACTTTCTTTTGATTCCCACCAGCTCTGGGAAAAGCCACCATCGCAACTCGCTGAAATGATTGCTTGAAGTCAACAGAGTTTGTTCACATTTCTTGTACAAGTGATTTTAAAGGTGTTCGTCTTTAATAGATGTCATCAACTATATAACGACTTTTCGATAACTTTTGTCAAGTTTCGAAAACAACCACAACAAGCTACATAGAGGTTGCCGAGACCGATGGTGAGCCATGAGTGTGACGCTTGCCAAGAATTGCACTTTTATCAAGAGACCAGAAGAGCTTTCGAGCCTTCTCTCGGAAGACTCTGTGGTCAACAAAGAAATACAGTTTCTATCTGTATTAACGGACATCGATTTCGATTCACAGACCAAATGCCATTTGTACTTCAAAAACTTCCAAGACGGTGACGGGGAAGAACCTGAGTACACTTGCCGAATAATATGCAATACCACTGCGACCTTGAACCTTACTCGAATGACGCTTTCTCTGTTTTCCCAACATTTCGATCTTGAATTCCCAGAGACAGAAGACGAAAAGACGCATTTCAGTCTTGAAAATATACACTTAGATAAATTGTGCTTCGTACTCTGTAAGGGAGCTTTGGTGGGCCGTGGTGGTAGCTATGGTATTTTTTTGCAAGGACTGCGTCCTATCGATCTTAACGCTACACTTTTCGCTGCTGGGAAAAATGATTTAGGCGAAGCCGTACACGAAAGCGCCAAGACAATCTTTGATAACTTGGTGAATCTCAACCGCAATTCGAAGGCTCAATTTAAGTTTGTGAAGTTGTCAAATCTAACTAATGAGATGTTGCAGTATTTTCAACTCCGCGATGAAACCATACAATCCATGAAAGCGAAAAATCCTATATTTGGGGCTGCAAGATTCAACATTGACCACGACTCCGTGAACGACTTCGACTCTCAAATTGCAGATACCGACTTCGATTCCAACCCAATTGCATACCTGAGCCAACCGAACAATGCAATTTTTACTAATGTAACACAGGGCGATTCTTTGACGAATGACAAAATTGAAAACTCAACAAGTTCACAGCTTGATTCCACAATTTCCAGCAGCATTGTGACGGCAGATGGTGGAATGAACCCGAGGTCGCAGAGGCTCACAAGCTCGCCGGAAGTTGGTCAATCGCGAGCCTTAGAAGCTGGGCGTGGAAACGTACAAGTCGTTGATAGCGCTCATACAGTAACGAGAACTCAATATCAAAAACAGGCCCCTGCTTGGGAGTCTGGCGGATCGGCAAGCTCACAATCACAATCTTACGACGGTCTAGAAGTCCAACACTCACTTAAAAGACAGCGAGTTTCGGGTTCTCTGGATCAGAACATCAAAAGCATGGTTTCTGCGATTACCGCTGCTTCTACGGATGATGTGTTGAAGCTTTGTGTTAAGGTAGCGGGTATGCGCGTCAATCAGGGCGTGCCGGGTCCAAGCGTGGTACTTTTCTGCCAGCCTGGTAACCAAGAACTGACTGTAGGGTCCGAACTTCTGTGCGTCAGTGTCAATTGCTTGGAGATTGAAGCCAACTCGGTCGATAATATCAAATGCGGATCGCAGATCCTCGAAGCTGCAAGCTCCGAGGCCCTGTTGGAAGGGCTCAGACTATATTGCAAAGAAGACAAACTAACAGTCACGGTTAGGAAGGTCCCGGTGTTGCTCGGAAACGGTCATTTCACATTTACACTGGCATTAAGGTCCGTGCAGTGCGACGAGAGAGATCGTAAAGGTGTGACTTCTACTCCGCCCACACTAGTTGCGAGCCAAGGGGTTGTATCCAGCAACCAGTCTTTTGAATCGTCACAGGGGCTCAGGGATCCGCTCAAGACGTTTTCAGCCATCTCGGTGGCCCCGAATCAAGTTGAATTTGTGAGGACTTTTGCCTTGCTTGTTAGCGCCAAGACATTTGGCAGCAAGATCACCAAGTTTGCATTCACGGACTTCACATCACACCCAAACAATACGCTTTCTGCAGCCGATGCCTTCCTGGGGACTTACACAGACCGTTTGCCGCAGAACAAAGTATTCCCGTTTGTAATCTACAACGACCATTTGGCTGAATTTGACCGCTACGTTAGGGAAAAAATGGGACTTGCCTACAGGGATCTCTTCAATGTCTACGATACCAATTTGACGCACCAGGGCATAGTGTGTCGGCTGGAACTAAAAGTTAAGCTATACAATGGCGGGGTTGACGGCATCGTCCGCACGTGTGAGCCTATCTTGGCTCATGACGCGAGTCTCAGGCCCGACGAGAAACAGTTTTTGCGTTCATTTTACGCTAGGGGCATTGCACATATCCCACAGTCGCTGCTGGTGAACAAATTCGACAATTATGCTGTCTTCTTTTCTATAACCAAGTTCAACGGTCTGGTCGTTGTCGACGATCGACAACAAGCTGGTGCTGTTGTTAATGTGTCCGAGGATGTCGAGTCATCGCTGCAAGCTCCGGTATGGGAGCCACCCAATTTGAGCGTTGTCACGACCAATTTGCAGGTCACGAAAGACTTGGAACTGCCGGTGCTGGCCACAATGCGGGGCGATGACAGCGGCAGCGACGGCAGCGTCACTGCGATTTTCCAAGTGCAGGCCAAGGTCGTGCATGTTTTCCAGGGCCCCGAATCTTTGGTGCTGTATCTGACCAACGAGTACTACACACAGGACATGTTGGACCCACACCGCTTGTTGCGTGTGGAAATTCCTGGTGCCCGCAACATTGCGAGTTTCTACGGTGGTGCCAGATCTCGTCTAAGCGAAACGGAGCTTTTGCGTCTTCTAGCAGAAGACGGCGAGCGACTCACCTTCCGTCTGTCACCTTTCAGCGTTCCAGTGAGTTCTTCCAGAAACCTACGCATATGGTGCCCTATAGAGTTTTCAATATACGAAATTGAGGCAGAACTTGATGCTCTCAGGGCCAACGTACGTGTCAAGCAGGAGAAATCGATCACAGACCATTAGTTGTGAGTACTACGCAAAATAAGAAAGGGCAGATCATAAAACACCCACAACAAGCTCTGCGACAAGAAGAAAACATTACATTGAACAAGACAAATTGAACAAGACAATTGAACAAGACAATCGGGCAAGACAATTCAACAAGACAGTTGTTGCACTACTTTTTGTGATGTTTGTTGTCCGTTGTTTTTACCGCCCTGATACAAATCCCATGTCAAGGTGTCAGTATGGACTAAAGTGATCAATCCCGAAAAAAAGGGCTAGAACCCCTCAGCCATTGTTATCTTGTACGGAGCCCAATTTGGCCCTTAATTCTGTAAAGAATGCAAATCCGGGGTATTTGATCGTGACAATAACAGCAACAGTGATGATGTTTACCTCTTTTCAAGGGTGGGCTCCCCTCTTCCCCTCATCATACCAGTGCTAAAGCAAAACTCTACAACGAATTATGGGCCAGACGCTTAATTCATTGACCATTGGAGCAACCCTGCGTTAAACAGCTCAACGAATCATCATCATCATCATCATCATCACACGCTGAGCCAACATTGGAGCAATAATACAAACTCCGACGGGGTTAACACAAAAACTGTCAAAAATTATTGGGGTTTGTTTTTGCGGCGTATTTGTTTTTGTGTTGTTGAGAATATCTGCTCTGAAAAGTATAAAAGAGAGCGGGTTGGAGGCCATGGTTCTTCTTCCTTGAACTCAACACTTTTGCATTACTGGTATCATATACTGACAATAAAGAAATAAGGGTTGAAAGAAACGAACAAAGCGTAGCTTACAACAACAATTGGAAGAAAAATGCGTTTCAAACAGTCTGTTACTACTATATTCTTCACACTGCTGCTAGGAGCGGGACTGCTGTCTTTTTTTGTGATTTTATCGGGGGCCCGGAACTCGGGCGTTCTTAAAAACTTCTACTGGCTGGAGGCTGATACCTCCGGGCTGGGTGGTGCCCCAAGCACCACCCGATGGTTCAATTACGACTGGTGCGCGTACGAAAACGGGAACCTGCAGGGCTGCTCGTCGAAAAAACCGGCGTCTCCGTTTTCGCCCAGGGACAATTTCGGCTCGAGCAGCGGTCTGCTAGCAGCGTTTGCCAACGACCGGAACACCTACTACTACCTGTCGCGCGTGGCGTGGGCCATGCTGCTGGTGGGACTCGTGTACATTGTGATTGCGTTGGTTCCCGTGTTTGTGACCATTTTCTCCACATCTCTGGTGAACGCGTGGCTTGCAGTGCTAGCCGTCTGGCTCGCCTGGTTTTTCGTGACGCTGGCCGCGTGTTTGTACACGGGCTGCTACGTCAAGGGCCGCAAGGTGTTCTCCGACGCTCAACGGCACGCCAAGCTGGGGCCCCGGAATTTTGCGTTCATATGGACCAGCGTTGCTCTGTTGCTGGCGTGTGCCATTTGGTCGTCTGTCGCGGCGTCGTTTTTCAGCGCTCGTCGGTTTTCAGGCTCTCGACACGATCGGAATCGTCGTCGTTACGAGGGTCTCGAATCCGGGTTCTCCGACGACACTTATGGAGGCGACAAAACCACTTTGGACACTGGCGATAATCGGTCTGGACACAGGAACGTCAAGTTTTGGAAAATGCGGGTCAAGCGCGACCCTCTTGACGCCTCTTTTGGTGGCCAACCACAACAGCAACAGCCGATTATGGCTACAGAGTACGATTCTGAAGGCGCTCCTGTAATTCGCGCGTAGTCGGTCCATCGAGCCGCAAAATTCGCACACACACACACACACCTAATAAAATAATATCCCCCCTTCCACCCATTTCACCATGAAGCACAGCAGCAACTGACTTCCTTCACTTTAACAGAAGTACCTAGCAGTAATTCATGTTTATTGTTACTAACATTGTACAGGACCCTCATGAACCTCACCCACAAGGGTGAAGAGGAAAACACGTCTGTTCCTCGAGATGACGCCAACGAAGCTTCGGAACAGAACATCAAACAAATGTCATCTTCTCGCTCTGCCCCCCATGCTAACGAATCGGAGTTACATTCCCACAATCCCTTTAAATCGGGTAGTGACACTCGCGGGGTGGATAAGTCCAATGCATCGCCCACCTCAGGAAATGTAACTAAGCAGCAAGGAGAGTACCTCTCCGATTCGTCAAACAGTCGTAGAGACCCAGTCGAGGGTGCCGAAAAACTTGACAGTTTTGGTCAAGTCGGTAGAGGTCATGATGACGCTATTATATCGCAAGAACTAAGAATGGGTCACCAGGCTGGAAATGACCAACATTACTCTACTCAAGATTCTCGAAAATACGGCGAGAGTCTGGAAAACAGGTCGGGCCAGGGATTCGATGCGCACAAGGCGCATACTTTTAGTACTACGCTGCCAGTGGATGCACTATTGCCTCCTGACGTCAACAATCTGCCTGCCGCTTCGGCTCCAGAGTCTGAACAGCACAAGAGGGGTATATTTGGAAGGAAAAACTCCAGGAGTGCAGCTAACGAATCTGCTGGACGCGGATCAAAAGAGCCAGCGGACTCGAAAGCGAGCTCTTCTGTCTTGGATCCTTTGGGGTTGCGGAACAAGTTCAATGAACAGAAGAAACATTTTGGGAGGAAAAGCTCTACCGATCACGATGCTGTTGGTACTGCTGCTGGTACCGCGGCTGGTACTGCAGCTACTACAGGTGCTGTTGTTGGAAGTAAAAGGGACTCTACCAAGGAGCACCATCAACCAGGATCCCAAGGTAGTGGATTCCATCAGCAATCCCGCGCTGTGAACCCTGATGACGGTGTACGCTCGGCGAATTTAACGGCAAATGCGGGAGAATTGCAGCAAGGAGCGAGTTTAGAAAGCGGCTATGATAAAGCCAGAAACTCTGGAATCGCTAATAGACCGCTAGTTCCAGGAGTTGAATCGGAGTCTAGGCGCGACCAGAATTTGAATAGGGATCATGTTCATGTTCCTGGGGAATTTTCTAACGTTTCTCAGTCTACTTATCCACCTGATAAGGGGGCTCCTGGGCTTGATTGGGAAAGCGAAAATGGCGAAAATCCCAAGAATGAAAACGTTCACGTTTCTGAGAAGACTGCTGCTGCTCCATCAACGGGCTTCGGCTACTCTCGCAAAGGTCACGATAAAGGCTTCTTCGCAGATCCCGGCCTAAACAAAGGCGAACACTTGGGACCAACTGAACATCACAAAGCATTGGATCCAAGAATTAAGGGCGATTCGCAGCACGTTAGGAAAAATGAACCCGCAATTGCTGCACATGGTGTCGAAGAGGGCCGCGGTTTTACAAAGGAAAGTAACGCGGGCGCAACACGCGACACCAATCGCGAATCTCTCGAAAGAGCGCATGAACGGTTTGCAACGGCTCTAGACACTTTGGATCCTAAAGATCAGGGCAAGTCACCACATACCATGAATCTTGGCTCTGCGCCCTCTGCTCCCGGGGGCGAAAGCTCCCAACATGCTGGAAACTTGGGGGATATCACTGGTGCGTACGGGGGAAACAGTGCGCAATATTCCAAAAGGGAACCAGCATTGGATGCCTACAGCGGTAAAACTCCTAGGTCCACAGGTATCGTTGAGCAATCTTCTGCTGGTCTTGGTGAAAAGCATTCGCAACATGCCACGGCTATAGAGCCCGCCTCTACTGAACATGGTGAGAAGGGAATTTGGGTTGCCGGGCATAAATTCCCCGTTGGTGGTAGCGGACACGAAGCGCCTATCGAAAAGGACAACAGACCTATCGGGCACCATCAAGGAGAACATTCTGAATCCGGTGGCACTGCTAACGTGGCAGCTAATGTTCCTCAGGGACAAATGGCTCTTTCACAAGACGAAGAGGCTGGGTACGAAGAATATCACCCATCAGGGTTGGACACAGAGCTAGGGGATTTATCGGTAACTGATGCTGAAAGACGGAGGTCCTCGCTAGCTGAGAGCAGTGACGCTAGTGGAGAACGTACGAGGCCCAAGAGCAGAAGCATGAGTTTGGGTAACGCTCCATTTGCTGCTTTAGGCAGAACTCTATCTGGAAAATCGCATGGTCATGGCGAGGAGCACCGTGAGGAGGAAAGTCCAAAGGATTCGGGTGAGTTCTCTAAGATTTCAACCACTTTCAAGGATGCTTGGGGTGCTATGACCGGCAGACGCAAGAGTGGCCATGTTGATTCTGGTAAACCTGCTGATCCACACGATACTGAGAACCGTAACATCACGAGTCGTGGTTCTAAACAATGGGAGATGAAACCAAACCCATCTGAGATGAAAGACAAACATCACGTTGGAATAACAAGTGCGGAGGAATACAAAATTAAGCATTCCAACGAACTGCAAAAGCCCGACAGCGATCCAGATTGGGTCCAGCACGAGAATGCGTATGCTCGGCAGGCCGGCAATCAGCCAAGTCTTGTCGATCCTTCGGAATTAACTTACGGTGCCGTTGGAAGAAGAAAGTCATCAGTCACTGATGACCACCCTTCCTACACGTCTCAGGTACCCCAAAGTAGACGCAATGTTTCTGTGGGATCTGAATCAGGTGCCGGTCAAATGACGGATCCTTCCCAGATTCCAATCGAGGAGGAACCAACTTCGACGCACGATCGTACCCCCCGAAACGCCAACTTTGTTGAGGCGAAAGCAGAACAAATTGATGATCGCATCAGAAGCAAGCCTCATGATCGGCCAGCTAATGCTGCTGCTGCGTTCACAGAATAGGCTCAAAGAGTTTCAGCAGGCCGAATGGTGAAACCATCAGGTCGGCACTCTTTTGGCTACACTTGACGATATTATGAACCACTTTTGTATAACTTTTGGGTAGTACCTCGAAATGAATGACTTTTTTATCATGAAATTCATCTTAGGGTAGTAGGTAGAGTGGGGGGTCTTTACGGGAGAAGAGCGGAAGGATCAATTTGAAGTGATAAATAGGCTGCTGCCACTGGAAAACTTGACAATTTGGTTTTGATTTGGCCAGGTGAGGAAGCTCATCAAGTGTGAGCTTTGAAGCTTTGAATGAGAAGTTTCTGAAGCACTACAAAGACAAGCAATTAGCATGATCGGGAACAAACAATGTGGCTCTGTTCATTTTGAGTAGTAAAATCTGTCAACATCAGCGAACACGTAGGTAGTTTGACTGTTTGTGAAGGAGACCGAGTGATCAATTGCTTCAAAACCACCAACAGTTTCGAACTCTGACTATTGAAGATACATTGATATCTGATGTTAGCATCTATAGATTTTTTTCTTTGGGCGTTCTATTCTCTCATAAATAATTGTAAATAAAGCTTAAGGAACTTGTCCATCTACTTATATGTTACGAAGCCACTAAAACCGTACAAAAACGAAAAATAGGAGTGAAACATGCTTGTAATGGACTGATTCGAATGGTTTGGTGCGTGTCAGAACTAGAGACGTATATATAGAGCTTTTTGGAGCGGATTAGGGCCTTCTGGAGCCCACTCCCTGGGCTGGGCGGCTAAGGGCGAAGGCGTCAAGAAGAATCTTGTGTAAGCAACATTGGGCCGTGGATTAGAGTCGACTACAAGGAAAGAGGTTCAAATGAACCGAACTAGATGCTGAAGACAGTTGAAGGGCTGGAAATGTGTCTGAAGACAATTGAAGGTCTGGAAATAACGGGGTAAGCTTGCATCTTTTCGGCTTGAAATGAGGCGGTTTTACAACACTGCAAACTCTACTCAAGTAAGATCAAGTTTGATAAATCTCCTAGAAATGCTGGGTATTTTTCATGAAGCATATAGCATCACTTGCTTGCACGCCTAATGAGGTCCCGCCACCGTCCTCCTTTAACCGATATCATCCCTTACTAACCATACCATTGCTTTGCACGCCTAATGTTTGAAATTCCCGTATTGTGTGATCAACATTCATCACATGAAACGAAATTGAGAAGGGTCATTTCATACGCAAAGTTGATTTTGGCAAGGTAAAACAACTGCAAAGTCACGTTTTTTTTGGGCGGTTTATCTGTCCCATTCGCCATATTTTCTTCTGGTTTATCAGTCTTTACTGAAATAACACACAGTTTCTCGCCCACTTACCGGACCAAACTATCCTCAATCGTCGCTTCTCACCTCACAGCTCACATGATTTGTCCACTATCACTTATTCCATCGCTAAGCACCTTCCTTTCAATTGCAACGCTTTTTCCTAACCGCACGCGTCCCATCGCCCCTCTCTCCCCATGAGTAATTAAAGTTCGTGCAGATCTATCTACCACGACGCGCTCGCCAGTCAGCGTTTTGTCGCGCATCGGTGCGCGTCTGTATGTGCGTGCCAACCTGGTTTAAGATACTTATTGGAAAAAAAATTTTACGTCCTTATAAACAAAAGGGTATCTACGGACGAACCGAAAACGATCACTGGATACTTTAGAACTGGGAAAGGAGTTAACTTCTGACTGGCAAAGTGGGTAAAAACACAAAATATAAAGGCAAAAACAACAATTAAAGGACCTCAGGACAGGTCAATAACATCAATAAAGGACGAGTGAACCGATAGAAACCGATTGAAACAGTTGAAAAGGCTGGAAAAAGGGTTTTCTTGGCGTATTATTAGGTGAACGTTTTCTTTCCTGTGTGCAGACCCGACGAAGCGTGTTACACGCAGTGGCAAAAGGACAAACGGCAGAAAAGTTTCTGTCGCACAAACAAGGCTCAAGGAGATTGATTTACAAGTGACAGGCGAAAATAGCTTGTGCGCTTCCCGATAACTTCTCTCTGAGTTTTCCATTTGGGCCCTTGCTTTCTTTGAAGCCATCTTTTTCTTTGAACATTTGGTGGTCGCCTTTTACTATTCATTATTTCTCTTCCGCTTTTGTCGTTGCCTTACATCGCGCACACGACACACAACAACCGCGCTGCATCAAAGCGGGCACCAGGGCGTTTTTTCTTTCTTCATTTGATCTCATTTTAAGCCAGAATTTCAAGTTTGGCTCATGTCTGTGGTAAACAGCAACTCTACGCCGTTGGAACACGGCGATTTCGGCTTGCATCGTGGCTTCAGCACCGGCTCTGACAAGTTGGGCCCCATTGCCACACCGGGCAACTCTTCACCGATACATCAAAGCTCTTTGGGCTTGGCAGGATCGAGCTCTAGCAATAACAATTCGCCACTTCATCTGGCTACGATGCTCAACAACTTGGCAATGAGTGGATCGGCCTCTCAGGGCAGCGCTCAAGGTCCATTCATTTTGAAAATGACAAACATTCCAAGGGACGCAACACTTCGGGAATGTCATGCCATCTTTGCATTGGCAGATGGCGTTCATAACATCAATCTGTGCACTCATCCTCCCAGCGAGGCAAACAATTACACTCACACCAGCGAACTGGAAGCCAAGTTTGACTCCTTGCATTTGGTTACTCGCTACGCGTCAATACTGGACGGGAAATCGCATATTTTTGGACCTGAGTTTCCTTATAGATCACAAGTTGTGGTATACGACGAACTTTCGCATCAGCATATTCCATTCAATCAGCACTTACAATCATCCCCAGATCGTCAGACCCAAATGCTATCTCAAACTACACTTCAGCATCCCCAAACTTTGCCCCAGGGACAACAACACCCAACATTGCAGTCTAACTCAAATGAACAAGTGGAACAGGCGTCGGATCAACAACAAAACCAACAACAAAATGCATTTCAACTTCCTGGCTCCAGTAGCGTGGTTTCTCCACCTCAGTCTGCCTCTTCAGCAAAAAGACCCGGTCTTTACGGTCAAAGATCAAGGTTTTCATTTTCTGATCCTTTCACCACCGAAAGTAATCAGCCATCGCAACCTCAGTCACAAGATGTTGCGACTACACCATTAAAATCACAAGACGCTGGAAAGTCCTTTTTGTTGATGGAGAATGACGAAATTAATGAGAGCATTTGGGGCTCCAATGGTGGTATACCGTCAAGCATGGGCGGCCTTGCCACAACAACATCGCAGCCTGCTACCCCCTCGTTGGAATGGGGTCCACCGCAAAGAAAACAAAGTTCCAGCTTTTTCAATTCGGTGGCAACCAATTCGGTTCCATCTAATGACATGCCTTCGATGAATATGTCCTCAGCATTGCCGCATCAAATGGGATCATCTTTGCAGCAGAACTCGAACCTACCTTTCACGGTTGTAGGACCTGCCCCTGGAACAAGTTCTGTACCTGCTGTTAAAATGGGATTACCCTCTCAACCTCAATCCAGACAGCAACCATCGCAAAGTCAAATGGTACCGGTTGCTGCCCCGTCTCAAGATCCCCAGGCTGCCAATGGAACTCAGAAGCCTCCAGGACAGAGAAATAGTACATCAAAGGGTTCTCAACCTAATATCACTTTGCCTCAAAAGGCTGCCTCATCATCATCGCTTCCTTCAACCGGTGGGATTTCCCAAGTAGACCTGTCATTGTTGGCCCGTGTTCCACCCCCGGCTAACCCTGCTGATCAAAACCCTCCATGCAATACCTTGTATGTTGGGAATTTGCCCCCAGATGCAACCGAACATGAGCTTCGTCAATTGTTTTCTACTCAAAAGGGCTTTAGGCGGCTTTCCTTCAGAAACAAAAACACTAATGGGAATGGCCACGGACCTATGTGTTTCGTCGAATTTGAAGATGTCGCGTATGCCACTCGGGCTCTTGCTGAGTTGTATGGTAGACAGCTCCCACGTTCGGGCACTCAGCACAATAATAAAGGTGGAATAAGATTGAGCTTTTCCAAAAATCCTTTGGGCGTGCGTGGACCCAACAGCAGAAGAAGCGGTAATGGTGGAAGTGTTGGTAACGGGAATTACAGTTACACTACAGCTTTCAGCAAGTGATCTGTTAAAGCATTGTCTGATTTTAATTTCTTAAATTGGTTTGTGTTTGTTGCTTTGTTAAAAATCCCTACACTGCCAAGTTGTATTGTTGAGCATCGTTTTTTCTATCGGCGCTCTTTGTTTCAAGTTTTGATGCTATCAAACTTATACAATCAGGTGAGATAGACATTAGCCCATTTGCCATTTAACTTTGGTCAAGCACAATTGATTGTCACTGGTCTTGGAACAATCATAATCCGTTTTTTTTTCTGCTGAAATTTGTATTTGCTTGCTTTTTGGTGAAAAAAATGGTCTGTGCGTTGATCTGCATTTTACTTCCCTGTTATCTTTATTCTAGTCGACAGTTCTGGCTTGGCTCCCTGAAGACAAGCCTATTTCCCTTTTCTGTCCTCATCACTTTCTATTATCATTCTTCATGCTGCATTCAGAAATATACTTCACCAGCCAAGGGACTTTTCTATATACATATACCTGTGCGTTGTAATATCTAATTGTCATCTTCTATTACATACTACCAGATAAAGAGGTGGATGCGTTGAAATGGGTGTTGAATATCCAAATTATTCAAGCTCTGCCGCTGACAATAGATGCCAGGTCAGTGACACTTTCTTCTTTTTTCAGCGTTGACTGTACTGGAGCCACCTGTGCTGTAGAAGAGCTTCTTGAAGCTATAGAAGCATTCGAGCTATTCAAATGCTGCTGACGAAGAAGTCTCTCCCTCAATTTCAGATCCGCGGCTCTCTTTTCTAGGTCGTGGATGCGCTTCTGAAGTTCTCTCGCAGATTGCGCCTCTAGCTCTTCCAACTTTTGTTGCTTAGCAATAATACGCTCGTGCTTCAAAACGTAAGGAACGGTTTCTGATATGTTTCTTAGTTTGCTCTTATCAGGAGACCCTGGAGCAGAGGATCTCGGAGAGCTTTTGATATTGCTGATAATCTCTTCATTACCACGCCTTATACTTTGAGATTCCTGTCTTAGAGCAGGAGATTCGACTTCAAAGCCTTGATTTGTATCTTTTGAATTTGGAGTTGTAGGCGTATCCGAACGTGGAGGCATAGCCAAAGAGTTCGAAGATTTGAACTGGCCTGTTGTTATCAAAGAAGCAAAATTGGAGAGACTTGGCGCGGCGGAGTTTCTTTTATTAGTCGCACCGTCGCCTATTTTGTCCATATCCCAATCGGAGACCGATGACAATTTTTCGGCTCTATAGTTTTCATATAGGAAATTCTGAGTTGTGTCCTTGAATTCCTGGAAGTGGGAACCGAACAGGACATTTTTTAGAATTCGCAAATCAGAAAAACTGTCGTCATCGACTTTGACTTCACCCCATGGATAATGTCTTACAAAATGGCCATTAGAATTTCTTTCATCCGAACACATCACGGCGAAAGGTTGAAGCATTGCTAAAGCTTGGTTTTCCTCCACTGTTTCCAAATCGTCTTCTTCAGGGTCAACTTCGAATTTGTAAACCGGGACATTGAAACGCTCAATGTCGTCCATGATTTGTTTTTTGAATTTGATAAGTTCATCCTTAGTGAATGAATCTGCACGAGAAACGATAGGAAGCACATTTGTGAAGCGAGAGAGCCTTTTCATCATTTCCACATCCATTTCTCTCAAACCGTGTCCTGTTGGCGGAATGAAGTAGAGCGCAACGTGAACTCTAGTATCTTCGAATCTGGGATTACGTTTTATACGTGTTTCTTCGGCCAATACCTGATCGAATTGCTGCTCCAAAAAAGCCGTGATTTCGTCAAAACACAAAGTGTTGTCAATGTTTTCACCCAAACCGTGTGTCTTTATCAAGGAAAATGCAATTTTGTCCGTGTTGAGACCATTGCTTTGAGTCGTCGAGGAGCTATCACTTGAAACCGACGAACGCGATGGCAAAGCTTCCTGGCCGGTAGAAATCTCCATGGAGGTCGATGTGATTGTAACGCCAGGCTCGAAATGTTCGCGTGAAGCATCAAATTGCGCCATATGCGAAGGAATACCATTTTTTGAATTGTAAGAGATCACCATCGTTGGCTTGACTACCTTCACCCGGCTGTTTTCTGCCAGCTGGGGCGCGTCAATATCATACTGATGTGGAAATATACCCATTTCTAGCAGGTTATTAGCGAACGTTGTTTTTCCAGTGCCCGAATCACCCACCAGCATGAGCGAATATGTAATTCCACGTTTATGAGCCTTCTTGCGACGATACATGATTTTGGTATGGTTCAGAAGCTAGAGTTTAGGCCTATCAATGACAAACAGTGGTGCGGCTCAGATATGAAGTGAACTGCAACGATTGTGTACTTCAAGAGCTAGTCAGTCTCTCAAGGTTGATCTGTTGATATTATAGATCTATGGACCTTTGATTTCAGGTTAATTTTTGATGAAATATGTGTGTCGCTCTTGACGAGTTCCATGGTCTCAATTAAACGCGAATAAAATGTTAATTGCAAGATCTTTAACGCGTTTGATTGCAAAAGACAACAAGAACTTTGAGCGCTGGAACTATGGCTAAGAGGCTTGACGTTCATCGGTGAGAGCTTTAAAGTAAAAGGGGGTTTTTGAGGTTTACCGTGACTTTTTTTTCGGGAAAATTTGGTGATAAATTGAGTGAACAATGTCACAATGTTCTTCGTCGTCGCGAACTGTGTTTCTTGACAAAAAGCGGGAAATGGAGGCTATTGCTGTGCATTCAGTGACTCAAAGATGATGATCACGACGCTCTTTTGAGCTCTTGGTTTCGCACAAGTGTGCAGACACCTTTTCTGTACTGTTCAAGGACGTGGGACGCGCCCCCCGGTGGTGATGCCCACTTTGATTTAATATTTACTTGACTATCAGGTTTGTTGTGTTCTTTCTACTCAAGATTGTTTCTTCGCCGTCATTTTCATGTATGTTTCGGTAAGGTGGCAAGATGCTTTGCGTAGCTCTTAGACCCTGTTGGCTGGCATGGGTATTGGCGAGAATTATCAAGACTTTTGGGAACCTCGCTGAAATGGCGTATTGAGACAATCGTTTAATCCCAGCTTTTCAAAGCAGTTGTAAATGAAGAAGCAAAGATGGCCCCGCTAAAAGAGCGTCAGTGATAAACTGTGCGGCAGTATTTGTAGCCTTCGCTGGCCGCATAATTCGGATAAGCAGTAGCCAAGAAGGGAGTGGCGATAGTCTTATACTATTGAGGTGAAAAACTATACTCTATTTTTTTAAAATACCGTCTCGGGGATTGGGGAAGGAACTTTAAATTTATTACGATAGTTCGGGTTTACGGTCGCACAAGTTCAACTTCTCAATATCTCAAAAGCTCGATTTTGTCCCTTTGCCACCGCCGATTGAGTGGAATGTTGCAGTTTGCATGAATTTGGTTCTTTCACAGCACCTCACACCTTGGACTGCTTTCTTTCTGTTGTTTCTTTATTCTCCCCCATAGGTTGGCAATTGTGGTCTCCCATTTCCCAGTGACGCTCTTCACAGCCTTTATCACCGCTCCACACTACCCAAATCGAGGTTTATCGTTGAATTTCAGCTAGATGGTATTTCCATGATTCAATCAATAACCAATTATACTGACGCTCTCAAATTTTCGATAAAGATGAACAGCACAAAATCTGCAATAAGTGTTTTCAATTGTCCAGCTGCAATCGCCATTATACTCGATAGCTTCTTCATCGCATGTTCGTCTAGCTTTCGCACTCGTTCGACATCCATTCAGAGTGTAGAACAAATCTCATGATTCACTCGCTAATGCTTTCAAAGAATTCAAAAATGTTTGTAAAAATCCAAAATAACTCTCACTGATCGCTTCCATCAGTTCAACAAGCTCAAGTTCATGTTCCCAATTGATCACTGACGCTCTCTCTCTCTTTCTCTCTCTTTCTCTCTAATCTTCACGACAAACGTGATTATCTGAACTTAGAGCTGATGGTGATATTATACTTCGAATTATTCGATACCCGACGGATCAGCAAGACAACCATTTTTCAAAAATAAAGCCCGGATTCTAGACAAAGTTATCATTTTTCAACTCCTTAGATACTTCCCCTGTATTAGTGTGTGCAAAGACCTTTTTTGTGGTATCGGTAAGGTGTCTCGTGTGGTAAAGATGAGCTACGTACGCCGAGATTCCAGTGGGTCTTTCGCAACGCCTGGTATCATGCATCATCAGAGTAAACTGGACGTATTCATCATAAAGGCACACCGGGTCTTGTCCAACAATGCAGTGATCAATGGGGAAGACGTGAGTGTGCTCAATACGGCGTCAAGCTCACCAAGATCCAATGGGCCGATCAACGGGAGTTCACCTCATAATGATTTAACGCTTTTCCAACGACTGTCACAACTTTACAACGCAACTATCTCCACAAGCTTGCTGGACGACAATTCTACGTCGCCGAAGTCTGCAATCGAGCTGTTCCAGCGGTTTCAGCAGATCATGAAAGAACTGGAGCTCAGCTATGAGGTCAGTCCCTACGGCAAGTATTTCCGTAAGCTCGATAACGGACTGTGGCAGATTAAAGACGACTCGGAGCTACTGAACGATCAGCTTTGGCAGCTGGTCTCGGTATCGATCAGCACGGTGTTTGACTGGAAAACGGGCCAGATGCTAAACCAAAATAGACGTCGTGTCAATAGCATGGCCACTTCAACAAAAAACTCGCCCTCAGAAGTCATCGACCATACGCTGCCGCAGCAGTTACAGAAACGACTCCAAAAACTGCAACAGGACAGTCGGCATAATTTCTACTCCACGTCGCCTGCTAGTCCTTCGGTAGTGGCCAGCGGCAATGGAGTGCGATCGAATCATAGCAATACATCCAGTGGGAGAGAAGTACTGCTGGGTTCCGGACCTGTTGGCAACCCCAACAGTATAAACGCTGCTACAATGGTCAACAACAACAACAATAACAACAATATCAATAATCAGAACAACAATAACAATCACAATGTCAACAATATCAGCTCCCATATGGTCACCAGCATGAGTCCCGGCATCAACCCTAATCCGAACTCTGGCACCACTTCTGGTATGACTTCTGGCATGAATTCTGGCATGACTCCTGGCTTGAACTCTGGCATGACTCCTGGCATGAACTCTGGCACAAATCCCAGCATAAACACTAACATGGACACGTCCCGCATCAATCTGAACGTGGATCCGAGCATAAACACCAGCATGACTTCCAACATTGACAATGCCATCAATCCAAACATAGCTGCAGCCATGAATACGCATAGCAATTCCAATTTCAACGCTGCGATCAACCCCAGCTTGAATAACATGAATTTGGCTCTCAACATGGGGTTAGAAGCCCTCAATTGCAATCCACAGGGGAAACGCAAATACGTTGGTGTGGGAACCCCGGACGAAGATGCGGTGGACGAACTCCTGCAGCTGGCCACCAAGAAGGCCAAGTCAGATCTGCCTACGATTGAGGAAGACACATCGCAGCAGCAACATCGGCAACAGCAGCAACAAGAACAACAGCTTCTGATGCGTTCCGGAAAGATTGCTGATGTTTCCGACGTCTACGAACGGCTCCTTAAGGAAAAGGATCACAGAATCAAACAGCTTGAAGCAGATCTCGACTCCCAAAGACAAGAGACCCGTTGGCTGCAAAAAATGTTACTCGAAGATTTGGCATGCGTGCGTAGTATGCTTTATAAGGATTCCCGGAATCGTTCATGACACGGCCAAACCATTCAAGAGTACAGTGTATTATAGTGTATTATTCCAGTAGCATGGGTCATATGATAGCCCTGGTTAAAGGATTCGTGTATCACACACATTTTGTATATTAAAATGTCAAGGTTGTCCTTCTTTATCTTGCACAACAACTGCCAGACAGAAACACCAAACAGGGGCTTACGGACCCTTCTATCAAAATGTCTTACAGAACCATTTCTTCCAAACTGGCATCTCAACTCGATAAAGACCTCATGGGGCCTGAGATAGGGTTCACTTTGGAGCAACTTATGGAACTTGCCGGTTTTAGCGTTGCACAAGCCGTGCTGAAAGAATATCCGCTTTCAACCAACACGAAATCCCAAGTTCTCGTTCTTGCTGGTCCAGGTAACAACGGTGGCGATGGGCTGGTATGTGCACGTCATCTTAAACTGTTTGGGTTCGAACCAGTGGTGTACTATCCAAAGCCCAATACCAAGGCACCCTTTTTCTCAAAACTGGTGGACCAGCTTAAGTTCTTCAAAATCCCGATCTTGAGCGTTGACGAAAACTGGACAAGGTACCTGGATCCAAACAGCACGTTGTGTGTTGTTGACGCCCTTTTCGGCTTCTCTTTCAAGCCTCCGGTGCGGAAACCATTTGATACGATCTTGCAACAGCTTCAGAAGATCCAGGATCGGCTACCCATAGTTTCAGTCGATGTTCCAACGGGCTGGGACGTTGACGAAGGTCCTGTGGAGCCTAACTGTATTGTTCCAAAAGTTTTGGTATCACTCACGGTCCCTAAACCGTGCGCTTTGAAGATCGACACTTTGGAAACACAGCACTACGTTGGAGGACGCTTTGTGCCAATTGATTTTGCTCAAAAGTACGGTTTCGCACCATTTCCTTACGAAAACGCTGACCAAGTAGTGAAGTTGTCACCAAAATAACGAAATGCCATGGCCAAACGATAAGCTTTCGAAATACAAGCTTTCCACGAAACACCTATATACATATGTACATGATTTCATGATGAACTAAGTCTGGGGAGAGTAGGCTCCAACAGTGAGCGAATCTGCGATCGAACTTTCATTTTCCAATTGCAAGTTGTTCATTAAACTAGTTGTATCAGGAGGGTTCTTCATTTAAAGATCAGGACCAGAGACATCTTCTTTTGGCTGTGTGATTGACGCGCAATTTCTGTGTTTTCATTTCTGTTAGGCGTTCGGCGGCTATTTGGGGGTATAAATAGAGAGGCAGTTTTCGCAAAATTAAGAGATCTTACCAAAGAAACTACACAACACTATTTTAGGACTAAACAAGTTAAGCAAAGAAAGGGAAGCGGTGTTTTGCCCACGCAAAAGCCCGAAGTGTGTCATTTGCTTTCTCATATGTTTGTCTTTAAGCCTGAGCGTTGATAACACTTTTGTTTTCGAAGAGAGATCTTCTTAGCTTTCTTGAAAGAAAAATGACTTGCGAGATGACCAAGCCCAGGCGGTGTGTGTAGTTGGGTTTAAGACCTGCGTGAGAGAATAAGGGAAAGTCGAATTTGAGGCTGGAAAAAGGAGGACCATCGAACACCCATTTTTAAAAGCACCAATACAAATCAAGATTTCAATTCATTCTGGCATTCTGGAAAGCTAGCTCAAAGAATTGAAAAATTATGGCAGTGCATCAGATAACAGACAACAACCGCTCAGCAAGAACAAAGGCGTGGCAGTCCAAAACCTACGACCAATGTGTATCAAAAATACACGATTTCCGCGTAAACAAGAAAACATAGGCTCAAGATCAGTTATGACTGCAGTGCATCTTACCACAGACAACCTAAACAAGTTCCACGCCAAGTATAACCCAGCTCGAGTGGGTCGCGTGCTTATCACATGCTTCAAAGGGGAATTATTCCGAATATTTTCGTCGTCCACTCACAGCTATTTTTTGGCGATATCATCCTATCCTATTCTTTCACCGGGCTTTTAAAAATTTGAGTTTGGCGTTAAATAGGCCATCGCCTAAACATAATTCCGAAACTAAGTCAAACCAACAGCATCCAACATCGAGAATCCAAGCGCTATTTGATACCCGGAACGCTTTTGCAAACATCAAACTGACACTACAGATACGGTACAGAGAAGTTTTGTAGCATTAAGTAGCCATTACAGAGATGGTGAAAATGACACAAGATGGAGTGCGAGAAACAGACTCCAAGCGGGTAAAAGTGTATATATTGGAAGATAATGAGTGGAAAGACACTGGGACTGGATTTTGCGTGGGAAAACTAAGCGAAAGTGATGCACTGACGCCAGCAACGGGCGAGAGCGACGAGGAAACGGGGAGTTTAGCCGCTTATTTGGTTGTCAACGACGAAGCTTCCCCAGACAAGACGCTTCTGTGGTCCAGACTGGAGGGAAACATTGAATATCAGCGACAAGAAGAGACTCTTATTGTGTGGAAAGACCTCTCCGGCCAAGATATAGCACTGAGTTTCGAAGAAAGCACAGGTTGTGACGCGCTTTGCGACTTCATTATTCAGATCCAAAAAACTACAGAAAGCAACATATCGCTGATAGCAGTTCGTTCTAATGACGATGGCATGGGTTCTGTGCATGAAATCATCACCGGTCCTGTGAATCTGCCCAGTAATGAATTGCAACAAGACGAAAAATCACTCATGGATGCGCTTAAAATCTTTAACGAAAACATGGCGTTTGAGTACTTGAGAACTGGCACTATGGACTTTGTGCTTAAAACCGCTTATTTACTCACTCTAATACGCGTTTTTGAAAATGCAGAATCTAAACACCGGCTTCGCGAACTCCTGTTATTGAGTAACATCATCAAAACTCTGACGCTTTATAACCATCGAGACGTTCTAGAGCAGATGGTCGACGATGATCATATTATGGGTATCGTCGGAATCCTAGAGTACGACACCGAATTCCCCTTTAGTAAGGCGAACCACCGTGATTATCTGCTGCAGGCGGGTCCGCATTTTAAAGAAGTGGTCCCGCTGAAAAGCGAGGAAATCAAAAACATCATCAAAAAGACTTATCGACTGCAATTTCTCAAGGATGTGGTTTTGGTACGGTTTTTGGATGATCATACTTTCAGCATGATTTCAGATGTGATCTTGGATTCACAGAACTGCATTATCGATTTTATACAAACGGAGCATTTCCTTCAGAGGGTCATGTCGTTATTTGAGATAGACGCTGATATGGAAAAGAAAAGGGATGGTGTCCGTATGTTACATCAATGTGTTCAGATCACCAAGAACCTGGAACACGCAGAAAAGTCAAAATTTTTCAAAGCTTTGGTAAGGGCGGGCCTCTTCAAAATTTTTGATTTTGCATTTGGTATGGAAACGGATAGTGGGATAAGGATTCTGGCCACAGATATGGTAATCAGTATTATCGAGCATGACATTTTGTTGATCAATGCGGTCCAAAGTGAGCAGCTCCATCAGCCGCGTCTGATGGATCAAGATCAAGATCAGCGGCAATTAGGCGATACATCGAGCTTATCGCAATCAAATGCATCGTCGGATATTTCCTTGTTATCCATTCTGTCCCAAATTTTGATAACGGATAAGAATATGGGATTGAAGGAACAGGTAGTACAAGCTCTAAACACCCTCCTACATCCGGAGGGATGCATGGGCATCGACCCCGATTACAACGACCCTGGGAATATGGACATAATAATGGGTCTGGAGGATCAGCCGCGCAATGGAAACGGGGAGAATCCTGCCATGGATACTCTCAGTTTTCACATGAAAGAGTATTTCAGCAACTTCTATACTCAGGTTGCACCTATTCTTTTTGGACCATTAATGGAAGGCGTGTACGAAGATTCAGATGAGGATGTGCTTCTCATATATCTGGTGAAGTTGGTAAGCTTTGTAGCTGCCGAGCATAACCGCCGGGTGTCACGAGATTTCATTTTGGAGCATAACATTCTTGCCAATATCAGCAAGCTTATTACGTCGCCTCATATGCTGCAGTTGCAGCTTACCGCTGTTAGGTGCTTGAAAGGAATAGTGAGCCTGAATGACGAATTCTACCACAAGTATATGATTTCCAATAACTTGTACGAACCCATTTTCGATTTACTGCGAAGAAACCTTCATGATGACAATATGGCGAACTCATGTCTTCTCGATTTTCTGAAAACAATCGCTTCACAGGCGCTACAAGCTAAAGAGCACCATTCGGGTGAGATTTCGAATTTCATATTGCTCAACAAACACCTCGTGGAAAACTTCAGGAAAGATCTGATGGCTGTTGATTATGTTCCTTTTACTCAGGAAATGATTAGGATATACGATACAGAAGAAGAGCCATACAACTGGGGGGCTGGAGGAAAAGGGAGGGCAATCAATGACGTTGCCAAAAGAACTTTTTCCGAGGCCTCGGATTCTTTGAGCTCATCAACGCATTTCGAAGAAGAGGGCGTAACTTCGACTTTCAAAAAGGCAATGGAGAAGCTGGCGGCTGCCCCCGCGCCGAGATCTCTTGAGAAAGACTTCCTGGGCAATGGATCTTGAAGGCGGTCTCATATGTAATCATAGTTTAGCATTTTCCTCCAATAATTTTTGAGGATACATCTCACGCCCGAAATGCGTGCCAAGGTGCCACATCCCACCGTCGACAATGTGCACTGTGCCAGTAACATACATTGCTGCATCTGAAAACAGAAACACGGTCGTATCTGCAATGTCTTTGGTGGTACCTAGACGTTGCAAAGGAATTTTAGAGCAAATTTGATCTTTTGAGACTGCACCGGAAAGCCTCGAGATGCCTTCCGTGCCTTCGATGGCACCCGGCGCTATACAATTGCTGCGTATTCCTGACACTCCGAGTTCGACAGCAAGTGCGTTTGAAAGCGCGTCAATGCCGGCTTTGGCGGCACCAACATGGCTTTGAAATGGCACTCCGTAATAGTGGAAAGTGGCTGAGACGAACAGGATGGAGCCCCTGCTAAGCTTTAGCTGTGGTAGACATGCTTTCGCAGTGTTGAAACTTCCTAATAGGTCAATCGATACCACAGATTTGAACGCATTAGCAGAAAGCTGTTCGAATGGGGCTATAAAGTTACCTGCAGCGCCCGCTATGACAAAATCGATCTTTCCGAATTTTTCCACAGTGAGGGCCACTGCGGTCTCCAGCTGGTCGAACTCACGAACATCGATGCCGGCAATGGGTAAAACCGAGTCAGGAACTCTGGAGAGTCTTGACATCTCCTCAGCAGCTTGTTCGGTTTTTTCCTTGTTGCGGCCAATGATGGCAGCTTTGCAACCGAGCAGGATCAGAGCTTCAGTCTGAACGTGACAAATGGTACCGGCTCCGCCTGTTACAAAGGCAACTTTACCCTCGAAGAGAGCGGGTTTCCATGGCCCGTTGCTTATATACGAGTTATCCAAAGTGTTGGGCATTACGAGGGCGACTATATGGCGAGTATAAAGGGAATTATAGAAGATGTGGTTTTAACGAAGGGTGAAAACAACAAAGTGGATGAAGCAGAATTTGGTATGGAAGATTATGTTGTCTATGCTTGAGATGTTTCCACGGGTGACGATGATGATCTACTTATACTAAGTTGTATCAATATATTAATGCGGGGATACGGTGTCGTGCGTTCAGCATGATCACAACTGTCACCGTTGCCGTGAACACCGGAGAAGAGGATCTAATTCTGACATTGGGGTTGAGTTTGCATTGGAGTTGAGAGGCTTTAATTTTGAAATTCTGACGGGTTTTATTCTGTTCTCTGGTACTTGATTTCCAGACTTTGGATTTCACTAGTATGGATAGCGACCTCTAACAGGGTACTGCCATAGAAGAACGGCAGCTTCTGGGGCCAAGATGTAGAAAGAAGCTCAAATGGAATTATTTGGGGTATAATGGACTTCACTTGTCAACTTCAAGTGTTTTTACATGGGAATTTTTGGCTATCGCAAAATCTTGGTATTATAGCGAGTCTGAACGGAATAAAATCGACCTGTGGAAAAAAAGATACCGATCAATCAATATGATGGGCACTCTCAAAACGTTTACTTGGCTTTTATGATTGAGACACAACTTACAAGCACGAGGGTCTACTGGTTGAACTCTCATCACCAGTTGGTGTGACATTTCGATGGCTTTCTTTGATCAGCAGCTCGACCGAGGTGAGCGATTAAGCCAAGTTGCAAGGCTGCCAAGTTGCAAGGTCACCTCCAGCTAGTTAAGCTAGCGTCAAGATGTGTGATTCGAATTTATCGGTTTTAATTGCATTTGGCCAGAATCGGCATACTGACAAATTTACACAATCAAGCTTGCATCAACGCTTGGTCTGTAAAGCCTCCCAAAGGAATGTATACCACGCGGGTTCTAATTGTGCCACCAGCTTACGCTACACCACGATACTCGATGTCCGTTTTCTGTCATGCTACTTGGGTACTTGATCATGGCCTCAAATCATGCCATAATGTATCGAGGTAGATAAGAAGAGGATCACAAAGCAAAATGAAGTAGAAGGCAATGGTTTGTGAAAAGAAAGTTGAATGGTTCGAACTGCCTAAGTTCGCCAACCATCCCATCTTGTTTATCTTTCAATTTTCGATTCACGAAGCTGGAAGGCATACTATCAGAATTGCAGATCGACTAGAGGCAAGAAAAAAAGACCTACCAGTCATTCTTATGGGAGCTCAAGTTTTCAGAGAGACTGTGACATGTAGTCTGTTGAAGCTCTGCCATACTATTTGTGAGTGCAGTCGCTGTCATCTCTGTCACGTGACTATGCCACTTGGTGACAGATCTGACGCTGCAGTTCTTGAAAACCATTTGACACCCATCTAACCTATCACAAAAAATGTCTTCGATGCTCTGTTGATGTGTTAAGTAGTCAATGGATCAGCACTCTCCATGTCTTGACCTTTTCACTTATAGTTCGCGTGAATCCATTGTTTCGTATATAATGCTCTCCAAATCAATTTAAGATTATGGTAGCTGTATACACAACTATTCGAGATCTTAGACTCAACTCGACACAACTTGACTCAACTTACCAAAAGCTACCGTGTTCAGCTCAGTGTTACGCTCTCCAAGTTTCGAAGATGTCTGAACAATGGCAGGTAAATCCAGATAATCGAAGAAGACTTCTGCAATTGCAGAAGCTAGGCGGAAATAAGAAATGCGTGGACTGTGGGGCACCAAATCCGCAATGGGCGTCGCCAAAATTTGGTATTTTTATCTGCCTGGAGTGTGCAGGGATCCATAGGGGCCTTGGTGTGCACATCTCCTTCGTGAGATCGATCACGATGGATCAGTTCAAGCCAGAGGAGTTGGAACGCATGGAAAAGGGCGGAAACGAACCCTTCAGTGATTATCTGGAATCGCACGGCGTTGATACCAAACTACCCCAAAAGATCAAATACAACAACCCAATTGCTTCTGATTATAAGGACAAGCTTACCGCTGAAATCGAGGGTACCGAATGGACTGAACCTGAGCACCCGGACTTTGATCCTAAGGCTTTGGGCTCTTCAAATGAGCAGCCTGTGAACTCAGAACAAGATTCCAGAGGTTCCACACCTGCACCATCAATTTCTGGAGGCTCTGTGGCTTTGGAATCGCGCAAAAGCACCCCACAGGCTTCTGACTTGCAACGTGAGAAAAACGAAACCTATTTTGCTGAATTGGGTAAGAAGAACTCGCTTAAATCGGATTCGCTTCCACCTTCACAGGGAGGTAAATATCAAGGTTTTGGCAACACGCCTGCTAATCCTCAAAAAAATGACGATCTGAACGGCAAAATGGCTACCTTGTCTCTCGATAATTTGCAAAAGGATCCATTGGGGACTTTTTCCAAAGGATGGAGTATGTTTTCCAATGCCATCAGCAAACACGTTGAAGACGTGAACGACACCATGATCAAGCCAGGGGTGCAACAAATGCATAACAAGGATCTCTCTGAGGAGACCCGTAGAGCAGCAGCTCAATTCGGCCAAAAATTTCAAGAAACCTCAAATTATGGCTACCAGGCACTCTCGAACTTCACGAAAAATCTGCAAGGACAGTATCAACAAAACTTTGGCCAGGGGCCTGCTGCTGAGAGTCAATTCTCTAAACTCTTTGATGATGTTGGCAATGACAGTGCAACAGTCGCGAGCAGCGCAAAACCCAAAAAGTCCGAAGAAGACGAATGGGATGAATTTTGAGCGTCGTCGATGTAACTACCTAATTATATAGTGCGATGGACCGTGAAGGCCTAATAAGAGAACCCTCTTCTAGGATTTGAGATTTGATCTGAGAACCTTTGAATTTTTAATATTTTCGACACACATTATGGCATTTAGTAGTGTCAGAATTGGGTAAGAATTGAGCCTAATGAGTGGTAAGATTGAATAGAAAATCGCAGATATATAAGTCCACAATTTATCTGGTCTGCAGTTAAACCAATAACAAGATCAAAATCGTTGTATTTTGGCACACACTGCTAGTAATGCTGGAGTTACGGTTTTGATCGAGTGCTGAAGCTTTAGCGCAACCGTACATAGTGCTATCACCACTTTCTGATCTTTCCAGACCTAAGAGTAACATCATCTCTACTAAAAAGCTTACAGAAAGAGCTTCAGACTCAGTTTCAAAGGCTCCAATACCACCAGCCTCAGCAGAAATGTCATTCTTGAATAGCATTCCGCGAGATCTGCGTGAAAAAATTGATATTATAAGCTCATCTGAGCCCTCAGCACTTGCCGTTTTCGAAGAGCTGTACAACTACCTAAGCGTTGAACAAGAAAGCAGGAAAAAGTCCAAAACTGATGATGAGGCTCCCAAAGTAGCAGAAAACTCGATCATTTTCCAATTGAAAGACGTTTCTGTGCTCACTCCGTTTCGCAAAAAGCTTAACCTCGTTATTTCACTGTCACCAATGACAGGCAAGCCTACATTGTCGCTATCCAAAGATATGGTTCCGCAATTGACAATCTCTGAGCTCAACAAGTGTGTCAAATTTGCCACTTTTTTACCGGTCCCTGAAAAGAGCAATGTGGTTTATTTGTTTATAAGTTATCGGTCAGACGCATTGTCCGATGCCAATGACTTTCTTCTGGTAACGCTTAATAAGGACGCAACATTGGCGCAACTGAAAAGTTCGGGGCTAATCAGTAATCCTGCAAATGATCTTTCGCCCTGCATTGACTACATCCGGAAGCAGGCCATACTGGTGGGGTTCCGCATTGCAGATCCCTTTTCTGCGTCCAATACAGGTCCCAAACCGTTCCATGTAGAAGCACATCGAGGAACAAAAGAAGGAACTCTTTATTTCCTGCCTGATAATGTTCTATTTGGTTTTAAGAAACCTATATTACTATTCTCTTCGCAGGAGATCGAATCCATTACTTATTCTTCTATTACGCGATTGACGTTCAATGTCACTTTGATTACGAAGAGCGGCGAAAGGTACGAGTTTTCCATGATTGACCAGAATGAATACGCCTTGATCGATGACTACGTCAAACGGAAACAAGTAATCGATAATTCCATGAGCGAGGAAAACAAGGCTAAACGGACTAATAAGGAACATAGCACGGAAGAACATTCTCTTCTAGCAGAAGCAGCACAGCAACTCGAAAATGGAGGAAAGATCAACGACCTCCCGTTGGATTCAGACGACGAAGAGGCTGACAACGACTTCGAAGTAGAAAGCAATTTGTCCGATGGAAGCGATGTCGGGTCTTCTCAGGAGGATGAGGAGGATTTGGAAGAAGATAATGCACAAGATGAGGACGAAGACGAGGAGGAGGAGGAGGAGGAGCAGGAGAAGGATGAAGAAGATGCCGGACAAGAACAAGTGGCAGAAAAGCAAGCGGAAAATGACCTCGATAGTATGGGCCCACACTTCTCAAACGGTATAGATCATCAGCAGTATGAAATGCCGGAGAAGATGCATGATCCTTTTAATACTAACGATTTTGACGACCTAACGCATGAAATGTCATTTCCAATGGAATCAAGGGAAGGTGAGGATGAAGACGACTCCGGAGTTGAGTACGACTGATAGCCCCCGCAACAGCCACATAAGAAGGCCTGTATAGTAGTAGATAACTCATCATTTCACGTTTGAGCACTTATTCCTCGAGAATATAGTTGCCTAAATTGTCCATCTTCAAATTCGACACACCACTTGAAAGAGCTTCTACTATGCGCTCGTTTTCCTCGTCAAGATCGTCCTGGTCTGAACTCTCCTCCTCTTGTGAGTCGTAGTCAGAGTATTCTGAAGAATCTTCGCTCGAAAAATTCTCGACGGTGTCGGAGACCTCACCATCACTTTGTTCATCGAGCTCTTCTCTCATCTTCTCTGCAGCTTCCTCCCACCTTTTGTCGCTTGGGTGCTTTTTGCTGAAACCAGAAGCAAGGACCAGCTCGTCCAAATTGTCACTTCGTTTCACATCCCTCTTGAAATCTGGATACGCATACTTGAAGCCATCACCATAGCCGTCTAGATCGACCATCGATTCGTCAACGACAGGTTCATATTTCAGTTTCTTCTTGAAAAACCTGCGTATGCAATCAACATCTCTCTTGAAATAGTACTCCGCATCTTGATGTTGAATCGATATACACTGCGGAAAATCGATCACGACAAAACCACAGTCCTTTGCGTCTTGGATAGATTCTTTAATCATGATATTGAACTCGTTAAAATCGCAATGAATGAGACCGTGGTTTGCAAGGTTCACGATGAATAACATCAGATCGCTGTATAGCTTGGGCAAGTTTTTATGACTGCGCATCCTTCTCATGGGATATCCATCGATGAGTTGCATTAAAACCATATGGCGGGAATTGTCAAAGGGTTCAGGTACAGAAAAGCCCCTCGAATAAAGGAGCGACATGAACTGGTGTTCTTTCGTGGCAGCCAAAAGAGAAAGATACATCCAGCTACCTGACTTGTTGCGTTTGAGGTAATCACGATTATTCTTAACGGTGGTGAAGGAAGTACGACCCAAGCGATGAATTTTCAAAACCCTGGCAGACCCATCTTTACCGCTGACTCTATATACATCTGATTCTTTTCCAACACCAATGATATTTCCCACGGAATAGATGGTATCTCTGTTCAGCATAGATTTCAGCCCCAGGTAGTCAAATCCGTTGTAAGTAAGTCTGAATCCATCATATTTTATGTTTCTCATTCTTGAAACCAATTTGAGCTTTGCAAGATCTCCGATCGACCTGTTGGTGCCCGACGAAGATCTCATTCCGGAGAGCTGGTGGATTAACGTTGTGGGAACAACTTCATGGTTTCTTGCGCCCTGCTCAACGGCTTGTAGGACACGAAAGTCATCAGGAGTCATATACCGCATATTACTGGTATCGAGCTTCATCGTGGGCTACGTTTGAGCTTTTGAAAAAGCGTTTTGAGATTGGTCCCGAGTGGTTTTTGATCTTGTTCTTGATATTTTACCGATGTCATCTCATCGCGATGAGCTAAAATTTTCTTAATTATAAAGAGAAAGTAAGCCTGGCGCTGTCACTTTTCAGAGGAAGAAAGACAGTGGATGGGAAAGAGAATGATCAGACTATTTGAACAGAATTTTAATTTTAAACTTAGCTGCAATTTTGCTTCTTATTTCAGCCAGTTTTTTAACGTTTCGCTGGGCTCAATTTTGGCATGTTTACGAAATTTACAAGAATTTTATGGAAACAGGGCTGTATCCAATGTAGTAGAGAGCCCAATGACGAGTAAAATATGCCTAAAATTCTTTTCAAAACTGAGCTATTGAAGGATCTTAGTTTTGGTTGGAAATTGCTGATCTCAAGCTCTTTAAAATTGGTTTTAAGTTTTCCTGAATTTCGAAGCTTTTTGAGAATTAAATGACTTTCTTGAAATCGGCAGCCACGTCTCGCTTCGATACAATACCGCAAAATATGGCAATACCCTCAATACACTGGTCCAAAGAATTCTCTTGACCTTTTGATTCATTGTTTGGCAATGCATTTCACAGAGGATGACAGATGACAGATGACAGATTTTGAATGATATTTAGTACAAAGTGATATTTGAAAACTCAACGCAGAAAGCTGTAGTAAGTTAAAGAATAGGGCGCGGCTTCTACTATCATCCGTTTTTAATTCTAATGGCTTGAACAGTGGTAATCACAAGAGAGTCCTTTCTCAGCGTGACTTTATCTATACTTACATTTGCGATACTTATCACTCTAATCTGACGATCAATAATAATGCAACAAAACGAAATACATTATACAACAGATCAGTACAGCTTCTTCAAAAAACAACTCAAGCCACCAGAACAAAGCAGTGTGACTTAGACCGTTCTAGATAATAGTGCTTTTTGTACATTACTTATATGGGCAAAAAAGCTAAAAACCTATCCATATTTAAGACTAGATACACAGGTGGTAAGACAATGAGGACGTGGGATATAATCATCAAGATCGATTTTTCGGTAAACAAAAAAATGTGAAAATGAAAGGTAAAAGATGCATTTCAATTTTTCAATAACCTTAACGAGTGGCCATGGCCTTGGTGACAACTCTCTTCAAACCGACTTCAGCCTTTCTCAAGTCATCGGCGGAGGAGTCCTCGATTTCCAAAGCAGCCATAGCGTCGGACAAAGCAGTCTCGATCTTGGTCTTGTTACCTCTCTTCATCTTGGAGGACAAGATTGGGTCAGTGACGGTCTGCTCGATGGAAGCAACGTAAGATTCCAATCTCTGTCTGGCTTCGTGCTTCTTAGCGAAAGCTTCGTCAGCAGCCTTGAATTCTTCGGCTTGGTTAACCATCTTTTCGATTTCGTCAGAAGACAATCTACCGACAGCGTTGGAGATAGTGATGTTAGCGGTCTTACCAGTGGACTTCTCGACGGCGGTGACCTTCAAGATACCGTTGGCGTCAACTTCGAAGATGGCCTCCAAGACTGGCTCACCAGCTGGCAAAGGTGGGATTCCCTTCAAGTCGAATTCACCCAACAAGGTGTTTTCGGAACAGTTGACACGTTCACCCTGGTACACTGGGAATTGGACAGTGGTCTGGTGGTCAGCGACAGTGGTGAAAGTTCTTCTCTTGATGGTTGGGACGGTAGTGTTTCTTGGCACAACTGGGGCGAAAACATTACCTTGCATGGCAACACCCAAAGACAATGGGGCAACATCCAACAACAACAAGTCCTTGGTGTCCTCGGAAGTGGATTGACCGGTCAAGATAGCACCTTGAACGGCAGCACCGTAAGCAACAGCTTCATCAGGGTTGATGGATTTCTCCAATTGCTTACCTTCGAAGAAGTCGGATAGCAACTTCTGGACCTTTGGAATTCTGGTGGAACCACCAACCAAAACAACTTCGTCGATTTGAGACTTGGAGATCTTGGCGTCCTTCAACACCTGTTCAACTGGTTCCAAAGTAGACTTGAATAGAGAAGCGTTGATGTCTTCGAATCTGGCTCTGGTGATAGAGGTCTCGAAGTCCTCACCCTCGAACAAGGAGTCGACTTCGATGGTGGTCTGAGTGACGGAAGACAAGGTTCTCTTGGCTCTTTCGGCGGCAGTTCTCAATCTTCTCAAGGCTCTGGCGTCGTTGGAGATGTCCAAACCAGTCTTCTTCTTGAACTCACCCTTGAAGTGGTCCAACATGTTGGTGTCGAAATCCTGACCACCCAAGTGAGTGTTACCGGAGGTCGACTTGACAGTGTAGACACCACCGGCGATGTGTAGAAGAGAGACATCGAAAGTACCACCACCCAAATCGAAGATCAAGACGTGTCTTTCCTTTTCGGACTTACCGGCACCTAGACCGTAGGCAATGGCGGCAGCGGTAGGTTCGTTGATGATACGCAAAACGTTCAAACCGGAGATGGCACCAGCGTCCTTGGTGGCCTGTCTCTGGGCGTCGTTAAAGTAAGCTGGCACAGTGATGACAGCCTTCTCAACCTTCTTGCCGATCTTGGCTTCAGCGGTCTCCTTCATCTTGGTCAACACCATGGAGGAGATTTCCTGAGGAGAGAAGGTCTTGGTCTCACCCAAGTATTCGACTTCGATGACTGGAGCGTCGTTGACGTCGATGACCTTGAATGGCCAGGTCTTCATGTCGCTCTGAACGGACTCATCGTCGTATCTTCTACCGATCAAACGCTTAGCGTCGAAAACAGTGTTCTTTGGGTTCAAAGCGGCCTGGTTCTTAGCAGCATCACCGATCAATCTTTCCTCTGGAGTGAAGGCGACGAACGATGGGGTAACTCTGTTACCTTGTTCGTTGGCGATAATTTCAACCGACGACTCGTAAGTCGCAACACATGAGTAGGTAGTACCCAAATCGATACCGACAGCACCTGCGAAAACACCTTCAGCCATTTTTGTGATGTGAGGATTGAGCTTGAATGAGCAATTCGGAAAAAACAGTAACAATCCAAAGACCAAATAGATAGGTAAAAGGTGTAACTTTTCACTATTCAAATGGAAAGTTTTATAACTCGACTTGGAAAAAATTTTTCAGAGGGCGTTGGTCAAAATTTTTCTTTTTCACGATTTTTCAGCCTGGAGGATAATAGCGTGCGCTCATCGGGTAGCTGACGTTTCTTTTTGGATGTGTGCTCATTGCTTGTGCGGACCGGAGAGTTCGCTGAGCCGTGCTGGTGTGTTCGCGGACACAGGCAGGTGACCTGTGAAGAGACGTCAGTTTGTCCTCGCAGAAGGATGAGATGGGATGACAGAATTTGAACTTTCAGCGACGTTGACGTTGCTAAATGTTCATGAAGTGCGGGAGAGGCCGCTCACTTGTATTTTTGTCGGTTGATGACACAATTTGTGGAATTGGAATCATCAATTCGCGATCAATTGGGATTCAGTGTATTGTCTCGAATCGAACCTGGAGCACTTCATGAGTGTAAAACTATCTGGCGGACGTTGTCTGAAATAATGATCATTTTCGGTACAATGCCAATTCGGCGTCAATAAGACAGACAGCTCGAGTTACCGAATCAATATCACCGGTGATGCTCAAATGCTGCTCCACTGATTTCGGATGTTTCTGCTGCCCCGCACTCAGTCGTGAGCCGATAGGAATGATCTTGATGGTCGCCCCGGATTGCTCTCTGATTTGCTGAATGGTAGTTCCCAAGTGTCCGATCAAGAACGTGATCTCCGCCTTGTTAAGGGTTATGTCGTGTGTCACCATCCCAGGTTTATGGGCCCCCAGCACCCTGGGCATAGCGCTTGAGATGTCGAATGATTCGGCTGCCAACGCGGCTTTCCAGAACTTGGGGGGACATTTGTAAAAGGGATTATTCACTAGATTTCGCATATCTTCAAACATATCCTCGAAATTCGGCCCGCCCAGCGTTACGGACCTCGAGTTTAGTGCCACGAGCGATGCTTTGAGCTCCAAATGGCCCACTCGCAGCATATGAACTAATTCTCGAGACAAAAGCATGCACACTTTTTGACCACACAAACTTTGCAAAAAGGCCCTGTCAAGCGGACATTCTACCACAACGCTATGGTAAGAATCGCTCCAGATAGATATACTCGCCTCTGGAGGGCTCTGTGTTGTTTCAATTGCAGCGTTTGCCTCCATTTGCAAGAATTCGCGAATTCGATTCCTGAACACGATCAATTTTATACGCTGGCTAGTTTTCACGCTTTGTAAACCCGCAAAATGCACAGCTACGCTTTTCACTTGATCCTCGAATAGCATCTGTAGCTGTTCCACAGCAAACTTATTTGATTTTGTACTCAGATCTCTTGTCAAGTTTTCTGCACTCATAAGTTTCCGGATCTCATCTTTAGCAGGAGAACTTCGCGGAATAAAGTCTTGAAGGACGGGTTTCTCACGATTGTTCTCATTCGGAAACTTGCTAAATTCGTGAACCACTGATCCCTCTTGTATAAGCGCGCTCATAATTCCCTTCAGTTTTCAACGAAAGCTCGGCGGCTAATTCAACACGAACACCAAAATGAAAAAAAAGTCCCAAAACAGCTGCGGAATTCGATCTTTTGCAGTTTCTGGGTGATTCTAATGCAAAAATTACAGCGGAACCTTCAGATCACTTGCCAAAGTACTCCTTGAGCTCTAAAAAGCTCGAGTTGATGTTTGAAAGGGTAGGTCACTGGTGCACAAACTTATATTGACATTTAAATACTCAATGATCGTCAAGATGTGCCGTCGTACGGCAACACAATTGGTATGGGAACTCCATGTCATCGCATCTTCGAGTACTCTGTCCCACTTGGTGTTTGCCAGAGTTTGAGTTCAACGAGCTTCTTCTTCAGGCTGTTTTTTGCGGTCCGATGCAGTTCAAAAAGCTACCCAAAACCGTAGGACTCATGATGTCCATTTACGGGCACTCTCGAAAGAAGGGTTCTTCTGAACAGTTTGAGATGAGTCTGCTTGAGTCTGCTCAACGTCAACCCCCAATCATTCCCACCATGTTATGCTGAGGACCTAACGGTTCCTTGATCTATGTGGTTTATTCGGAAAATGCCATACGCTTGATCAATTCCGCAGCGTGGTAGATGAAAAGATACTGCTCTGGAGTCTGGACCATTTTCAGCCGCTGTGACCGGAGCTGCTGGACTATCTGCTCGACAAGATCGTGCTGGTAGCCTGCAACAGGTTGAGGCTGGGTAAAATCGATCGTATCGTGAAACAAATGATCCAATGTTATAAAAGTGCCTGATCTCCCAACACCTGCTGAACAATGCACAATCATTGGATTCTCGGGTGAATTGAGACCGTGCGAGTGCCTCGAAAGCTCCAAAATCGGCACCACCTCGTCTGGCTTCGACAAATCCCGCCATTGATCAAAGTAGAAATGATGTACAGTTTTCGTGGGGAAACGTTGATCTGTTGGGATGAGCTTTAAGGTCGTGAGAGTATAGTCGTTTTCGCGTTCTGCATCCACAAAGTGCACTTCCAGCCCCGTCTCGAATACCAGACCGGAGCCTTGCTCTCGAGGAGAAATAGCTCGCGACCCCGGCTCGCGAGGCCAGTATTCAAAACATTTGCGTCGGTGTTGTTCCATCAATGGCGTCACCATCACCACTACTGCATTTTCCCCGGGACATTGCTGGTAGCACATCTGCCAGAAGTGCGGCCAGGAGTTGTCTGTAGGACCCTGCGTTGCAATATAGCGACCTGCACGCAACGATTCGCCAGGTACCTGAACTTTGACGTAAGATGCATTGATGTAGTCATTTCCTGATTCGACCCGCAGTTTCACTCGATTGCGCTCATAGGGCATAATGTTAATGTACCTGTTTCGATCGTTGTTTTCCTCGTTCACAGAAACTCCCAAACTCCATTTTGAGCTTTCAGGGTTCAAGGTAGCTTCTCGAAGTTGTAGGTCCTCCTGCTGTTGGATGTATCGGAATTTTTCGAGGATTTCGCGTGCGGCTTGTTTCAAATACCACGGCATTTGATCTAATACCATTGCGTCAAACCCAGGTCGGTTGGTGCTTTGAAAGAGCTATTGGTTTTGTATGTTTCCAAGTTGGGTTTATGGTGTGATGTCAAATTAGTTTTAAAGTGATTGAACTCAAAGGATTCCTTGAAGATATCCGATGACCTTCACAGAAAAAGTCACTTAAAAGCAGTCAACCGGAGTTCCAGGTTGACCTTAAGTAGCTATGGCAGACTCTGGAGTCTCCAAAGGATCTTACCGACAAGAGTCCTTTTTTCCAGCTCTCAATTTGAGCTCGAAACGGCTTAGACCAGGTTTACCAGCTTCAAGAACATCTTTATCACAACTTAAGCTGAATTTATTGACTGACGGGAAACAATGGGAATTCTTGGAAGATTATGGGATTGAAGAGCTGAGAAACGGGTTCTTTGACCCAATTTTCACCAAACATGAAAATGTTCAGATGGATTTTGACCATGAAGACGCTGTAGTGAACTCTTCAAGTCAGCATATGTCCGATCTAAATTCGTGGATATCGCAGCAGCAATATCAACTTAGGGGAAACTGGAAAAGAATGCTCAAGTTTTGGATCGCCTTTTTTTCGGCATTTTGCATATGTCTAGTGCGGCCTTCAGGATCGTGGATAGGCCAAGAATTCAGGTACTTCATGCCTTTGGCGGTTGTCATCCACCATCCAGCAAGAAACGTTGGAGTTCAGCTGGAAATCAGTTTGTGGTCTGTCCTAGGTGCCGCTTTAGGAATGGGGTGGTCAAGTCTAGCGTGGTACATCTCCGTCGCTACAAAACCAGCGGCTCACCATCAAGGTGGCCTTTTGTTCGGCAGTTTATTCATTGCAATTTACTTATGCTCTTGGCTCATGGCAGCCAACCAGAGGCTGTTGTACCTCTCCATGTCTTATGGCATTGCAGTCACCTTTTTCCACACGGTCAGCTTGGTAGGAAATAAGTCCCTTTTGAACTGGAAGCTGTATTGGGACTTTGGAATGTCCTATCTCTTTGGTCTCATATTGTCATTCCTAGTTTGTGTACTGATCTTTCCTTATGCCGGCCAAGCAGAGATCGTCGGCAAGCTCTCGTCTTCGCTCACTGCAATCAAGCACTTGTTGGTCAAACTTCTTGATCCAACTGACTGCGTCAACCTCCAAGACCTACAGGCGCTTCAGAAAACGATTGGAAAAACTGTTGATTTTGATGTCTCGGAGGGAATGCGAGAGTTCCTCAATCAGGTTACATTGGCTAGAATGGACGAAACATCACTTTTGAAACTTCGCAATGGTCTCACCAATGTCGCTGCACCCTTCAGATCTCTACCGGTTGATCACAAATTGATAACAAAATTGGAACTCGAAGCATACTATTCTGAACGTACTAAAAAAGCCAGCGAGAGGACAGGTAGCAATTCCCTTGGTGCGACTCCGGTCCTCGAGTCTTCAAACCTACCGTCGGATGTTGTTGGCGTAGAGAGCCAGACTTCAGACGATTTTAAAGGTTACAACGAGGATATATTCTCAGCTATACTGAGATCAATATTCTCTAAGGATATCATTACCCTAATGGTAGAAATGGTGTCCTTATTGGAAAGCTTGGAAATTTCGTTGAAGGCTTTGACTCATGTCAGGAGCTCTGGTCATCGTCGACAAGAAGTCAAAGAGCTTCTAGAAAATCATGTCAACAGACTCGGTAGGAAAATTCACGCTCTGGATCTTTGTTACAGCGACTTTCTCAAGTCAACTCATTTCTCAAAAGAGATGCTGTTTGACTCTCAGTCTATTGATTCTTTTGTTTTCCTAAGGTATGTGAGGCAAAGTGCTAAGAATCTGATCCCAGTTGCGGAGTGCGTTTTGGAGATGAGTTCCAACCCAAGCTGGAAGCTTGCGCTACCCCATTACCCGCTGAAAAGAGCGCTGAAGCGGCTGCCTACTGAGTGCAGTATTGATCAAGGTGCCAAAACTATCCTGCATTATTACCAAGCGAAGAAAGATGTGGACGACATATTTGAACAGATTAGCAACAGTTTCACATCTAACCACAAAGCTCCGGCAGAATTGGTAGCGCAAGACAGAAAAGGCCCAGTCATTGTCAGGGCCGTGGATCACAAAGACTTCAGTCTTCGTACAACCATCTATCCTTTGCGCTACAAGCTATGGCGCAAATACTCACAAATCTCGTCACCTGAAAGTAAGTGGGCTTTGAAGGTAGCATTTGTGATGACCTTTTTGTCACTACCTACCTGGTTGGAGCAGTCATTTCACTGGTATCAAGCTTATAACTGCTGGTGGGCACCGTTATCGTTTTTCATATTGGCGAACCGCAGAAACACCGGAAACTGGGCTTCATTTGGCAGACGACTAGCTTCGGCTATAGTTGGAATATTTTGGGGATGGTGTGCAAACCAGGCTCGCCATTTTGGAAGCCCCTACGTGATTGCCACTTTTGCTTCGATTTTCTGCTTCTTTCTGTCATTCAACTTCTTTGTGAAAGGTAATAGGAAGTCTAGCTTCACTGGATTCATGTGTTTCATAGTCATAGCGCTGGAACCCTATAGCAAAGGTGCGGCCCAATTGAGTCAAGCTTTGATTTGGAAAAATACCTGGGTGACTGGGGTTGCTCTTCTATGCGGCATTCTTCCGTCAATTCCCATCAATTGGATACTTTGGTCATTCACAGCTCGACATGAGCTTAGACTTTCCGTGGCCTCTTTGCTCGGCCACATTAGTCACTCTTACCAAATTGTCACAGACAGGTATCTCTACAGGGATGCTGGTGATGCCCCCAACGAGCTTACGAAGAAATACTCTAACATTCGTGAGGTACGCCTGTCACAAAGTTTGATAGCGGTTCGAGAGATGCTGCGTAAGGCACGGACAGAACCAACTTACATTTTTGTGTTCAAAGCAGACATCTACCAGCAGTTATTGGACGTATGCGAATTTCTACTCGAGAAGATGATAGAGGCCAGGTTATCCGGTCAGTATTTCGAGGTATGGGAAGTTGACAAAGATAGTGGTGTATCGAGGGCTCTTTTATCTCATCGCCGTGACAGTGTGGCGTCTGTGATTTTCGTGCTCTACATGATTTCAAACTGCTTTCTCTCCACTCATAGGGTCCCTGCTTACCTGCCCAACACGATCATGTCGCGGAAAAAGCTGTTTGATCTAAGTTCGCAGCTGGAATCTTCGATGAGTGACTCCTCTCGCGTTACCACGGCAGCAGACAAGAGCGATGAGCCAAGTGAAGGTTCAGGCCACGAAGACACGTCGCATTGGGCTCATATTCACGGCATGGCTTTTGCACGTACGTTCACCGAGATCAGTGATGCCGTGCAGAAAATCGTTCACCTCAGCAGAGAGATTTTGGGCGAGACTGCTACCGGTCGGGATACCACGAAGATCCATAATTATGTGCAATGATAGAAATCGATAATCTTAGATATGAACTAGACATGGGAATTCCCAATAATACATATATACATCAGTGAAAGGTTAATTAAAGAAAGGTATAGTGAAGGTCAAGGCTATCACTTGTTTTTGCAACCAGTGCAGTTTTGACTCAATTAAACATCCACGATTCCCACTGCGAGATTGGTCTTATCAAGAATCTATTTTAGCTTTCAATTGTCAGTTTTCATCAACAACTTTCAACTTTCAGGCCTCTTTGACAGCTGTTTGTCTTGTGCTGGAAAAAATTGCATGGTAAACAACGATCAAAGTCACCATAATGACTCCAAAGGCGATCGCCAATGTGTTCAGTTGCTCGTCAGTAATCATCGCTACCAGTTGGCTAAAATATAGTTCTCTCCCACCAAATTTCCAGGCTGTTTAAGGTTTAAGATGCTTAATTTTGATATATATTCGAAATTTCCATTATAATCAATGAGCATCAACATCGGCATCGAGATCGACAACTTTGAAGAAAGTTAGGGTGAGCAGATGAAAGCTGATTGAGAGAGTGACATTTAGCTATGAGAGGAGGGCCAAGAAGTATTGAAGAGCTCCTGTACCAAAAACTGCTAGAAAGCCCCGGCTTTCATCGTTTTGTTCGTCGAGTTTACTACAAGATCAATGGACTTCAAGAACCGTTGAAAAATGATACGATTTCTGTTTCGGCAGACCAGGTTTTCAGGCCTACTAAAGCACAGAAGTTTAAAGCTTACCGTATGCTCTTTTGGGATGAGATGAGATCAGTTTTCGGCCTACAAAGGCGTTTTAACAACTAGTATCTGTATGAACTGGAAATGTTCAAAAACCAAAATCGACAAACTCTTGCATTATACCAATGGTCGACATTTATTAAATTTCCTTGTGCGGCCTGCTTTTAATACATACCAAGTTATACACTGGGAGACTCAATTCTAGATTCTCCTGACGGGAAGTAATAGCACACCACCTTTCGCTTCTATCAAACAAACCTGAATTCCAAATTCTCATTTTTTCACGGCTTGTTCGGAAAGCTCCAAAAACTCATTCCAATTGTTCTGATGCTTCATTTCAGCAGAAGGTGCCTTGAACTTACTTTTTTTGGCCATTTTCACGTTGTCCCTTAGCGCCAAAATGACATTATTGTCCGAACCGTATCTGAAGTTGTCCTCCATAATAAGAGAGTTGTACTTCTTGATGAGATACGACATTTTGTCCCCGCGCAAGACTTTTTTGAGTGACCAAGTGATCGCAAATGGCCCGGTGGAAGTAACGATGGTCTGCTCCTTCTGATTTATGCCTGTGTTGAAGTAAGCCTTTGTAAATTGTATAGGTTTTTTCGTGGATGTTTTCATATAGGCAGCAGTCTTGGGGTGTACTTTCAAAATGTGAATTTTAGGCATTTCGTCTTTGGAAAAAGGTTTTAAAAATCCAACGTTGCCAGCATTCTTCCCTTCCTTGATAGTCAAGTCCACCAAAAGAAGAGAAGAGTCGCAAGTAGCTAAAAGCCATTTCCCATCAGCAGATATGCAGATGTGTTTGACAGGCTCGCCCAATGCCGGGATCAACGTCTTAGCTCGTATACCCAGCTTATCAAAAAGCCTAATTTCTCCTTTACCGGAACCAATTGCCACGTAACCATCCTGGCTGGTAGCAAGCGAGCTGAAGCCATAGTTGGTAGCGTAATCCTTATTCTCTTCAGTGACAACCTTGTTCGTTCCGCTTATGCGCGGGTCAAGCCTGAAAACGCTCTTTCCGGAAATACCTAAAAAGGTTTGTTCATTTGTAAGTTGATCAAATTTCTTAGAGTGGGAGTATTTCAAGATGTCTTTACCACCAGCTGAATATTCCTCCACCACTTTACCACGCTCAAGGTTGAGCTTGTAGATGCGGGAAGGATCATTTTTATCTTGAATGATCATAGCCTGATCTTCAGTGTAAAGCATAGGATTTTCTGGCTCGAATTCGTTGCCTTTAACATCGCTGACATTGTTGATGGCAGTGACAAAATTCAGATCGTTGCCGTCTGCATCAGCTTTGAAAACACCGATTTTCTTGCCCCTAGTGACGTACGAGCGATCGTTGTTGAATGAAACAGTTAAAGATTTGTTGCCGGAAAGAGCAGTGGACGCGCGATATTGTTCTTCCGCAACATCTTCGTCGAGGCTATCGACATCGCCCTGTTGATCATCGTTTTCACCTTCCTCACCATCCGATGATTCGCTGCTGCTAGTTTCACTATCCTCGTCGTCTTGCAAAAACAGGCTCAATTCTTTGCTTGGATCTTCTTCGCTGGCGTCTGTAATACAATTTTTTTCATTAGCATTAATGCTATGCCAGCTTTTTTGGTTCAAACCTTCCCAGAGGGCCTGAGTCCAAGCTTTCTTGAACTGTGCGAAAATTGGGTCCGATTCGAATTCCAACATGTATGTTACAGTTATATGTTCCATTGTGTAATTGAAGACAAAACTTCTGGAATCCTTCTCAAAGTACGGATTTACCAAGGGACTAATATCAACTCCCAGTTTTATGGAGTCGCTCACCACCGACAGCCAGTACTCGAAATTTCCGTAGTCCAAAATCGACACTTTGCAAAAGTTGTCCTGAGGAATCAATTTCCGCACACCAGGATCGTAAATAAAGAGAATGGCAGTATGTTCTTCAACGGTGATGGTCGCCTTGTTTCTGCAAAGCACATCTTTGTGAGTTCCCTTCGGGTTCGTGCCGTCCAGCGCATCTTCGAAAAGTTCGTTGAACGAGTCTTCTTCGCTCTCGCTTTCAGAGCTGCTCTGCACTGTAAGAACTTTCATTGATGCTTCCAATCGCGTTGTTTCTGACTCTTCTTCTTCATTGTCATCAGCCAAAGTGTTTTCATCATTCTCGTTCGAGAAATCAAATTGCTGCAGGTCTTCGCGTACAGCTTTACTAGCGGATTTTTTGTATTTGAATTCGAACTCGCACAGGTATGCAGTATGGAGGAAATGACCAACATCTGAGAATGGGACCTCAGCATTCACCACAAACTGAAACTTTTCGCCCACGTCTCCTTTACTGTTTTTCCACACAAATACAACGTCTCCCTGTTCGCTCCACGATTTATGGAACAACAGAGATTCGTCCAAATTGAAACTCCATTCCTCTTCCTTTCTAGACTGACCAGAGAGGACACTCAGCCCGTCATCTTCAAAATCCTCTGTTCCATCACCAGAGGCCAACTCTGAGTCATCAATTTCCTTTCTAACTACCAGTTCAAACCGGTGTGTTCCGCTTTCTCTGATAGCTAATGTAGCATCATTGTAAAGGCATTCAAGGGTGGCTTTCGGTGAAGACTTAGGTCTTAATAGGAAAAACTGACCGGCTGGTATTGAAACAACTTCTGGTTTCACACCAGAGTCCATGAACTTCTTGATAATATTCATTATCAGTTACTTTGGCGGATGATTGACGTGTTTTCTAAGAGGTTTCCCTTGAGTCAGAGTTCGAGTTTAGTCAACTTTGATGAATATTGAATTTTCGTACAAAGTTTCAATAATTTCATAAGAAAGCTGAGCTCATCGCTTCCAACTTAAATAAGTTCAAAGACATCTGGAATCTGGGGAAGTCTCGAAACTGTGAAATTTGACTTCTCCACTTGTAGACAAAGAAGAAGTTCGTCGAGAAATCATTTTTATCGATTTATTTTGAGCCTTTTACCGTTGTTCTAGCAATCAAAAACGCAACTGTATGTCTTCATGCTTAGTCGCATTAGATCGTCGAAACTAGGCGTTCAAATGAATGCCATTTGTCACTGGAATCCCTCTGCACAGCACTGCAATCTGACGGGATCTGCCAAAACAGTACGAAGAAGCTTTCAGTCGGGCCTTACTTCTTTAGAAAAAGCGAAAACTGCTCGCGATCTCGTCAAGTTGGTCAATTCGAGTTCCTTAACCGAGGCAGAAAGCTCGAAAAAACTCAGCGAGTCGCATACAGCGCGGCTGCCGGACTGGAAGCTCCAGAAACTGTCTTTGAACAAGAAATTTCAGGGCGAGAAGTGGAATCCGAAGAAAAAGCTGTCACGGGAACAGATGGAAAGTTTGCGGCTGCTTAAGCAGCAGTTCCCACAAATGTCGGCTTCGCAGCTGGGGATGCATTTCCAGGTATCACCAGAAGTGGTACGACGGATCTTGAAGTCCAAATGGAACCCAGACGAAGCGGAGATGTCCAAAATACAGGAACGTTGGAAACGGAGAAGCGACCGAATCAATCAGCTGTATGAGAACCACAGTATACAGGGACCGCCTTCTAAAAAACTAATCCTCGGTTCTGGACGGTCTGCCGCCGATTTGACGGTACAAAGCATCAGGAGAACCACCAGACCTGCTGGCAACAGTTCACCAAAACCTCCGGGAAGAAAGCAGACCAAAGGAAAATTGCAGCTTCTTTCAAAACTCGTGGACCAGTAACGCGCCACAAATTGCGCATTTTATAGCATTGTTAATAGACTCGGCTGCCTTTTTTCATGATTCAGACAGCTCTACCATTTATAATCCATCCTTTCATGTCACGAATCGCCCTTATGCTGCCCTTAGTCATGGCTTCACTGTCGTCCTTTTCACGACCGTCAATTCCTGCAAGAGATGAATTGAAGGACTGTATCTGAAAACGAAGTGGAAGATATCTGTTTTGAGAAGAGCCCTCCGGCTGGTCTTCCGCAGAAATATTTAGCAAATCACGAGCATAGTTTAAGCGAGCTATAATTTTGGTCCAACCAGAGGGCTTCTGATTTCCTGATACGTATTCCTGACACTCCTCTGTTTGCGTACAACGATCGACAACTGTTGCCGAACTATTTATTTGTGTCCTTTCATTGTAGCCTTGTGCGCTTGCAGAGCTCTTCAACATTCTCGATTCCAAAAAAGTTACCGTTTTCCTGATTTTGAGTAAACAAGTGGCGCTCAGTTCAGATCTTTGAGCCGTTTGTCTTTGCAACAGAGGTTGGAGGACCATGGCTATAAAAATATAGCATATACTAGTTGCAATACCAGCATTGTAAAACAAATTCTGAATGAATAACAAAGATCGATATTTGCTGGGGCGCTTAGCTATTTGATCATCCTTTGGCCAAGTAATTGAAGTGTCAAATGCCACCTTGCTCATCGCTTTTTAGGCTTGGATTGGTGATGCTATTCGATAGAGAGCTTTCAGATCTTCAAGTGATTTGAGCACTACTAGAATGATAAATTAATTTACACGTGACCAAAGATCAAAAGCCAGATCGAGATCGAGGTTTTATCCAAGTTTGTTGGGAATTTTATGGATGTCAAGTCTACCACGGCGACTTCAGCACGCTGTCCAGAAGTCGCTTTATTGATTCACTTCGCTTCTCGAAATTCGAATTTTTTTCAATGAAAACGTAAATACGTCTCCCAACATTGGTTTTACCATCATCTTGAACTTTAGGCCACCATTTTGGGTTGATAATTCGATTGTCTAGATCGTACAAGACTTTGTCTCCATTTTGTAACAACCTTTAAATCTCAGATTTGTATGCTTTCTCTTATATTACATGGTAACAAACGTTCATTATGCTTGACACGACAACGAGGTTACTTTCGCCTCTTGTAAAGACTGTCCACGCCCTAATACTCCTTTTTTGGTTGGGGGGAGTGATTGGAGGGAGGATAGCAGGCTGAAGCAATCTAATGGGCTTTTCCCTGTTTTGTTTTTAATCATCATGGAACTCTGCATAAAGAAAGCTGACTTTGTAGATCTGCAATCTCTCTGAGTCCATCTCTAAGTATAAGCAAATCCGCGCTGCAATGTAAATTCAAAGCTTGTACGGCAATGTCCAGCTCAAGATTTTGAGCAGGTTCTCATGAAATGAACAGCCCTCACTGGCGTAATTGAAGGCTGTCCTGTCGATTTTTGCAATGTAAGTTGATGAGTTTATGACCAAAGCCTGACGCTCGAGTAATGCAACACATGATGATGTTGTTGCTTTGTGCCTAAGACTTGTGAAAGAAATATCGAGAGTAGAGGCGACAGTGCAACCGCTATTGTCCAAATGGCTTGGACTCTTATTTCCGTCTTTCCCTGTAAAACAAATACCATTGAAGTGCTTCCTCTCAAAGGAGTAGAGATGGACCAACCAGTAAGAGAAAAATAATTCGTGTCCATACCATTGAAAAGTTCGATTGATGTATGTCTCAAGAATTTCTCCACGAGGGCCCATTTCTTCAATATTTTACTTTCTTGGCGGAGTCGCTAACCAAATTGGAATTGTCCTGCTTCGGTGTGGAGTCTTTGTCATTGGCGCTCAGAGGTGATAGGTCGCTTTGCCTGCGCTTTTTTACTGCTGGTCGAGCAGGCTGACTCGTCCTTGCCCTCATGGTGGAGGCCGGTGCTGGAGAAAGGCCATTGGGCTGATATATTGACGAAGCGCCCGCTGGCACGCTGTTGCTTTTTTCAGCGTTTGATGAAGTTACTAGTGCTTCTAGACTACCCAAAGGGCTTCGCAGTTTGTGCACTTTTTGATAAACTTTCAGGTTTTTTAAATATGAGATCACATCATTCACTTGTAGCGCTCGCATAAAACTTTCCTGAACGCCAAAGCTTGAAATGTTATGAAAAACTCCAAACTGAGATCGAAGATTTGTGATCGCTGCGAAATTAGTCGGCACTTGCGGCTCCTTTTGTCCCGAGGGACTCTGTTGATCAGATTCCTGATCTTGAGCTCGAGGCGTCTCATGAGATTGTCCCAGATCTTTGAAGATTTGATGACAGAGCGGCTCGGAACTTATCAAGCGCTCGAGCGAGCTCCACTCTATTCCGGGAACGAAACTGTAGCTTGAGATCTCGACCCATATCATTTTTAGATTCGAATCAAAAATGCCCTTTACCTGGGAAAAATTGTTCATGTAGCTACCATCTGGATAGTAATAGGTCGCAGTATAGCGCGGACAGTCGAAAAAAATGGTACCGTTACTTAGGACTTGGGCTCTCAGCTGTTGGGGCACAATTTCTAACCTTACAACACCCACAGATCCAAGCGACTGACATATTAGCGGAATGATGGGAGTCGTGAATTCGAATTGTCGAGTCTCTTCACCACCCTTGGTAGAATATCGTAATATTCCATATGGCGTGAAAAGGTCACTAGTGAACCGTTTCCAGTAATCAAAATCATCCACTCGGCCAGTGGAAACGTTGATCAAATTTATGATTTCATGCAAACGTAGTATAGCCATGTTCGAGAGATATTTTCTAATCGGATAAGGCATTGTGCTAACTGGAACGTATGGCCGCACTTGAGACTGAGGCGCCGTTGGCATGGTGTAGCCGGTATTAGACGTTGAGTTTTGACGATACGGGGATGCAGGAAGTGCGCCGGGGGTAGTTCCCGACGCAGTTATGGGTACAGATCCTGTAGGGATAGCATGCAAATTTGTGTGACTTTCTGTCATAGGGACCGGCACTGCACTGGGAGCAGGGCCACCAAATCCATTAGAAACCTGTCTCGGAGCCAGTCCGGGAGCTGGTGCGCCATGCATGGCAACTGCTGGGACAGAGGCGGAGCCAGTAGGTGTTGGAGCGGAAGTTGCAAACGGCGATGCTACCGCTGATGCAGAGTTTGAAAAATCATGCAAGGGCAAAATTGGCGCCTGCGCTTGTCCCTGCGGTATTGGCTGGTGCGTTTGCTGGTTCTGGTTTAAATGCTGTGGATGCTGCGGTGACGGCTGGATATGCTTTCTGGATCTTGAGTTTTGGCCCACTTGACCAGCTATTTGTTGTTGCGGGAGCTGTGTGATAGATGTCATATTGATTTCGGATCCATTAAGTGGCGTTTGTCCCGTGTGTGTAGCTTGTTGTCCCATGTTGGGATGCCCATAAGAATTTATCATATGTGGGGCCATCATGATGTCATTACCGTTGATGCTACCATTGGAAAGAGGCCCATAGTTGGTGGGCTTGTTCTTAACAGGTCCCTGATATCCATAAGGTTGCTGGTTACTATCGAGCGGCTGTTGGGGCATCATTGAATGTACAGAATGTGCATGCAACTTTGTTTTTGGGTGAATGTTCGACTATTAAGATGATTTTTTCACTACCAAAAGCCCAAACCAGTTACCCTTAAGCGAGAGTCGAGGTTACCACCTGTTGGAAATCAGATCGGTGACTCTCCAGGCTGTGGGGACCGAGTTTTTCTTATGATATTTGGTTAATGATGGTGATAAATCAATTATCAACATAACAAGCATTAATATCATTAAATTCTTATTTAAACTATGAATATCAAAAACCGACACATCTTGCGGGCGGTCAAGATCTTTTGTTGTCTGTATTCTGGTACAAGCTTAGTGAGTTCGACGGTTTGGCAAATTTGCTCGAAAACTGGACCTTCTTAGCGGTCGTAGAAAACTGAAAAACTGAAAAACCAAAAAACGCTCATGAAAACTGGTCTTTGAAGCCAATTCCTGTGATGGCGGGGGAAGGAGATGTTTAGGAAGCAAACCTAGGTCACGAAGGGGTTTTTCCATACAGTGGAAGCCCTCCTAACTGCTTTTTTGGCGCACTAAAATGTTGCATAAACCGTCTCATTGGCGTTTTGTAGAATTCGAACCATACCTTTGGAATTGTAGGACCTTCTGGGCTTTGTGAATTCAGCGTTCTCGTCTTGTGGGTCCTCAGATTTCTTGTCGCGGTCAGCTGGAACGGGGCCTCGGGTCCGGCCCGCCCGTCTTCGCAGCAGCTTATTGATAGTGTCTTGTTTTTCCTCTTCCAGCTTTTTCTCGCTCAGATTCTTACGCTTACGAGCGTTTTCTGCACGCCGCAATTGCAGCTCTTTTTCCGAGAGTTTTGAATTTCTGCGAGACGAATTATCCAGCAGTTCCATCATTATTTTGCTGCGACTAGTTTTGTTCGAATCTTGGGGCCTTTCGGCCTTTTCCTGCTCACTGGCACTGGCACTGGCACTGGCACTGGCATTGATAGCTGCGTCTGCTTCATCTCCACCATCCTGTTGCCCTTCTTCTCCATGAACGTCGTCGTCGCCATAGCCGTCGTCTTCGTCTTCGTCATCTAGGTTTTGCAAGTCGATTCCAGCATTCCTACGACTTCTCTTTGCTGGACTTGAGCTTGGTTCTTCAAAGTCGTCCTCCACCACTCTTTTTTGGCCAGCAGTCCGACCTGCTGGGTCATACTCATCTGTGCTTCTTGCAGCACCTCTCTTGGACCGACTGCTGCCGCTAGGCTGTACTTTTTCGTCATCCTCTTCGATTTCGGGAGTATATTGGTATTCATCATCTTCTTCTCGGTCCGAACCGTAAGGGCTGTCTTCAGGAAGATCGGGACTTTCTTCGTAGACTTCCGCGTCTAATTCCACTGAGGAAAGATCGCTATCCATACTTGAATCGTTGTGGTCGAGCTGAGGAGAGGGCGGTTTCTACCAGATGAGACTAACTTCATCAGATTCAATATGAACTTCTCAGTGAGGGTTTCCGAGGGTCATGTCGTACGTTGAGTTGTCATGTAGTAAAACTGAGTTCTTTGACAGGGTCCCCGGTGAAGTTCGACAGTTGTTGCCAAGACGGCCAACAATGCGAATGGTAGACCGTGATCCAGTCCAGCGCGCTTCTTCAACGATAGCCTCGATATTTTGTTGGTAACCTTCGAGAGGACTTTTTCAAGGTCAAAATAATGCCTTGGCTGGGTTGACATCAGAGCCTTGTCGATATTTTGAGCACCCACCAGTGGTCAGAAAGTCGACAGGGGTTTCCATTGGCTGAAAAATAGGCCCAGAATTTCCATAGCTTCAAAAACATAAGAAAGCTTGGTAGGATAATGAAATAGTGCAGAATATGACCCCCTTGCGACCTGAAACTAGCTCGAAAAGTCAAAATAAGAGGCTAGTCACAGTAGATATCTCTCATCTAGCTTGATTGACGACGAAAATTAACAAAGAGGAAGAGAGCATGTTGTTTTTTCATGTGGTAACGTTCGGTATCATCATAACAATACAACTAGTCTCACAGAAGGGCTGGAAAGTTGAAAAAAGTCGCAATCAATCCAGAATCTCCCACAGCCTTCATACAAGCTATGCTCAAGCCCAGTAAACCTCTTCAAACCCACCGTTTTGGCCTCTTCTTTATGTCAAAGTGACTTTAGATCAATAAGTTCATAAAAGCTGTCAAAAATTACAATCTGTAGGGATACTAGTAACACTTCCAACTTCAACTTCTACAAACTTCACAAAACAAACATCCCTTTTCGAAACTTCCAGTACCGCTATCACCCCAGCAAAGATGCACACAGAGCTGGTGTTTTGCAAGTCAAAAGTTTTTGTTCATTGCAGCTCAAAAGCTGAGGATAACATACCTGGATTTCTACTTATAACGAGGGACACTCAACAGCCGGCTTTGGAAGCTACAGTGACTTGGATCCCTGAAAAGGACTTGGAAAAAGACCAGATCAGTGAGCTCACGAAAGCGGATGTCGACCGGGCGTCTGGAAGTCGAAAGCGAAGAATTAAAAAAGATATTGTCTCGCAAGCCTTGTACGTTGCTTGGGCATTTTCACTTAAGGTGAGCTCGATTTTCTCCATACAGTTCAGACCACCAAGCCCCAGCGGTTATTGGTATGGGTCTGTGGCTATAAACTCGAGAAATCCTCAGGAACAAGACTCTATACCAATCTTGTTCTTTCACGATGACGTCTGTCCTTCCACCAAGGACAAAAAGAAGGAGCTATCAAAGTCATTCGATCCGTTCAATGGAACAGACGTATATTGGGGTGCTCATGACTTTCGGGATGCGCTGCTAGATATTGCTGATCTCAAGCAAACGTTTGTTGACCCCACGGTCTGGCTGGTCAACGCTACCCTAGACGACCTTAGAAATTTCTCACCCTCAAGTCCAAAGCAGGGTCGAAATAACACTAAAGCTTCCAGTCCGGATCAATCTTTGTGGAACAAATTTGACGAAGCTAAATGGAGCGTCATGTCCAAATTTGCGGACCTCACAACTAAGTCTACCAATCGCATTGCAACTGTTTTTTCACAGCACCCTTTTGTTAGATTCGTTGACAAACACAATAACAATCCTTACGTGAAGCAGATACTCAGCAACCCCAAAGTTCAAGAAATCCAAGACGATTTTGACTCTGCCAAGATATACTTGGCGAAATGGGCTTTGGGCGTAAAAGAACAGGCAGAAAAGTATCAGACAAAGAATGGCATGGATGATACTTACAGACGTTTACTATTCAACGAGCTTGGTAGCGATGGAGGTGATGTTCAGCTAACAGATGAAGAACTCAATATAGCCATGCAAAGGGCTCACACCCTTTCGCGTGCTAAATGGGAATCTTTTTTCGATGCAGAAGGCCGACTCTCAATAACTGTTCATGAAGTCAAAGACTACATTTTTCATGGTGGGGTTAAAGACAAGCACCTGAGGCGAGAGATATGGTTGTTTTTGCTTGAGGTATTTCCATGGGAATCCTCTGCAGAAGAACGTCGCATTTTGGAGGAAACCCTGCGTGACAGCTACCGGATCAACTTCAAAAGTAAGTGGGAGTATCGTGAACCTAATTCTGATGCCGATGAAGAGGCATATTGGCACGATCAGGTATTACGCGTCGAAAAGGACGTTAAGCGAAATGACAGAGACTTGCCACTGTACAAGCATAACACAGATGACGGAGAAGCAATTTCTGGTACCGAACTAGACCAAGCGCAATCAGATGAGTTGCAGGACAATGACACCTGGACTGTTAGAAATCCCCACCTTCAAAAACTCCGGAGCATTTTGCTCAGTTACAATGTCTACAACGATGATCTAGGGTACGTGCAAGGAATGTGTGACTTGTTATCGCCCGTTTATTACATTTTGCAAGATGAAGAATTGTCATTTTGGGCTTTCGTCAGCTTTATGAATCGAATGGAAAGAAACTTTTTACGCGATCAATCTGGCATCCGCGATCAAATGCTAACACTTACCGATCTATGTCAGTTGATGCTACCCAAAATGAGTCATCATTTGGCAATGTGTGACTCTTCAAATCTCTTCTTTTGTTTTAGGATGCTGCTAGTTTGGTTTAAGAGAGAATTCGAGTTTGACGATGTATGCAACATATGGGAGGTGTTTTTTACCGATTTCTACTCATCCCAGTTTCAGCTTTTTTTCATGCTGGCTATCTTACAGAAAAACAGCTTGCCTGTGATGCAGAACCTCGACCAATTCGATCAAGTTCTGAAATTCTTCAATGAGCTCAAGGGAACGATGGATTGGAGCGATCTGATGATAAGAAGCGAACTGCTTTTTGTCAAGTTCAAGAAAATTATGAATATACTTGCAAGAAGTGCAGAGCTCGATGAGTATACCCTTTTATCGAATGAGGGAAATGTGATAACGGAAACTTCTGCTTCCGAAGCAGAGCAATCACCAGATGACCGAGCTTCTTTGGTGACAGAAAACTTGAAGCAACTGCTATCCAAGAAGCTCGTCATAAAAAGAGAGCCCACGAGAAGTAAAAACTCAGTTAAATGAACGAGTTCGATTACTTATTGCGGAGTTTTGGGAAATAGGACAACCATATTTTACCTGGCGTAATTTCTGGTGAACAAGGAGGAACAAGCGTTGAAGGCCGCAAACATGTGTTGTTGTGAATCGCTATGCATTGTGGTGAAAATATTTATTTCAAATGCTAACGTAACTCCAGGAGGTATGTAATGAATTATTATGCTTGAATATTATCATACGAGGTCGCTAGCAATGAAGCGTCTGCGCATCTCAATTCTGCCGAGACCGTGTTTTTCCGTTAATTTCTTAAGACCGTCTTCATTTGCCTCTCTGAGTATTTCATCATCATCCCGAGTCCAAATACCAGGCACGTTAAGCGGTGGATTGGCTTTCATGGTGAACATACACAGAAAGTATCGTGGAAATACCATCAAGTCCCCAGATAGCGCTGTTAAGATGCCTGTGCTAAATGTTTTCCTTACCCCTGCTTCTTCGCATAAGTCATGTACGAGTTTCTCTGCTTGGGAAGCTTCGTAATCTCGCGATATTATGTCATTGATCTTTTCCAAAAACTCCCTGGTTGATTTGAATGCAAAAAACTGCGGCATGAAAAGATCGCTTGATGCAAGTGAAGGTGGAAATGCAATCGTATCTGGATCAATGTTATCAAACTGCGCTTCTTCGTTAGCAAAATCATTGCGAATGGATTCCGCTATTTCTTGCGGATATTCGAAAGCGGTCCCGCCAGTGGACTCGATCTTGGATAGATCCCGCCTCAACCCTGATATGAAATTCAAAGTCTCTTCGTCCAGTAGATCCATGTCACCGACTCCCAGCCCAGCCGAGTTAGCATCTCCGGACCTCCCACCGGCGGCAACCAGTGCTGCAGCCTGTTGAGCTTTCGATGACAAAGATTGAGGCAGATCTTCCTCGCTTGACGTTTTCTGCTTCTTGGGTAGTCCACTATAATTGCCCGGGGTGCGCACGCCAGTTCTCTTCGGTCTATTAGTGAAATTTTTCATAGCTTCAGGAGTGCGCTCATGCGCTAATTCGTGTCTGTAGTATTCAATGTATTTGTCAATCCCATATGATAAGAGGAACTTCCTGAATCTATCGCGCCAAGCGTTTTCCGTATGAGTAGGGTGATTCTGGGCAAAATTTTTGAAAAACTCTCTTGGAACAGGCCCCCTCCTTTCACCGACCCTAAAGTCTTCGAGACTTGGCTCTGCGCCAGGTTTGACGTTCGTGTCCATTGTCAGCGTTCTTCTAGCAGCTTCATTGGGTGCATCGTCCTCACTTATCAAGGACTTACGTGTGTCAGGATCTATCTGGTAAACATCCTGGTAAAATTGGCGCTTGATACTGACCGCAAGATCGTAATCCTCTTCGGCCACAAATTTCTTTTTGAGAGCTTTTGGTAAAACCGTTGTTTTTATCAAGTCACCATTCTCGTCGCGAATCAGTCTTCCCTGACTGTCAACTTCGTAGACAAAATCTAGCTTTTTGGCGAGATAAACACGGTAGCGGTGCCTTATTGAATTTCCAGTATGTGCTGGAACAAACCTCGAAATTTCATCGAAAAGAGTGTGGGTTGTTCTTCTAGTGGGGTTTTTGCGAACCACATCAAGGATGAAAGTATCCTCCTCAGCGGTAAAGTTTGCCTTACTGTGTGCTGCGACATAAGGTTCCTTAGCAGCTTCTTCTTTGAGAGAGCTACCCGGCTTCTCAGCAACTTCCACCGTCACAGCCGGACTAGTTCTCTGCTCATTCACGGGAACGGGATTGGGCTTAGCTTGGCTATTCGGATCTGTGGTCTTAAATGCACTCTGAGCTGCATTTTTAACCCTATTTTGTTCGTTTTCATTGGGAGACCCAGGCGCCTGCGAAGAGCTCGCCTCATCCTCAATGTTTGGCAAAGTGGCCCTTTTCTCATCATTTGGTAATTTATTTTGAGCGTTAAAGTTTTCATCCGTGACGCCTGGTTTACCGACCTCTTCGCCTTCATTTTGCGAGTTTTCGGCAAAGCCAGACCAAGGAACGAAATAGCCATTGAGTTTGAGAAGCATGTTATGCTTCTTGCAGTTTTCGATGTATTTGGGATGAAGCGTTGGCAGGTTTGCTATGTTCGAAGACGCAACAACATACTCTTTGTTGGAAGTGCCAGAGGGGAGTTCTGTGAGCACACTTCCGCCGTTCCTTTCGATTATACCCTCGAGTTCTTGGATACGGCCTTCCTCAGCAACGTAGAAACCAAGGTCCTGAAAGAATTGGTTCTGCTCCTTCTCATCGTTGTTGTCGCGAGACTGACTGCTTGGATGGCCGAGGGCGTCGGATGCGTCCACAAAGCTGTTGGTCAGAGGTGTGTCAAAATCGTCTTGCTGAGACATCTTGTTGTTGTTCCTGTTTGTTTACCCTAAAGGTTTCTTACTAAATCTGTCTCTGCGCGCTATTGCAAAGTCCGAGTCTTTTCGCCAAGATGATCACTCTGCGAACACCCAATACCCCGATTGAAAACTGCGATCTTGAGCTGTTCTCAGAATGAACGAGATGTTCTGATGTTAGATTTCGCTGTTGTTTGTTTTTGAATTCTCCCTACCGTCAGAAGCGCGACAAATAATCACAAATCGTAAACAGTGACCCATCAGAAAATCACGTTTTTGAAAATTTCGTTTAAACGTACCTTTGTCAAAAAGTCGGGTAACAGCAGCAGCTGCTCGGCGGCTAAAGAAATCTTGATAATGACACAAAAACAAAATAAGTAAGACTATTAGTACTGAGAAGCCACGAGGTTGCTCAGAGAAGAAAAGTCTTCAGAAGTGATGTTGATGTTAAAGGCTTAACAAGGCCATTCCAGCAGTTTTCCAGCGATGTGTTTGTGCGGTCCGGATGTCTTAGTCTTGTTTTCAAGAAGTGAACATAAGTTGAGAAGAATTGATCTTCATGTGTAAATAATTAGAAACTCGAAGATCTCATTCCGTACTATGTGATGATAGTCAAGATAATTCGAACTGGCTCGCTAACAAAATAGTTGACCAAGTGGTAACGTCAAGTAAAGAAATGGAGGGTTTGTCTAGTATTATAGGCTCGACTTTATAAGACAGCAAAGGGACTGTTAAACAATACAATTTCTCTGCTCCTCAAATTGACGATTTTCGATTCATATGAGAAGCTTGTTAATTACCATATCAACTGCAAAGAATAACATTGAAAGATTTAGTTGAACCGAAGACACAGCTGGCTATTCGAAACGTGTATTCTGAAAACGCTCAAAAGATGAAAATTTGTAACAGAATGCCCACCGTGCATCGCCTTATCTAACTCCGATGATTATGAAACAACCTTTTTTTCGTCATTTCGAACCTCTCAATTAAGGCTCCCAGGTCAAAGAATTCAGATAACGTAGCGTTAGCTGTTGAGTGACGGTAACCTATCACATCTAGCTTTCTAATGGGATCAAGCTATCACATAGTTCAATGTACACCCGAGTGTGCGCTTCAAGTGTGAAATACCATCATCGGATTTTTAATAATTTCGTACTAATGTGTCGTCGGGTGTCGAAATACGATATTAATCGAGAATTGTCGTTTGAAGAACCTCGTTCGAGCGACGGCACGCCACTGTCTGTTCGCAAGACATATCGGCCCCCCCTTATCAAACAAACTAGCAATTGAATAAATGAGATGTGAAAACTCGACTCTCTTATTAGCAACTGAGAAATATACACTCTATGATGTTGTAGACCAATCTATATGTATTGTCTGCATCTGACATGATGCAAATGATTATGATATCTGCCGTCTTGATAGAAATACTCAAGAGCGGTCAGTTTCCCACCCCCTACACACCCGGAGTCCAGACCCTTAGTTTGTTTTCTGAGATTGAGACCCTTACTGGCGTCATGGCCGTAAAGCACGGTTACGTTTTCTGGCGCGCTTTCTGCAGTCCATAACTTGTACCAGCGACGTGACTTGGCAAACTTGTATTTGGAAGTTTTCGAATGGTCCTTGGGAAGCATGTATTTCATTGTGGTAATGTCCCGGATACTTGGCCTTTTATTCTCAAAGTCTGGTGCCAGTCCTGCGTGAACCGCGATGAGCGTCTCCTGGGAAGGCTCCAAATGGATCTGGAGCTCAGCAGAGCACAGAGACGCTATAGACGCAAGCTTTGCGTTGCCCAATCGCTGTGCCAAAACCTTATGCTGGTTATTGACCTGATCGTGTGGCGGGACGTAATCTTCCGTATCGAAGACCAGCGGATCCCAATTAGGATGCTTGCGGGATAACCGTCTTTTCAAGTCCCGTTTGTTCAGATACGCAAACATCACATTAATCTCGTGGTTCCCCAATATGCAATGCGTTCTCTCGGAGTTTTCTTCGAGATATTGCACCATTTTGTGCGATTGCGGACCTTTCGCTATAAAGTCTCCCAGCAGCACCACGTTGGTACCGGGTCTTGTGGCATCCACAAGTGACATCAAATCTTCAAACTCATCGTACATGCCATGCACATCACCCACAAAGATCCAACGTTCTTTTTCACTGCCATTAAGGGTTCTTTCCGTGGCAATCGACGGTAATTTTGCTTCTGGCGTTATCAAAATAACGTACGTGTAGCCCAAAGACAACACTATGAAAGCGAACGATAGCAGCGCTAGCCATGAGTGTCTGGCACTAAGAGCCATGCTCGACGATTATCGGTATTGCGCTTTTTTGGGAGACCTTAAAAAGATCCATCTCATCGCGCAGCGTCCTTCTCTTATATATGTGGTGAACGCTCGAAATTACTGTTGCAACGTGGGTACGTTTAAAGTGATTCTGGTGTTTAAGAACCAGTGTAAAGTTGATACTTCAAACAGTGTAGAATGCGCATCCTTAAGCTCTGTGAGGACCCGGATTGTATGGGATTGCGCTTAGGATCGCTTTGACGCGTTTCCAAAACTCAAACAACAAAAAAAATGTGTTTTTCGATCCAAAATTCAGTAAGTTAACCCACACGATTATCGGAGGTTCGTTATTCAAAGGATCGAGGCCAATCGTCCATGATGGTCGTAGATTTAACTCACATGAACCCCATTATGGAAAATTTGACCTTGACAAAACAAAACCCAAAGTCAATTTGGCAATATCAATCAACCACCGCTTTCCCAATTCAAAAGAGACGACTTCAATCTTATTTCCAAGTTCTAGAAAGCTCCACGTGCAGTTGTACCCATCATAGTGCAAACTTGTCCTAAAACAAAATTTCAAACCCTCGAGGCCCTCGCAGCAGTGCTGTTTAATAAAAATTACACTGTGCCCTCAAAAAAAGGTGTAACAACAAGGCGAAAACTCCACTTAACACTCCAAAGTTCTCTTGATCAGCTCACCGCAAGTAAGAGTTCAAAAAATCGTTGATACATCAGCTTAAACTCGCTTATGTACTCAGCTTTTATCGCTGGTTTACCTTCTTTTTCATTTTACCATATCTCTAATGATAATAAATTGGCTTAATTAGCTTTATATCTCGACCAATTTGAAATTGTAAATACCGAAAGCTAAACAAGTTGGAAAACACACAGGATCCTCGAGATTCCTATCTTTCTAGCTGTTCAAACCCGAATTAATTGTACAGGTCTACATCAGTTGTCTATTGGTGAGATTTTTAGGAAGATTACAGCGTAAGTTCAGCAATATTACTGTGCATTTTCATCAGTATTTGTCGAATTATATAAAAAACGCAACTGAGCACCGTCAAGCACTTCTTGATTTCTCAAAGCCATGAGCTCTATCACAATTCCAGAAAAGGTCATCAACTGGGATACGCTCAATGAAATAGTGTCAATGGACGAAGACAGTCCGGACTTTTCCAAAAACCTGGTAATCCAATATCTCGATCAGGCTGCCACGACGTTTGACCAAATCCAACAGGAATTGGATGGAAAATGCGAGCTGGAACAACTGGCATCGTTAGGCCATTTTTTGCGAGGTTCCTCTGCAGCCCTGGGATTGCAACGCATCGCATGGGCCTGTGAACGCATACAAAATTTAGGACGCAAGCGTGAGGGTTCAGTGGCTGGCCAGACCGTGCCAGACTCTCATTATGCAACCCTTATCAGGAACAACTTGAGCTGCGCAAGACACGAGTTCAAGGCTGCCAAAGCTGAGCTTTCTGCATTTTACAACAGTGAGCTCTAACAAGAGCTGGGGAAAAAATTCACATGTAGAGGCTCACTTTATTGTCTAGCCAAAACTACCCTGGTGCAGTCTGTTTGTTTGTGATTTTCGTAAATAAACAACCTGTATAATTGCATTGTTTGTCGTGATTCGCTCTAGTAAAGATGCACTTCAATCCTATCTCACAAACTGTTTTCATCCAGTTCATTCTGAATTGCACTATCGCCACATACTAAAAAGCGTGCTTCTGTTATTCAGAGATCAGGGTCGCTCTTTTCGCCAAGATGTGCGCCATTCATAAACTGAATTTCCTGCTCATCACCACATTTTTCCATAATTTCGACAGGAAAGTATTGTTGTGCAACCTTGCCGTCCTTGAAATCGGGATTGTATTTATAGTCCCGGGCATAACCCAATTCTGACATGAGTTTGGTAGGAGCGTTACGCAGGTGCATTGGAATACCGCAGCTACCAAATGAATTTTGATTTTCCTGAAGCTTGGCATTCACCGTTTTCCAGGCACGGTACAGTTGTACTGATTTTGGTGCTCTAGCCAACGCTACTGCACATTGTGCTAATGCTAAGTCAGCCTCTGGTAATCCAACTTTCATAACCGCATCATGTGCGGCTACCGCTAGCGGCAACAACGTGTGGTCCAACACACCAATGTCTTCAGATGCGATTCGTATCATGCGGCGAGCAATGTAAAGAGGATCTTCTCCACCTTGAAGCATACGTGCCAGATAATAGATAGTAGCATTTTCATCACTTCCGCGAATGGACTTGTGAAAAGCAGATATTGTATCGTAATGGTTCTCGCCTTGTCTATCGTAATATGTCCGCAATTCAGAGGACTTACCCTGGATAATTTCTCTGACAGCCTTCTCATCGAGCTCACGCTGATTATCTCTTGTGGATACTTCGATCATCTCTAAAAGATTGAGTGCTCGCCGCGTATCTCCCATGGAAATGTCTACGACGAAATTGAGAACCTCTTTACTCAATCGCAATGGATGCCCCACTTTCCACACCAAGTGTCGGCATTTATTCAGCATACTGACTCCACGCGAGAGAACCATACACATCTCTGCGTTGTTGAGCTTTGTGAGAACAAAAATCTGACATCTGCTCATCAATGCATTGTTGAGTTGAAAACTCGGATTTTCCGTGGTGGCTCCTATAAGTACCACATCACCAGCCTCAACGTGCGGAAGCAGTATGTCTTGTTGACCCTTGTTAAACCGATGAATTTCGTCAATGAAAAGTACAGTAAGTCTCTTGGTGAGCGTAAATTCACGTTTGGAGTTTTCAAACACTTTTCGAAGCTCTTGCGTTGTGGCCTTGGTGGCACTGGTTTGGACGAGCGTGTACGTTACTCCGTGAGGAAATTTGGTGTTCACTGTCCTGGTCAATAATCTCGCCAATGTCGTTTTACCCACTCCAGGTGGTCCCCATAGAATCATCGAAGGAATCGTACCTTCCTTCACATAGTTATAAAGAGTACCCGATTCACTGGATATCAAATGCTGCTGACCTACGTACTCACTCAGTTCCTTGGGTCGCAGCTTTTCGCTTAACGGCTGGTGTATTATTTTCTGCAGTTGCTTGACATCATCGCTATTATCAACCAGTGGCTTCCTTTCAAGCTCTGGACGCTTTTCGGGCGAACGAGTCTCAGGCTTCGCTCGTTTGATGTTGTCCACAGGAGACGGATCTATGATTTCTATATCTTCAGACTCAGGTTGTTTCCGTTTGTTTCGTAACAAACTGTTCAAAGTTGGTCCTTTCCCAGCACCATTTTTACGGGCAGTGCATTTGTCGAGGTGCTCGTTGATGACATGGTATTTGATCTTGAAGTTACAGACAGGGCATGAAATCAACTGCTCGTTCTTTGACTGGTTCATATTCTGCAGTTTCTCATGGTAAGAAAAGATCTGTTTCAATGATGTATAAGCTTTTATAATTCGAATCTTGTCTTGGTGAACTTGAGTAAAGAACTTAAAGGTTCAAATACAATGTATTACGCTTTGATATAGCGATAACTAGATGAATAACAGCATCACCGTATTCACCTTCTAAAACTGTTTATAATGTGTATGTACTTACCGTTCTGGAACTGTTTTGGAGCCAGAGAAGAAGGACAGGTTTTGGCCTAGTTTATCAACTCATAAATGTCACCGAGCTTGTCGGCGTAGTATTTGGGCAAAGGATGGCCGCCCGAAGCGTCCAGAGCATTCTCCTCGGTTTCGATACCGGTCAAAACCAGCAAAGTGCCTCCAAGTTTGCCCTCAACGCCAAACCGGATGTCAGTGTTCAACCTATCGCCCACCATGCAGCATTTGGCTCTATTGAGCTGCTTTGCCGTCACAATTGCGTTCAGCATGTTTGGATTAGGCTTACCGCACGCTGCGGGCTCCCTTCCGGCCGCAAAGGCAACACAGTTGATCATGGACCCTGCTCCTGGCAGGATATGGCCCTTGTTAGGATATGTGGAATCGATGTTGGTGGCCACGAACTTCACGTCTGGCTGCTGCAAATACTGTAGCGTGATGGCTAGACGATGGTAGTTGACTTTAGTGTCGAGACCTGCAATCACAGCCTTGACTGATGGGTCTAGACCCTCGGTTATGAAAGGCGAAGTGTTGATGTCAAAGGGTTCGTTCAACCGCGGGTCATTGCAACCCAGCGATTCGTAGCCCATCAGTTTCAGCTCGTCAACGATTCCCTGTTCGCCAAAAACCCAAATTTTATCCGTTCCAGGCTGCAGCTTTAGCGTGTCTCTCACGTACAGTGCAGAGGCATACCCGGAAGTGAAGATTTGATCCTCACTGACACTGATACCGAAAGAAGCAAATTTTTTGGCATAAGCGGCCCTGGACTTGGTGGAGTTGTTGGTCACGAAATAAAGTGTCTTTTGGTGGGCTACAAGTAAGTCCAACGTCTCTTTGATGTGAGGTAACAAATGGGTTCCTAGCCATAAAACACCGTCACAATCAAACAAGAATGTGTCGTATTGGTCCAGCAGTTGCTGCGAGACTTCCTTGCTATCGACCTTGATCGGTCCGTTACTCTGCGTCATGGTCGTGTTTGTTAAAGGCGCTTGATGAGCGTTCAAGAAACGGTTTCTTGAGTCATCTTGCGTGAATTTTATCTATAGGTTTAGTTTAGCTTGAAATTGGATATTGACCTCGAGCTAGTTTCACCAGTCACGTGCTCTAAGAGATGAGCTGTCAGTAAAAGAAAATGGTATAGTTTCGGAGGTTAAAAGATAGAGACTGAAGTCGTAAGTTGCAATTCCAATTGTTATCAAAGCTTATCGGATACTCCATTTTTTCCAGCAAATCTAAAATCTTTATTTTTGGCTTATTTAGTGCTCATTTTTGATCTGAAGAAATTTGTAATTCGAAAACCAATCTTTTAAACGCCGAAAAACCCTCAATCTGTGCAGTTTTTGACAAGGATTCCAACTAAATTATTCAGGGACTGAGAATCCTACTATTTGTTTAATTTTTTAGCCTTTTTCTTTGTTTATTTTAAACTAAACTGTCGCTAATTAAGTGGTACAATTTATAATTCTCAAATGACGCGCGATCAAGCAGACTTCTTTCAGATGAAATGAAAAGTTTTGGACCAGTTCTTGCAACAATTAAAGCGGTGTTGCGAAAAGCTAGTGTGCAATTAACTCTCAGAACTCTTTCGGTGCCATTAAGCTTTTAAATAGGATTCTAACGGTGTCAAAATTGTGAGTTTTTTCGGCCTACAAAAAACGGTGTGCTGTCCTAACGGTACTGTCGGCTTTGCGTTTTAAAAGTTGACAAAAACTCCAAAAAAGGTCTCGGGTTCTGATCAAAACTTGTAATATGAGGTCTCTATACACATTTCTGTTGATAGCTCTGCTGCTAGTCAGTCGTGTGTTCGTTCAGCCCATCTACTCTCTCATTTCTGACTGCGATGAGACCTTCAACTATTGGGAACCATTGAATTTCTTGCTGCGTGGATTCGGCAAGCAAACCTGGGAGTACTCCCCCGACTACTCCATAAGATCCTGGGCGTTTCTGCTGCCGTTGTACGCACTGCTATCGCCTATAGGTAGAATTTTCAATGCAGTAGGATTTCCGCCCTCCACTTTGTTCTACCTTGCTCGGTCCTTTTTGGGCCTTTACAGCTTCAGCATGGAGTGGCTTTTGTTCTGTGAACTTGAAACTACGCTCTCGATTCAAACCGCAAATCTGTGGCTATTTTTCCAACTTTTCAACCCAGGTTGGTTTCACGCGTCCGTGGAGCTACTACCTTCTTCATTCGCCATGGTTACAATGCTGGGATTCTTAAAATATGCACTGCGCTACTTGTCCAATGGATCTCAAAAAGCGTTCGTCCAAGCCCTGATCTTCAACTTTGTGAGCGGCATTTTGGGCTGGCCATTCGTTCTCATCTTGAGCACTCCATTGGTGATACACTTCATCTTCACGCACACAGTTTGGGGGGTTTTGAATGCAGGGTTTGCCTCTCTCGCACGGCTTGTGGCGGTAGCCACTTGCGTCTTCGCCATAGATTCGGCATTTTACGGAAAGTTCACCCCTGTGGCCTGGAACATTGTGATGTACAACGTCATTGCAGCCGACGAAAAGAGCGGACCAAATATTTTTGGCGTTGAACCCTGGTATTATTATCCCTTGAATCTACTTCTCAACTTCCCTCTTCCCACCCTTGGTGCCTGTGCTGTAGGGATCTTAACTAACGTGAGACTAGCATCGATATGGGGGTCGTTTCTGATTTGGATGGCCGTATTTTTGCTTCAACCCCATAAGGAAGAAAGGTTCCTTTACCCAATTTATGCCATAATATCGCTAGCAGCTAGTGTTGGTGCTATAAACGTCTGGAAACGCCTATGGATATCGAAACCTCTTCGCAACACGATATTCTTTATCATTTATGTTTCCGTCTTCTTCCAGAGCTCTATGCGAATTTTCGCACTTGTAACCAATTACGCGGCACCGTTAGATGTCTATTCTCACTTGCCTAACGTCCGCGGGCCCCAGACCATATGCGTAGGTCGTGAATGGTATCATTTTCCAGCCTCGATCTTTTTAGCCGAGGATTCCAGACTAGAGTTTGTGGAATCTGGTTTTGACGGTTTGCTACCTGGGGACTTCAAGGAGACGCACAGCATCTTCAACAGCATCAGAGAGGTTCCATCTGGGATGAACAATCAAAACCTATTCGACTCTTCAAAGATAGTCGCGGTCGAACCATGTGATTATTACATTGATATTATGCAACCGAGTGACAGCCCACGGGACGTTTTGGACCCAACTAAACTTGGCAGCGACTGGAAATGCATCTACAAGGCTCCATTTATTGACGTTTCCAGTTCTAAATTTTTTGGGCGTGCATTTGCGTTGCCAGAGAGACTTCTAGCCGTATTGCCGACACCGAAGATTTGGACTTACTTCTACCAGGCTCATTACCTTGACTACTGCCTGTTCGAGAGAAAGCACGAATATGTCTAGCAGTGATGATCATGTTAAAGAAAATGTGCTATAATGTGTCCGATAATGATCTGATCTGACTTTAAAACTACGTATAGATGAAAGAAACCCACGTTGCGAGTTGTTCTATTTAATCTGCTTGTGGAGCATGCTTTCTCTAGCAGGACCAGTACCCACCCATTCAATTGGAACACCAACAAAGTCCTCGATGTACTTCAAGTATTTTTTGGCATTTTCAGGAAGATCATTGTACTCGGTGATTTTGGTGATGTCCTGTTCCCAACCTGGCAAAGTAACGTATTCAACGTCAACCTTGCCCAGTGTGATAAGGTCCTCGGGGAACAAGTCCAATTTTTTACCTCTTAGAGAATAAGACACACCAATTGGAATATCTTTGAATGAGTCCAAGACGTCTAGTTTGGTTATGTTCAAACTTGTGTAGCCGTTAATCAAAGTGGAATACTTGAGGACCACCAAATCCAACCAGCCGCAACGACGCTTACGACCGGTGGTGACACCAAATTCGGCACCAATATCTTGCAATTTTTCACCGTTTTCATTGAGCTGCTCCGTGGGGAATGGACCTTCTCCAACTCTTGTGGTGTAGGCTTTCACGACACCGTAGATTTCGTCAATGGCTCTGGGAGGAAGACCTAGACCGGTGCAGACACCGCCAATACCGGTGTTGGAAGATGTGACGAATGGGTAAGTACCAAAATCGATGTCCAACATAAGAGCGTTGGCACCTTCGACCAAGATTTTTTTGTTGGCACGCATGGCATCGTTCATGAACACGACAGAGTCGACCACAAAGGGTTTTAGCTGTTCACGGTACTGTTTGAAGCGTTGCAATTCGCCTTCGGCATCGTAGTCAAACGGACCGTAACGCTGCTGTCTTGTTTCCACGAGACGCTTGTATTTGGCCACAAACTCGTCCCAGGCCTCTGGTTCATCGTTGACCAAATGGTGCACTCTGAGACCGGATCTGGAAGCTTTGGTGGCATAAGTGGGACCGATACCTTTTCCGGTGGTACCGATGTTTTTGCCGTCTTTGGACTTGCCCGAAAGCTCTGCTTCTCTGAGCTTATCGGTACGTTGGTGGAAATCGAACACCAGATGAGCTCTTGAAGAAACAAAGAGTCTTGAGCGTGCATCTTTCAGGCCCTTAGCCTCCAGTTGCTCCAATTCCTGGAAAAACGATGGGATATGCATTACCACACCGTTTCCGATCAAGTTTTGACAGTTTGGATTCACCAAGCCCGAAGGAAGCATGTGGAAGTCATATTTCACACCTTTTACCACGATTGTGTGTCCTGCGTTGTTACCTCCTGCACTACGGGCGACAATATCGTATTTTCCCACTAGCAAATCCACAAGTTTACCTTTACCTTCGTCGCCCCATTGGGAGCCGAGTACCACGTTAACCATGCTGAAATGTGCTTATATACTGCTGTTATAGAGAGTGATGAGAGTCGAGTTTAAAAGATTCAAAGAAAAAGCTTAAACTTTGACTAGTTCAACTGTAGTTTCTCTCTGCCGACCTTGCAAACTTATGGACAATAGAATGTCTTGTAAATCTTCAATAGAGTCAGATTCCAGAGCATTAGGAGAAACAAGAAGAAAGAATTTACAAGTTAAGAGTTAAGAGTTAGCAGCAAGAAAGAAGATATTATATTGAAAACGACAAAAGGTTAAGAGTAAAGTGGTTTAGAGGAAAGGAAAACAGGAGAGCGAAATGAGAGATTTTGACGACAACAAATATGGTTGACGACAGCGAATATTTTTTTTACTTTTTCGGTGAGTTTTTTCTTTTCGGCAAATTTCACTTTCTTATTGGGCAAAATCATACGAAAAAGACGAGATTTTAACGGGTTATCCGGGGTGTAGTACCGGAGCGATGAAGTGAGATATAATTCTAGAATTGTGGCATCTTTTTATGGGGTGTTTGGTAACGTGAGAAACGGCGGGTTTTTTGGTGTGGTGTCTAGTTTTGACTTGATTTTGAAAAGTTGATGATAAGTTGATTCAAGAATATTAGATCAATTTAATTAATTAATTAATTAAGATTGAAAAATGATTCGTTTTCGTTCAAGGTGATCAACCCTGTATCACGTGATCGGGTGATTGAAAGAGATATACATTTTGTCACGACAAATTTCAGAGTTCTAAGAGATATGGAAGGTCTTGTGTTGTTTATCCGTGAATTCAATACTCATCAGTATTAGAGACCGTGTAGCATTGCTCCTATATTCTTTTCTTTTCTTTTGCGTGTGTCGTGTCGTTCATGGGAAGCTGAAAGAAATGCTACAGATAGGGTAAAATTGAGTAGGATTCTGACTCCTTCAGGTCTGTTCTCGTTGAACGTGATCCAGATCAATTTTTTGAAGGAGTCAAAAATTGTAAGCATAATCACGTGATCTTTCCCCATTTTAACTGTAACACCGACTGTATCGCTATGTACGTCGTCAATGTCGTCTACCAGTGGCGGCTCAATAACTAAACTTATTTAGTTGCAACAAACCAACGGAAATGAGAAATAAAAATAAATATGATTTTGATAAAAATTGTAGCTCGATTAATGAATCTGTATCAATTAGTCTACATTAACACGCTACTCTATAACCAAAAGCCTTCATACCCATTTGTGCTATAATTTAAATTCAGTTCGGTCCGTGAATAGCGATAACCTAATCATCCTGTACGAAACGTCTTGTAAACCTTCGACCCTGGTTGACAGCTCAGACTTTTAAGTTCGTTTCTCGCCGCCCAATAACTCCAGAAGTTTGATAAGCAAATTCCTCTTTGGAATTAGTTTGGGTCGACCGCCGTTTCGAGGATCATTTTGTCTCTTTTTTTTATTTTGTTCAAATTGAAATTCTCCACACCTCAACAACCAATTCTTTACAAGTCAACCAAGAGTCTCTCAAGTTTGACATGTAGCATACGGAGCTTATTGACTTCGTTGTAATCTGGCCCTAAAGCCTTGTGTGATAGTCACGTGATGTATTGAATGATCGAGAGTTGTCACAAATATGCACCCATGGTCGCAATCCAAAACATTTGGATTTCCTTAACGTTCAACTTTGTTTAGCTGTGTAGACCCAGTGGCTACTAGCCATGACACCAAGATACGTCACCAACACTTAAGCATTATCACTTTGTACGCGTCTTTCGAACGCTAAATTGTTCGAATACCAGATCATCATCTCATCTCATCTCATCTCATCCCATCTCATCTCATCTTATCTCATCCCATCTCATCGCATCAAATCTCTTAGATTCACTAACAGTTTCCTCGATAGCCGCTTCAAGTATCGGCCTTCAACACTCAATTGAACCTCTACTATGTCCGGGAAGAAGCTCAAAAACAAGAATCAGCTTTTCAAGCGTCAAAAAGTGATCGATGCCCGTACAATACGAACAGAAGCTCTAAGCTCGACTCCCAAGGCTGCTAACGAGCTTTCAGAAAGCGGTAGCATGCTTAAAGTCCCTGAATTTATGCTTTCGCGTGAATTTGAGGTCAAGCAACTCCAGCACGCCATTCATAAATCAAAATCGGTCTCTTCCACACGAGTTTTTCAGTCTTTACCAAGGAAACTTCGCCGCAGAACAGCTTCCCACAATGTAAAAAGGATACCTAAACGCCTCAGAAATCGAGCTCTCCGAGAAATGCGCAAAAGCGATCAGACAGTCACCAAAGGAACCGCGACTCTATCGAAAAAGAGAAAGTACGGTCTCACCGCCAAACAATTGTACAAGGCGCGTATGGCTGTCAAACTACTTCGTTTAGCGGCCAGATCCAAATCGATGAAATTAGCATTCCCAGCTGATGCCACTGCAAGTCATCACAATCTGCGAAAACGGGTCAAGGCTTTTCAAAAAAATATCAAAGAACACACAAAAGGCAAGGTCCGCGTATCCAGAAATAATGTCTTGGGAAGCTTTGATTCAACTGGTGTAAACACCACTGCTGTCAAGCCTATAGGCCGAATCAAGTTCATGAAAAGACAAAAAGCATTCTCTTGGCTGCCCACCCATGTATGGAGCGCTAAAAGATCGCACATGTTGAAAAGGTGGGGATATCAAATACCTTGGTCACCCACTCAAAAGTGTTTCAAGCTAGCCCACAGACTTGGCAACAGTGTCTCTACTTCGGACGGTGCATTGAGTCTAGATTCAAGCTATGTTGGTACCATTATTTTGGCATGCGAAAATTCGGAGCTTCTCAAGGAACAGATTTCTCTACTTACCAATAAGAGAGGTTCACTACCGAAGTACCGCAACTCACAGCATTGGTTTGAAGGCCCGATTTATGATGACCAAGGAGTTTTATTGGGACCTGGTGAGCTTCTGTGGATCAGCTCGCAAAAATGTTTGTTACGCATTCACCCATCGTTTTTTGACAGCGTTTTTAAACAACTAACGGCGCTAGGCGAGGCTGGGCTCACTGTTTATGACTGTCGTTATGCTATCTCGAGTATTACTCTCACCGGTGCCAAATCGCTGAACGCTCTTTCGCAGGTGCTACGCAGCTCTGAGGCTTCTCAATCATACAGTCAATTCAAGAAATTTTCATATGTAGCAGATATCAATCTGCTACCGCAGAGAACCATATTTGCCTTTGATGCATTGGATCCGAGGCACCTTTCGAACCCGAAGAAGCTGCCTAAGCTGAGTCCAAGCGTCAGTGATGTTTTAGAGCTTCAATCGGGTTATCCTCAAAGTGAAATCACGTCGGTTCTTGAACAGCTGTCTGATCCGAAGGAACGTGAAAAATCATATTCAAATCAGCAAACTTTGAAAAACCTTGCGTCGCGGCGCAGAGCGCTGCTTGGCTCAAGCACACGCACCAATGCTATCCCGTTTATAAAGGGATCTGACCCACTTTTCCCTATCGTGATTTCAAAACTTCCAAAACGTGAGGCATGGCTTGTTTTGATTCCATGGTTCTGGCAGCTTCCGCTATGGTACCAACTGCATAGGATATCACGAGTACATCATATGGGCCTGCGTCAAATTCAGCAATTAGATTACGAGAACAGTAGACTCTTCTTCCCGGACGACTACCCATTCACAAAGGCTGGTTTTGAAGAAAATCTGTTGAAAAGATCTGTGCAAGAAGCGCGCTGGAAACGCCAGCCGGTCGGTAAACGAATCAATTACTCTAAAATTTCGGAACTTCATGTGGAAACGCCAATTATGTTTCCCGGTGAGGTCGGAGATCCCTTCTCTTGTGACTGGCGTTTCTTACAAGTTTTGAGAAACGGTTTGATGTACTTGCTATCTCACAGCGACAAAGATCTGAAAATGTGCGACTCTAAGCGAACCTCTCAATTTGACGAGTTAAACCAACGCAGGCTGGAGTATATCAACGACGTCGTTGAACTTTATGGAGACGTGTGTGCTGGTAGGTACAAGCCTTTTGGATTACCACTAGAGCTGGTCAACCAGTCAATTTCGAGATTCAAGCCCAGTGTACGAGATTTTACCGCAGGCCAGCAATCCTTGCAGCAAACCATTGTCTCTTGTCCTCTTCCAGTAGTAGCTATTAGCTGTAAATTCTTGGAAAGAGGACATCCCAAGGACTCTGCACGGATCTATTCAATTCCCGAGAAGGATCTTGGCTACTGGCGGTCGATCTCACAATTACAGTCGCGCGCAAACGGTAAAAGAGATCACGAATCTCAGCATCCTGTACCACAAGTGTCAGATTTGATTGGATTTGCCACATGTGGCACATTCCATTTGGGAGAAGGTTGCGGCGTCTGCACGGGGTTTATCGACGCTCGCGAAGCCCAAAAATTGGATTCAGTCCATAATTTTGTTTTGGTCAGAAATGTGGGCACAAATGTTTATAGACTAGCAAAATGGACACAGATCTTGATTTGAGACATCAATATTGAGAATCAAGACCAATCATGTAAAGCAAACCTACAGCAATGGACCAATTGAAATTTTGTTAGACAGACGCCAACAAACTGATCTTTTTACTGGCTCTGGTACTCATCGCCGTGCTTCGCATTTAAAATAAGAAACACTATCAATAGAGATTCACGTCAAAGTTTTCAAACCAGAACTAATCGGCGAACATTAACAACTGGTCTGCCGAAAACTCCATACAAGCCCTTCTTGATTCTTGAACACTGACTTTGTCGTCGACGACACATTGATGTTTTCGTGATCAAAACCTCTACCACGCATAATTTTTTTTCCTCGTGATTATCAAAACCTAATTTTTCCATCAAGAAAAAAAATGTATAAATAGCGGTCAGAATTGGAAAGTACTCTCTTCTGATCATCACATCTTTTTTGAATTTTGTTTCTCTCCTCATACTTACCTTAAGATGTCAGAGGAGATCAAGAAGTCCTTCTGGCCAGATATGTCTTTCTGGAGCGATGCCTATATTTTTCAGAGTATAGGTTTGCTTGCTGGGTCTCAAATGTAGACTGCACATACTCGCGAAAGGTGTATTTGCTGACGTTTCGTTTTCTCGTTCTGCGGGTGTGTCATTTTCTTTCTTAAGAGAGACAATGGTGTGCTTGTTGGAGCCCTTTGTTTCTTCTGCCTGGAGAAGGATGGTGCTGATTACAAGTCAGCGCTGGGAAAGTCGGGTGTGGATTCTGGCCGCTTTAAGTGCTGAAACTTCAGCTCTTTGTGACAACAGTCGATTCCCATGTATAGGTATCGCATTGGCGGTTGTTTGTGGCCATTGTCTTCGGATGACGGCCTGGGATGGCTGCCAAACGGATTCCGCTATTGCATGGCGAAGGTGTGCTGTTGCGAAGTGTCGGTATAGTACAGGAACCACGCTTGGTAGAAACGGGTAGGTCTTATAATTTTTGATTTCATTCTTTTTTCCCTTTCGGATTGGGAAGTATGGGGAGGATTTGGGAATGTAGAAAGAGAGGCTCGTTAGAGCCTTTCTTTCAACAAGACCCAAAACAAATTACAAAATATTTTGCTGGTTCCTTCGCCAGTTCTCGACACATCAGCCGATGTGTTCTAACTGGCAAACTCTGCACTAGGCCGCTTTCTTGAAAACGTAACTTTTTTGACACCATTTTTATTTCTTTTTATGAGACAGGCTTTTTCAGAAAACTTGCGAAGCCTCGTATAAATGGTCGACATTCAGGACGTCCACCTCGAGTTCATATACTTGTTGCCTCCATAGCTGTTTTCTCAAATTATTGGGCCAGTTTGGAACTCCCCAAATTCGCGTTTTGAGATTCATTGCGTGTGCCTTTGCAACAAATGGCCTTATGCAATTGATTTCGTCTTTAGATAGACCGTTGCTACTTTGTGAAGCTGTGCTATTGCTGCAATTTGAGAGCAGTTGCGATATTGAGGCCGATGCCACAACGGAAAGCTGTTCGTGTTGTGGCTGAAGGTCATACAATGGTGCATCCAAAAACACAAATCTTTGATTAGTGTGCAATATCCCATCATCATCTTGTCCGTCCAAAACTTTCAGATCTGTTGGATAGTCTCCTGTCAAGACCACGGTTACAGGATTCCATTCAATCTGCTTCGATTGTAAATTGAAATTAGTCAGGTATCCGGCGTCTATCAAGGGTCTCAAATGATTATTGATCAAGTGGGCATAGGTCTGTGAGCCGTTTTCAGACTTGAAATCGATATACATATAAAGCGTCGTTTCTGGAGAGTTGTAAAAGACGCCGTATTTGTGATCTTGCAAATCCTCGAGACAATTCACCTCGTTCAGCATTCTAAGCAGGGGCTTCGTGTACAACGAATTGAGCGTTCTATGTTCGGGATCCAAAAACGCTTGGTTGTGGCCGACGGCCAGTTCCTCACTGCCGTCTATGAGCCACACATCTGCTTCGACGCTTGCAATTCCATGGCACAACGCTTCGAAAAGAGGTAAATCGCGCCAATAGTCGTTGTGCGAATGCACCTTTGTCACTGGGTTAACATTCCTGTTTAACTTACTGACTGTAGAGCCCTCAGGAAAGCACGATTTGTGTCCAGCATCTGGCGATAAATAGGCCACAAAAGAGTCGTAGAAGCTCGACACTGCCACGCCGTGGGGCCTATTTGATGTCAATCCGGGCAAAACTTGGGTTTTAAAGTAGTTCAGCAGCTCAAATCCGGTGATACCGATGTTCTGACCAGAATGCGCGGTTTTGTTGGCCCTTTCGCTCGTGTAAGGGAGAGAAACGGGGTTTCCGTGTACGTTGAGCTGAGTACCAGCCCAAAAGACCACGAACAGCAATACCACACCGGGGACTAAGGTTCTGAGCATAGTTTAGAAGTTTGGGCTGCTAACCGCGAGCTGGATCAACAGTTCCAGTGTGATTCTCGAATTTGAAGCTTTATGTAGCTAATTTAAGGGCGTTGGTGACACACCCGTACTACATGATCGATATCAGCATAAGCGTCATGAAAGAACGATCGAAGTTGTGTTGGTAGTTAAAGCTTGGTTCGGCAGTTGATTATTCTTTGGTTTCTATACCTTGAGATTGTAGTGCCAAAAGAACGCAGTAATACATAAAATTACGTATCTTTGCAATACAGTTTTTTTTCTTTTCCAACTTCAACAAACAACCAGCTTGAAAAAGAAAGAATAGCCTCAGTAACAACACAATTGAATTATAAACACATTCCGACTATTTCCCCATAATTCCCTCTCTGTATTGTACTTGAAATCTCACATCAGGAGCATACACGCCCTTTACTTTAGGTCAGCAGGATTTGTATCATCTTATACTACTAGCAAGATCAACATCAACTAAATTGACATCAAATACATAAATATACATAAATTCATCCCAGAAAAGACCTAGTCTTGACGCGAAACAACACTATAGCTTGACCTGTTCCGGCCCTTTACATTACAATTAGTGAGTGCTGCTCATTTACACATTCATGACTACTTAGGGTATGAATTTCCAAACGGCTCAGCGATGTCTGAAGCTCGCAGCAGACGTCGCAGCTGGGACTGAAAGCTATTCACTAGAAAAGGATTCGCGCGATACAGTGGGTGGAGAAGGAGATATTCCCATGACTCAAATTCCTGACGATTCCAGCGGTAACGTTTTGCTCAGTACACAAATACAAAGCAAGCTAGACGATTTACAGCTGAAAGACGGGCTACGCAAGGACTTGTCTCAATTTGCACTGGATACACCTCTTCCAGCAGCTTTGGAGACGAGCATAAGCAGCAGAACTGCGAAAAAGGGTAATGTGTCTAGTAATCAGCGTCCTAGCAAAAGGCGCAAGAAAAACTCGACGCAGGTAAAAAGCTTAACGCAATACAAGACCCAAAATTACGAATCGATCAAGAGCCAGCAACGGAAACGCCACGTCATGTCTGTTCTGTCCGGGAAAAAAGGCAAATTGAAGGACCTTTTGGACTGTGTCGATTCTGAATTTGCTCCTGTCGGCACGTCAGCGCAAAGACGGCCTTCATTTTCCACCTTCAACGCTCAAGAATGGTCCAATATTCTCGACCTTTTGAGTTCCCGGTTTCCTCGCTGTCCGCCGTCCCAGGTCGACGCTGTCTTTGACTATCTGTACGGTGATGAACAGGACGAATCGCATGTCTGGTACGGCTCCCAGCTGCCGCCAGCTGGCTCTCAAAAACAGAGTGAGCAGTCTGGCAAGGGACCTGGTTTACCGGCTGCTGAGTCTCCGTTGGCGCTTACTCTTTCCCAGGCTGTCGAAGAAAATTCCAGCACTCTGTCACCTTGTGATTCGTTATCTCGTATTCCCAATACCACGGACGAATCGGACTTCGAAATATCCATTGATCAGGAGGCAGCACAAATTTTCAAAGAGCAGATGTTGCGTTCACCTCCAGTGTGCCCCTCAAGACTAGCGTCCTTTCCTTTTGCTAAGGAGCCACTAATTGAACCTTTGCAATTGAGCATGTCTACAAGAGCTCCCGAAATCGGACAGCTATCGATCGCTAAACCCCATCAAACTTCAACAGGTGCCGTTGGGCCTTCGAGCACGATTTTTGCATCTCCACCAAAGCTAGCTGGACGAGATCAACTCATAGATTTGACGCAAAACTCGTTTCACGTCGTCACTTCCCTGTTGTCGGTTGTGAAACCCGATCTCCAGGTCCCTATGACCAGAACAACCACTTGGAATGATAATCCTGTTTTTCCTCGACCCGCTTCAACAAGCTTGTTGTTTCGAAAGTATGAAAATGTCGACCTTACAGCCGTCTTTGCCTCTGTCAGAGGCGTCACGCACATTCGTTGGGAAGCTCTCGAGTCCTCCTACAATGATAGCGAAGAGGAAGAGGGACAAGAAGGTACTTACGACTTGCTACGTGCTAACGTCGGCTTTGCTGTGTCACGATCCCCTACTCGTGCTGATAAAATAGTCTCAGCAACGACCACTCGAGAAAATACAGTGTTTTCTGGCTCCACCCAACCCACGGACGCACAGCCCCCCGAACGGCCGGCTTCTTTGCCTGCTTCTATGCCTCTTTCTGCTAAGGAGCTTCGGCACAGTTTAAAGTCAATTGGCTTTAAACCTAAGCGCACGCGATCTGGTATGCTTCAGCAAATGGAGTCGGCATCTCAAACATTTATCGGGGAATCCCACGAACAGCAACGCCAGGAGATCTATCATCAGCTGACGGCTATCGTTGAAGCTAACACTCGACTTTTGGAAAAAGTATACACCTTTGAGCCCTTGGTTTTTCCAGACCTGCTACAATATCTAATCGAGCAAAATCCACTTATTGCCGACCTTGAGGAAACAACCATAAGAAGTTGGGCAGATTGTATGGGAATATGTTTGAGGAATCCTGCAGACACCAAGTCTACCATGTAGAGCTTTCAGACTAAAATCGCTGACCGCCAAGAGGCATTCTTTCCCATATTCTTATACTCTTCACGTGACTTGTTTTTTCAGCTATAAATCTACTGTTATTATTTTACGGTATACATATATAAAATGAACATCATCCTTAGTGAGCAGATCAAGGACTCTCATCTTCAGCCTTTTGATCTCAAACTCAACAATTCTCGTGAATCCAAGGAGTGCACCCCGTTAAGCTCTCTGCAATGCCGCAATCTCGTGGCCAGGGCAAGAAAACTAGGGACAGCGACCTGAGGTCGCAATTGGAAGATATGCAGAAACGAATCGACCATGAAACCGAAGAGGCCTTGTCTAAGAGAGACTCCAAGAAACACTCCCCTTTTTCAAATATTTTGAGCAAGCGAGATAAGCGGACGTCAATGCCCGTTTTTGCAGGCAGTTCGACCCATAATAACGTTGTCAATAGTGATTCCTCTAAAGACGTTAACTTCATGGTCGGATTGAGCGAAAACCTTTTAATGGAGTGTCGTCGTCTACAGGCTGAGAACGAGAAGAAGTCGCTCAAATTGAAGTCTTTACAACAGGAGTCCGAAGTTCTTAATACAAATTTCAACGCTTTGTCTACAAAATTTCAGGGTGCCCAGCAGGAAGGATTGTCTTTGAAAGACACAAACTGGGAGCTCGAAACTAAATTGCAGGATATCACCGAACAGCTGAGAGAGCTGAGAGACTCGTCTGAACGAACAAAGAAGGAATTGCATTCAAAAATGAGTATGTACGACGAGATCCAAACCAAATATGAAGAAGTACATTATGAGAAACAGGGCCTTGAGACACAGCTAAAAAATACCCAACAACAGAGCGCTGCGGATCTTGCAGAACTCAAAAGAAATATTGTGGAGCTCAATGAGGAAAACGACGATCTTCAGCGAAAAGTTGACGAGATGTCCACCGAGATTGGTCAGCTTACAACGAAGCACGAAGAAGCGAAAGAGCTTGAAAGCTCTCTTGCCCCAGACTTCAAAAGTTCGGAGCTTGAGACTTCAAAGTCGAGAACTTTGGACTCCCCTGAAGCAGCTGATTTAAGAAAAGCGCAGGTGCAACTTAATGAGCCTATTGACAGCAAACTGGCCGAAGCCAACCGAGTCATCGATAAGTTAAAACAACAAATATTTCTTCTTCAAAAAGCGCAAGGTGAAAACCGCAAAGCGGAAGCATCAAATAGCAAGGTCTCTCAAGCCAAAGCAGTCAAAACATTGCATGAGAGCGCACCACATGCAGGAGCTTCCACCTTTGACGACTCGATCGATTCTCTCGAGGCTAGCAGGTCCCTTGATTATTCCTCGGATATCGATTCAGTGGGTGATGTGACAGACACCATGGATGCTCCACGTAACCCCATTTTGGATGATCTTTCTGGTGATGAGGGTCTCAACCTGGATTATGGACACGTAAAGAAATTCGCAGACTCCCATGATCTCGTACTGCTCTCAAAAACAGAATATACATTGTTGCGACCCATGCAGAAGGGCATTGAAGAAAAATCCGACGTTCTTGCGCAGGAAAATAGCAAAAGTGTCGAGTCAAGTGACGAATTTATGATTGCTCATCTTCAGGATAAAAATTATGTGGTTTATAGCCCTGAAGCGCATCAAGAAATTGACAATGTTCTTTCAAGTTGGAATTCGCCACCAGGAGAATATCTGGAGGGAAAAGCAACGGAACAAGGGAAGCGTATCATTACTGAACAAGAATATGAGTCTTTTAAATCCCCTACATTGGCGGCTTTAACCGAACAACTTGCCAAATTTAATTTTACTGCTCTGTCGACCAATGAGCTAGATGTCTTGAAGGAAACTGCCAAGAATTCATCCCAAGAATTTCTCGATCTGCATTTGAACAGTCACAACAAAGTTGCAATTCCAAGTGATCTATACACCGAGCTGTTAAAGCCTACGATAGAAACTCTGAGGTCACAAGCAAAGAACGCTGGTTTCGAACTTATAGACAGCAGCAAATGGGAGTCTACAGTCTCCAATTTGGAGAATCCGACATTGGCATACTTATCCGAAGCTGCAGAAAAAAGAGGGAGTTCATTAATAAGTAAGGAGCTACACGAAACTCTCCGCAGTCCAGGTTTAGCAGACCTCAGTCGACGTGCAACTGAGCTCAAACATATTCTTCTATCTGAAAAAGACTATGAAAAACTGAATAATACGGATCGATCCTGGGTCCAAAAAAAAGCAGGCTCTATCGGACTAGTTGTCCTCACCAAACATGAGCACGAGAATCTTCTCCGGCCATCACAAGAGCAGCTCAAGGAGAAAGTGGAAGCTGAAGGACATCATGTCATTTCGAGCGAAGAGTACTCTATTTTGATCAACCCAGATGTCAATCGTATTGCCCAGATGGCAGCCAAATTCGATCTCGAGTGCATAAGTACTTTAGAGATCACTCAACTTCGCCAAATCCTCGCCACTCCTGACGATGCCTTTATAAAGGCCAAGGGATTAGAGCGAAATCTCAAAGTCTTTGAAGAGGATGAATACCAAAAACTGGTGGCCGAGCTGGAGCTTCCTAAGCTCGAAACTGTCGAAAAAAGTGTAAGAGACCATTATCTCAAACCTGTGCTGAATTGGCTCAGTGATGAGCTGGACTTTCTTGTTTTCAAAAAAGAGGACTACAATGAATTACTGAGGAAGGCTGAAGACCCCTCAAATGAAGAATTGCAGAAACTTACCCATGATCGAGGCCTAGTCATGCTGGAAGTTAAAAGACATGAAGAAATGACGCGCTGCGTGGAGCAACCAGGACTTGACTTTTTGCAAAACCATTGCGGGACGTATGATAAAGTCCTCATAGACCAACAGAAATGGTCAGACATGAACGCAAAGATCGAAAGTCCAACCATGGAGTATTTAAAAGATCATGCAAAAAACAAAGGACTTCACTTGTCGGATTTCGATAATTTGACAGCATTGAAAAATCAAGTTGACGAACCCGATCTTGCTTATCTGATCTCCAAATGCAAATCATTGGGTTACGAAGTGGTAAAGAAAGAAGAATTCCAGGAGCTTCTAAAAAACGCAGAGGAGCCAAGCAGGTCATATTTGGACTCAAAATTGGGACGGCTAGGATATATGTCCATCGAAAGTGATGAACTTATGGGGCTTCATAGACAATTAGAGCAGCCCGAAAAATCATTTTTGGACGAAAAACTGAAAACCTATGGGTACTTGCCAGTTGAGGAGCAAGAACTGTTAGCAATGGAGAAACAATTGAAGGAGACATTGGCAATGAAGCATCAACTGGAAAAGCCGGCATTAACTTACTTGGAGAAAAAAGCCAAAGAACAGGGTTTTTCGATGATCGAGGAAGAGACGCTATCGAGTCTTCGTACACTTTCCGAAGACCCTGAACTCCCCCTGCTGGAAGAAAAGTTAAGAAAATTCGACATGGTTCCGGCGCAGATCTTGGGTTTGAGTGAAGATCTTGAAAGTCCTGCCGAACTTGTTGCTGTCAAACGTGAAGAATACCAAAGTATGAGTCAATCTTTGAACAATCCAACTCAGTCCTACCTTGAGCTTAAACTGAAGAACCTAGGCATGAAGGCTATCGGTGATGATGAGTATTCAAAACTGGTGGATTTGCGCGACAACCCTGACCAAAGCTTTCTTGAAGAAAAACTGGCAATCTTCGGTTTGTGTATCTTGCAGAAGGACAGATTCTCTCAGCTGAGCATAAATGGCGAAAGGCCAGATCTTGCGTCATTAAGAGCAGAGGTTGAAAGGCACGGCTCCACTGTAATCGATCAAAGTGAGCTGAGAAAGCTGAAAGAAACCGCCACATCGCCTAAGATGTCGTTTCTTGAAGAATGCTTGAAAGAGAAAGGCTTCATTCCGGTCAGCGAGAGTAACTATAGAGAAATGCTACAAAACGAAGGCTCCCAAGATATGGCTCAGATAGAACAAAATCTTGGGGAGCGTAACATGGTGGCTGTTGATGCTCAGGAACTTTCAAACTTGAAAAAACATGTCGAGGTTCCTGAGTTGACTTTCTTGAAAATGAAACTAGAGGAAAAGGGTTTTGCTGCTATCGAAGCAAACGAACTCGCGGCGTTAAAGTCTAACGCTTCAAGTCCACCAATTGCCCTGATGGAAGAGAAGCTGAAGGAGTCAGGTTATCATGTTATGAAAATTGAGGAGTATGGACAACTTAAGGATTTTGTTGAGAACCCCACCTTACCTACTTTGCGTCAAAAGGCAAGTAATTTGGGTTTGCTACTTATACCTGAGGCCGAGAATCGCAAAATGGTGGAAATGCTGAATGATCCTCCCCTTGATTTCATTGAATCAAAAATCAAAGGACACGCTCTGGTTCCTAATGACGTATTGAAATCACTTAAGGCCACAGCGGCTTCCCCGAGCTTGGAGTTCTTGACTACTGAGAGTAATAAACTGGGATACGCTTTAATTAAGAAAACAGAGCACCAGGAGCTAATAAGCAAGGTAGAAAGCCCATCACTATCAGATGTTAAAATTTATGCAACGAAACTTGAAAGCGTCGTACTGACAGAGGAAGAGCACAATACCTTGCAAGATGCCGTAAAAAACCCTTCGAGAAGCTTCATCAGCGAAAAGTCGTCAGCTTTAGGCCTGGTAGTTCTCTCCGAAAACGATTACACTACCATGATGGCTTCATCAAAACCGGAATCGGCCATACAAAAGGTCGAAGAGCTTGGAATGAAAGCGATACCAGAGGAGGAATACATAAGGCTCTGCAATGAAAATGTCAACATTGCAACTGTCGAAAGGCTAAAATCCCAACTAGCAACATTTGGAAGCACAGTGATTAGCGTGACAGAACTTGAAACTTTGAAACGGCCACTCCTCGAGAGGCTAGATGACAAAGTTGTTCTCGAATTCTGTGAAAAAAACAACTTGGCAATAATGTCGCAAGAGGAGTTCTCAGCTCTAAAGCTTGCTATAGCGGAACCTCCCGAAAGTGTTCTTCAGGCTTGTGCTGAAAAGAGTGGCAAGGTACTAATTTCCTCGCATGAGTTAGCCGATCTTCGCGAAGAAGCATATTCAGCTCCTCTTGAAGCACTTCAGCGCGGATCAGAAAAACTGAAACTGGTTCTTGTCGATAAGCCAGTTTACCAAAAAATGGTGGATAAACTCGAAAACCCTCCCCTAGACTGGATGGAAGTCCAGGTGGAAAAAATGGGCAAAGTCGTGTTGGACAAGACCCAATATGACATGCTACTAGAAATTGGCGAAAAACCGTCAATGGAACATTTGAAAGCGAAAGCTGCTCAGCAGGACCACTCTGTCCTCTCATTGGAAGAATACCAGAATTTGCTGAGCAGTTTGGAGAAACCAAGCGAGACTTATATCAAAGAAAAGGCCACCGGAATGGGGTTGGTGACTATTGATGGAGCTGAGCTCGAGGAATTACGAAGAAGAGAGGCCTTTCCCGAAGTGAACGAATTGGAGCTCAAAGTCGAAAAAATCGGGAAGGTAATCGCTTCCAGAGAGGAGGTCGAACTTTTGAAAAACCCTCCTGTAGAATTCTTGAGAGACGCTGCACAAAAGCACGATTTTGTCCTGATAGCACAGAACGAATATACAGAGCTTTGCTCCGTGGAAGACCGAATGTCGGTCGAAGACATTGGTAGACTCGCTTCTAGACTTTCTTGTACTATTGTGACTAATGCCGATTTGAAAAAAATGCAAGACACTATTGAGAAACCAACATTGGAATACATTTGCAGCAAAGCTGCGCTTCGTGAAAAAGGGGTAGTAGATACCGAAGAACTCCATTTGCTCGAGGACAATAACAAGAAGTTGGCCAACCCTACCCCAGAATTTGTCGCCTACCTTGCGTCTGCTGTGGATCGTGTACTCGTTGGTCAGGAGGAATATGAGGAATTGAAAGCCACAATGGCAAAACCTGGAGAAGACTATCTCAAATCGAAGGCGAGTGACATGGGTTTTGCCTTGGTAGACAAAACTGTCTATGAAAAGGGCCTATCTACTCTTGACACCCCAAGCATGGATTATTTGAAAGAGAAGGCGAACATTTTTGAATGTGAGGTAGTGCCAGCTTCGCTTTGGGAACAGTATTCTACCACGGCCGATAAGCCGACGCTTGAATTCCTTGAGAACAAAGTAAAGCTCTATCCTGATCACATCATTATCTCAAAGGAGCATCTCGAAAAACTGGAACTTACAGGCATCGAGTCATCCAAAATTCCAACCCGCATTGGCGAAATTGCTAGCACAGGGCTGGAGACACCAGTCAGATCCGACATTCAGGACACGCACCGGGAAGGCCCTGCGACTCTTGGAATCACTGAAATACACAATGCGGCGAATTCTTTGGGCCTAACCGTAGTGTCGGTGCAAGAGTTTGAGTCTATGCTAGAAAAGCTGGAAACCATTACACGTGTAAAATCTCCTAGAGGACGATCGCCAGCAGAAGTCCGGGATACATTTGGCAATGTAACTCGAAGTGATGATGCATCAAGCGTGCATTTGAGCAGAACGGTGACGAACAGCAGCGAATACTTCGACGCTCTACAATCCGAGCCTAACGATTCTTTGTTCAACGGTTCACTTGATGTAAGCTCTGCGTACTATACGGACGCATTGAGTAATCAGCAACTTTCTCGCGTTTCCACTCTCAACAAGGAAGGTAGTATGGATTGCGTTTCAAAACTCGAAGAACAAGCAAAATCTCTAGGCTTCGTTCTGGTCAAAGCAAATGCAGTGAGAGCTGAGGAATCGTCAAATGTACAGGACAGGACATTCTGCGAAGAAAGTTTGGCTCCTGCTCTTGAGATGAGATCAAGCCCTTTGAATGAAGACACGGTATCTGATGAAGCGAGCACAATCTCCAGCTCAGCAAGTGATTGGGATGAAAATGATCTCAAAGAACGGGCAGCGAAACTTGGCCTAGTTGTCATAACGGAGAATGAAAATGCCCTATTCTTGAAGTTGAAGACTTTACAAACAGAAAAAGGCCAACAAGGACCTATGTTCATTCCAGAAACCTTTACTGAAGAGGATGCTCTCATCGATCATGAGAATGACCTCTACGCAAATGGCAGTTCAAGTATGATACACGATACCACCACTGCTACAAGGAGTCAAGAGTCTCAAATGCAGGTGGAATTTAACAATCAGGCTTCAACAAATGAAGAAGCCGATTTGGGTTGTGACTCCAGAAGTATCAACCGAGATACAGATTCTGTGAAAGAACGATCCCCTGACACAACTGTTGATAACAGAAGTTCGAGATTGGACGCAGGCAAATTTTCTGGGCCTTTCGAAAAGGGCGACATGATGGAAACTGGAAGTCTGCCGCCACCTAGTGCTAACCACTCTTGGAATAAGGCTGAACTGATTGAGAAAGCACACGAGTTTGGTCTGGTGTCTCTTGAGGCAGAACAGTTTGCGTTAATTAAGGAAGAACTGGCTGCGGCGCCCAAAACCTTGACATTAGACGACCTCATGATTAAGGCAGCAGAGTTTGATTTAGTGCCAATACAGAAAAAGCAGTTTGAGCAAATCAAAGAGGAGCTCTCCAATCCTTCCATGACCAAGGAACAGATTATGAAAAATGCTACAGCATATGGCCTGGTTACCGTAGAAAAGGAAGAATTTGAAAGGTTGGCGCACAGGAAGAGCAGGAGCGAAGACGACGAGTTCACATCTTCTGGCGTTGACGAGACTGAACTCTCTGAAGATAACGAAGATAAGATGCACCTCGATGCGCTAGCCAAAAAACTCGGATTGATGTGTGTTCCTGAAAGTGCATTCGTTGCCACAACCAGTGCTGGTGGTATGGATCCGCAAAATGTTGTGGTGCTTCCCTCCACGTATTACGATTATATTCTCGCAAAAGATCAAGAAGGTCTGAAAATGGCCACGAATGACGAGCTGCTAGTGGAGGCGAAAAAACGCGGCTTGTCCTCTAATGGAAAGGTCAACTCTACGCAACCATTCACAGATGTGTCACCACAAAGGCACAAGGTCAGTAGACAGTCTACCATCCATTCCAATCTGTCATCAGAATCAGGGAACAGAAGAACTTTAGCCGAGGCGGCTGCAAACGCAGCTTATAATGACTATGACATGGTGACCATCCGTTCGCATGGTCGTCGTACCTCTTTGTCATCAGGTCGTCAGCCCATTCTGAATGCCGAAGTCGGAGTTCGCCAAACTTCATTTGACGGTGGCATATCACTGGCAACAGTTGCCTCGCTAAGCGAACCAAGCATCATCCCTGCCTTAACGCAAACAGTCATCGGGGAGTACCTTTACAAGTACTACAGACGTCTCGGACCTATTGCCAACGTCAGCTCCCGTCATGAAAGATACTTTTGGGTGCATCCCTACACTCTTACACTTTACTGGTCGACGCACAACCCTGTCTTGGGAAATCCTGCTACAAATAAAACCAGAGCGGCTGCCATTCTTGGCGTTGAGAGCTTAGATGACCCAAATCCCTACCCTGTGGGCCTCTATCACAAGAGCATCGTCATCAAGACCGAGACGCGGTCTGTTAAAATCACATGTGCAACGAGACAGCGGCATAATATCTGGTTCAACTCGTTACGATACTTGATCCAGCGGAACATGGATGGCATCGAGCTAGATGACCCTGCTGCCGACTCTACTGATACGAACAAGATCTATCAGCTTCCAGGCGAAACACCGCAGCTCACCAACCAAAGGCTATCCTCGACCAGACGTGGATTTTCTGCGGGAAGCGCAAAGCGGAGCACTTCTACGAGAACCCTTAGACCATGAAAATACAAATGGTGTTCTGATCTGTGATTTCAAGGGATCCACCAGAAGCACAGTCCAAAACGAGGGTCGTTTCTTGCAACAATTAGAGACAAACGAGCTTCGCACCAAATTGGATTCTCTACAGGATCAAGTATTCCGTTTAAAGTTTTGAAAGGAATAAATCTCAGAGCTTCATCAGCTGGGCAATGCTAGTCGATTTCGCAGCTGATATGGCAACTTTGACTATCGAGCTATGACAGTTTTCCTGGTGTCAGAGCCAACTAACCGATCTTACTAGTGTGTCACGTGATGTTTTTTATGTGGTTCTTATCAAAAGATGTATAATATAATTGAAAGGGAAGATAACAAATCGACAGATCTTGGTTAACTTTAAACACCAATTGAACTACGAACACCAATTGAGCTACGATTCAACCGGTCAAATAACTTTTTTGAGCCATGAAAGATGAGGAGAAACTCAGAACGTCAATTAGTGCAGAAAAGCAGCGTTCAAACGGGCTAATAAGGAACATTTGTCGAGGAATTATAACACTCGTAGGAATCTGCTGGATCGCCATAGGACTTGGATTGTCTCCCGTCTCAAATGGAAGTCTTTCCCATGGAAAGAGTGGAACTTTAGGAGTTGCTTCACCCATTGAAAATGCTTATCTGGGCGCTTTAAACACGAATTTGGCAGGTAATTGGTCGGAGAAGTATACTTCGATCCCGCATTTGGCAGGTCAGGGACTCGAATTGGTGGGCTGGACGGCTGAGAAATTCAAAGAATACGGCCTCTCGACTAAAATTGAAAAGTTTGATATTTACCTGAACTATCCTGTGGAAAACGGACTAGCTTTGCTGGAAAGAGGCAGAAATGGCACCTCCGTAGCCTACAGAGCTACCTTGCAAGAAGACTCCCTTCCTGAAGATCCTACGACAAGTGGAGACGACCTAGTTCCTGCTTTTCACGGATACAGTGCGTCGGGAAATGTTACTGCAAATTACGTATATGTCAACTACGGCACAAGGGAAGACTTTGAGCTTTTGAAAAGCCATGACATTGACTTCAAAGACAAAATAGCCATTGCAAGGTACGGTAAAATCTTTAGAGGGTTGAAGGTGAAATTTGCACAAGAGGCCGGGTGTGTTGGAGTTCTAATCTACTCCGATCCTGGTGACGATTATTATCAGGAAGCCAATGGTGACAAGCCATACCCCCAGGGTCCTGCAAGAAATCCTTCTTCTTTGCAAAGAGGCTCGGTTCAGTTTTTGAGTGAAGCTCCAGGGGACCCTACAACGCCAGGTTATCCATCGCAGGGTGACGTTGAGCGGACAGACCCCAAGGGGCGCATTCCCGATATCCCAAGCTTGCCCATCTCTCATAAGGAAGTGACACCTATTTTGCAGAAGCTGAACGGCCACGGACTCAATGGGCCCAAAATTGGCGGAGACAGATGGAAGGGAGGAATTGCTGGGTTCGACTATTGGACTGGACCCGCACCCGAGTACACGTTGAACCTATACAACAATCAATCTTATGATATTCGTCCAATTTTCAACGTCTACGGGAATATAACTGGAAGCGACCCCGAAGAGGGATACATCTTGATTGGCAATCATCGGGATGCGTGGATCAAAGGCGGTGCATCTGATCCAAACAGTGGATCGGCCGCATTGCTGGAAGTTATTCGCGGTTTCCATGAACTGCAGCTGACCGGGTGGAAACCTCGCAAAACGATTGTGTTTGCATCCTGGGACGGCGAAGAATATGCCTTATTAGGATCCACAGAATTTGGTGAGAAGTATGCCAAAGATTTGCAGTCGAACTGTCTGGCGTATCTAAACGTTGACGTTGCAGCCTCGGGGAAAGTTCTCGGGATTCAAGCCTCGCCCTTTCTGAACAAAGTTTTGAATGAATCTCTACACTTGGTAGACTATCCTCTTGGAGGTTCGCTTCACGAGCATTTTTTTGAGAAAAACGACAAATTCGGGATCTTGGGCAGCGGATCGGATTACACGGTGTTCTTGGAGCATCTTGGTATTCCTTCTGTGGATTCGGGGTTCGACACGGGTCCTAAGGATCCCGTTTACCATTATCACTCGAATTATGACTCCTACCATTGGATGTCCACCATGGCGGATCCTGGATTCAAATTCCATAACGCCTTGGCCAAATATTTCGGATTGATTGCACTCAAGCTCACTGAGCGTAAAGTGACACCAGCGGAAATTTCGACATATGCCACAGAGATGGAACTTTACTTCAAAACGCTAGTCGAGAGAGTTCCAGCAGAGTGGCTGGACATCCCATCTGGAAAATGTCACCGCACAGTTTCGGACGTGATTGCCTCCTTGGAAGATCATCTCGCTACATTTGTTCAAAACGCCGGTGTTTTTGATCAGCGCACAGAGGCTTTGCAATCCAAATGGGATGCGTCTGAAGGTCTTCCATTCTGGAGACGGATCTTGCTGCACTACAAAATCAAGGGCTTCAACTACAAGCTGAGATACTTTGAAAGAACGTTTCTTCACAATAAAGGCCTTGACGGAAGACCTTGGTTTAAACATGTGGTGTACGCTGCTGGCAGGGACACCGGATACCAAGGCTTTGCTTTCCCGGGTATAAAAGAAGCACTAGACGATAACGATGTTGTTGCGTTCGTGAAATGGATAAAGATCATCCGCGGAACGTTGAAGAGTTTGAACAAAAACTATGCTTGAGACGCAATTGAGCCATTTCAATACAATACAATACAGTACACTACACTACAATGCACTACAAAAAAGAACAATATAATTCAATACATATGACCAAATGAAGAGAGAAGACCTCGCTATTGAACCAGGCCTTAAGCCAAAACCGCGGAGGGTATAATTTGTTTTGACGATTTTAGATTCTATAAACCAAGATATTGAAGATAGTATAAATAAGATTCGGGGACGCTGAACAGCCATTTCCAGGGCTTTCCATACCTCTGCAAAAAGACGCACAAATCCGTGCTTGGCTTCCTTCCTACCATGCCATTTTTTGCAAAGCCTGGACGTTGGCGTGGTGGTTTCTGCGTTCCGGCGCATCGTTTTGGGAACGATTTTGTTGGTGGTGGTGGTGATGCTGATGTGGGATGTGACCTGCCTGCAAGTACACTTTGATGTCAACGTCATTGCCGTGTTTGAAGCAGCAACGCTGGCCGTAAGGACAAGAGCCCGTTTTGAGCCAGTTTACGCACGGTTTGGTTCTGAACTTGTTGTTACGCTCTTTGAACTTGAGTTCCTGCAGCCCGTGTGCAAATTGGCAATTGGACCCGTATCGACAATTGCCTGTAGTGGAAAACGACTCGCACAGTTCTGTCTTGTACAGAGTCTTGTTACATTTTTCAGGAGCGGTTGGTGTTTTCAAACACTCTGGACGTTGTGGAGCGAGTTTTGGGTTCTGCAGCAGTTTCAGGTTTTCACTTGTCAATGGTAACACGCCCGTAGCAGGCATATACTGTGGATTAATTTCCACTTCCAGTTGTGGTGCAGCAGCGGGCAAGTTTACTTGCCCGCTCCGCTGCACCCATGTTTTGTTCTGCTGTTGCTTTTGGTGCTGCTTCCACACTGGAGTTAAAGCTGAAACGGAACCCAAACCAGACCCGGGTTCTTCATCCAGCAGCGTACGCATGTAGTAATCTTCAATTTCCTTGATTTTGGCATCGAATCCGTCTTCCTCGCCGGAAAACACCGACGACGTTTGTGTTGTTTGTGAAGAGATACTAAGATGTGAGTTCATTGCTTCTTGATCTTCCTCTTCCTCTTCCTCTTCTTCTTCTGCCTACGACCTTACTCTTTCTACACTACAGAAATCGTCTCTATATATATATATATGTAATATACGTGTGTATGATGTATAAAACCACTGCCACGGCCACTACACCCACAAATCGTCTGGCTGAGTCTGCTCAACTGCACCGCTAATCGGGCCTAGCTTCACACACCCCATCTCCTTAATCAAAATGCTCAGCACCATGTGCGGGCCGTGTGAGTGAGCAATGTGGAAAGAAGCTCATTATGGTTGTACACCCATGTATTGATGAGACCCTCTACATAGTGAGACAGATTGTTGTTGATGGGCTGGAAGAGTTGTGCACCCTGGATCGCTGACGGGCTATACGGGACGTGGGAATTCTTGTATTTGGGTGCTATTATGTGAAGTTGCCTGGCGCTCGAGCAGTATGTGCACCCATAGAGACTTTTTTTTTCCCAAGGCCTAGATGACGAGGGGAAAAAAATGGAAAACCGGATATAAACGGATGTAGATGTTTTTAGGGCCACGTGACCGACGATGGAATCGCTTTCGACGGATGTAAAAAAACCAGACACGTGATTTCTGAAAAGGATTATTTTTTGTGTGTAAATCGCTTAAGACGGGTTCTTTCTTTTTTGTTTGTTTTTTTATTTCGGGAGATGTGACACAAAAACAAAAATTAGGGTATTTCGTAAGACGCATATAAAAAGGGCGGCTACAACCTACTGGTGACCTTTCCCTGAACATACCACTTTTGGATTTTGGGTTTTGGAATAAAAGCGATTCAAAAGATACAGAGAGAGCAGTGTATAATGTCTGTGTAATGGTACGTAAATCTTCGCGTGTCTTCTCCTCCCCTCAAGGACAAACAAGAAATTGCCGCCGAGACAATGCAAGCCGGTCTCGTTCGACGCGCAAATAGGTTGCATGACACTACCGTCCAACGCTAATTATGGCGTATTTCATGTAGTACGTCGCCAACCGTCTTGCGTGTCGATCGTCGCCGCCAAGCAGGTCAGTGTTGGATTTATTTTTTGTTGGAAAATGGAGAGGAGGAGGAGGAGGAGGAGAAGCAAGAAGTTGGGCATATTTCAGGTGCCAAGGGCTCAGCACGCGGAGCTGTCGAGAGTCATTATCAGACACATCCCAAATGTCCATTCGTGGCGCAACGTCTCTAACGGTTTATCGATCTGTCGGCCACCACTGAGCGCACTTATTGTTTCTACCACACCATCAATCATGCCAATCGTCTGGCTCATCCATTTTTGGTCTGAAAGGGACACAGCGTGGGTTGTAACATGGACGACGTAGGGTTGACAGCAGCTCAAACGATTCCTCAAGTCTTGTGGCGTTTGGTTTCATGAAACCAAAAACTGTACAATATTCAAGCCCACTTGTTGATGGTCAACCTGTTTCATACATCGAAGCGGGTTTAAGAACAGTTTGCTGAGCATGATTTTGGCAAAGATTCCATAAGAGCCCGATTTAAGTTCAAAATTCTGCACTTGCAAATTCGAAGCGAGTCCCTTCAATAGTAGCCCTAGAACTGATTTGCAAGGTCGTTGCAATTGAGGCAGCGCAGACCCAGCACTGACGCTACAGATGCTAGTCATTAACTATGCCAATCAGCTAGTTGCATTATTACTACCGAGACGCGGAAATTCGGCGGTCCATCAGTGGGAACGCTTTCAAGATTTGAATTCATATCGAAGGTCATGAATGCTACTTATGAAGAAGACCACATAGAGCTGTGAACCAAATAAAGGAATCTTGACTCTCTCGTAGTATACAGGAATATTGAATTTGCGGTACCCCAGAAAGATACTGCTGTTTAATTTAACTGGTCAAACCCCATAAATGAAGTGATACAAGAGAACCATTACAGATCCTCGGACGATGGAGAGGAGTCTATATTCGGGTGGTACATGACAGTGTGGTAGACATGAACTTTTATGGAGTAAATTCTTAGATGAAGACCGAGCTCGAAAACTCACTAAAAACAGCCAAATCCAAGCTTACAGGCAGATTTGCTGGCCCTGGATTTCTCTAGAATGCGGCAAGAATACTATTTCGTGCTAAATTCAGTACGGCCAGTTTTGAGGCAAAGCCAAAATGGATGGAATGAGCATGAACTTGAGATCGAAGAATAAAGAACAGGTTCTGAGAAGGAGAAGATCGCCATTGAGAAGGCAACAGTTGTCATTCAACTGACTAGGATTTCCGTTGAGGAACGTTACTGTTGCGCGTCGCAGATTACCCATCTGACGAACGACCTTCCGCAAAATGTACACGCTTTTGCCAGCTCGCATTCAGAACTGGAATAATACTTTCTCGACAGGTGGTAGTCTGTAATTGAAAAGGACCCACAAATTGAAGGCTCAAAGTGTAATCCAATCACTAAATAAGATTCTGGAAATTTTATTTGAAAGTTCCTTTCACTAATGTGTTGTTCTCTGAGAATGGACTCAGTTTGAAAACCTGCGAGGCTTTCGATAAGTGTCTTTATAATCAAGCATATTGCGGATTGAACTACCCCATCCTGAATGCTTCGGTTTTATCCGCCGACAAGTCTAAAACGTTGCAAAGCCCGGGCGCTCGATCTGTAGGCTGACAAAATCTTGTTCTGCCTTAATTCTAATGCGATAATTTTGGTCGCTCACAATGACGGCGCTTCGTCATTATCATGACTAGCAGGCAGTGGTAGTAAATGTGCCTGGTGTCCCCAAAATACTCGATTTTACATGACGCAGGGCTACGATCCAAGACACTATGTTGCTCTTTAATATTCATATCCTCATATGCTTTATGGGATATTTCATTGCATCTTCAAGAAGTTCAAGAGCCACTTGTATTTCTGATCTAGTCGTGATGCAAAATACACGACGACTTTCTAAAAACTTTCATGTTGATCTTACCATGACCCTGTTGACGCAGATACACCAGAGACCTCGGCCAGTATGCAACTCTGGTGACGAATTTCTCACAGCGCCTGAGCGACCTACTTCACATTTCCAGACCTTATCAGACTGACTGATTTCGGCAACTCAAATTTGATTACACGAGCCTTGTCTCAAGAGTCCTGTTTTCAAATACAGTAGAACCAGCTCAGTATTCGACATCTTGGTTCGCGCATTCTGATAATCGGACCTTTTGCTAGATCTCATTCTTATACTTTATTATTAGTGACATGAGCTATTAACAGCGGAGACCAGGAAGCTTGAAGATGGGCGGTAGAAGAAAAGTTACTCTCTTTGAGACCACTAGCGTCTAATCTGAAGTTGACCAGTTTATGAACATAAAGGCTGATTAAAGAAATCCCATACTCAGCGGATTGCCAAGCAGCAACAAGAAGCGTCATTGTTTGCATCAAAAGTTCACTTACAAAAAGATAACCAAGATATTGCCAGAGAAATTTGTAGTGTGAGAAGGCCTCAACGAGTTGTTCAGTTTCACCCTGTCAGGGTTTTCAGTCCTGTTGGGACGTTTTTATCGTCAGCGCCAGATTGTTGATAATTACAGATCACTATACATGATGAAGGCGACAGAAGTGGTTGATTTGAAGGGACATCTAGTCAAAAGCCAATTGAATGCTGTGAAAACCCAGAAGTCTGGAGCGTTGAAGCAGTAGAAACAGATATAGACGTCTATTAAAGCACAGATTTCCAAAATCTTCAAATTGAACCAAGTTTCTTTCATTCTTGCAAAAGGTTCCAAATGCAATTGGAGATTACATGATTATAGATAGGGTGTAGCACCATACAGAACGGTGTTTTCGATAGATGATTTATGAGCGTTAGTCACTTATTTCCAAGAGTCTCTACTAAAATTCCTTGACGAGTAAGAACTTGATGACATTTCTGGTATGCCAGAAGAGAGGACATTTTGTTGTGGGCAAGATGAATATTGAAGGGCTCTTATGCCCAACAGCTGCTTGAGAGGATTAAACTTGAGGTGTCAGAATTCATGTTTTAATCATAAATGTCAAGTTTTGGCACTTAATTAATGGTCAAATCAACTTCGACTTTCAAGTCATTTTCTGATCATTTTACAAAGCCTTCATTCAATCTTGATAGCACCAGTTTTTTCTTTAAATGAATGATTGCAGGCTAGTAGTTCATCGAGTAAGCCAAGAGGAAGTGAATGTAAAGATAACAACTCCAGCGTCACTAAAAAACACTATTCAAGCCATTCATCATACTCGCATCAGTTCTGCACTTCAAAAATTGTTTTTTTCTCGTTGGGAAAACTCCAATTGAGTCCTTGAACTGGTGTATAAATACAAGATGGTACTATGGCTCACCCTGCTGTACCATTGGTGCTCAAAGCTGATTTACTCTTTATCAATTCTGTCGCTGTCATGTATCACGTGCTCCAAATCATTTTGACAAGTAATATTGTAAGCTTCCAAGATCTTACGAAACCTGACACTTTCGAGTCCTTTTCTGAATCTACAAACAATGTCAGTCAATCATTGAGTCTACTAATTCACTTAGCATTCCACAATGCTATTTTTCAAAATATATAAAATATCATCTTTTTTTTATCTCGAGAGCTCAACTCATTGTCTTCCGACAATGACTATTTTTATTTCTCAAACTTCTGGTAAAACCGTCAAATTTCAGATATAAATGCAAACTGTAAAGCAAAAGGTGAAATAGCTATCTTCAGCACGGTCAACATCCTAAAACACCAACGCAAACTCTTTATTCCTTTGATATATCATTCCATACGACACCGACACGCTGCTCTTCTTTCCAGAAGCACAGCTCTTTAATTCAAGAACTATTCATCTTCAAGAACAGACCTTCTTCGTCCTTCAGCTTCACAACTCAACCCGTTACCTACGACTATGGACTACAACGAAGAACAAACTCAAGAATTGGAGGTTTTGGAATCTATTTACCCAGATGAGTTTACCATTATCAAAGACAGCTTTCCTAACATTCAATTTGAAGTCAAGCTTCCGCTAGATTTGGTCCCTCTAGATAGCTCATCTTTCACACAGGACTCACTTACCAAGGACCACTGGGTCGTGGTAAATATAAAACTGCCAGAAACGTATCCGGATGTGGTTCCCATGGTTAGTGTAAGTTGCGAAGAAGTGAAAAAAGATGGTGTAGAAAGCGAAGACGATGATGAAGACGAGGATGATTCGGAAATCGAGTACGACGACCACGGAAATCCACTAATATCCAAATTGGCCAATTTGCCGGACCAAGTAGTTTTTGAAGAGCATGCTCGTGCTGTTGAATCTCAATTGGAATCTCAGGCTAACGAAGATATGCTCATCGGCATGCAAATGACCTTTGCACTGCTTTCGTGGATAAAGGAGTCTATGGAACGGTTTTTCCAGGAAAAGCTACAGGAGCTAGAACGCGAACACGAACGCGCTCTTGCTGCCCGTGAAAAAGAGGAACAGAAAAAATTCCATGGCACTCCAGTCACCAAAGAATCGTACCTGAAGTGGAGAGCTAAATTCCGTGAAGAAACTGGACGTAACGAAAGAGACGCCGCACGCAAAAACGAAGCGCATGGTGGTAAACTGACGGGAAGACAGCTCTTCGAACAGGGTCTGGACGGTAGCGAAGACGTGGAGGAAGAGTAATCCCAGTAATTATCGCTAGACCGTCTCGTCGCGGCGATGTTTTCTTCTTCCTGAGCATTTGCATTCCATATAAAAAAAAATAGTAGATTACAGAGTAAAAATCACCAATGGCCTTTCGACAAGACAGAGCTCTTTATAATGAATAATAGTGTCGAGGAAGTACTCTAAAAGGCCCCGCTTCCCCTCACGATCAACCATCAAGAGTGATTTTTGGAATACGAAAACAGGTCCGCAAATGCATCTTTTGAGTTGCCATTGGTTCCAGAGCTTGGCTTGCTGTTTGTAGCAGGGGCGTCCCAATTCAACAAATCCATACCCCCCATCGTGCTGTTCGTTGTGTTGGTGGTGGAGGTGGTTTGAGCGTTGCCATCGCTTTGAAACTCGCCGAAATCGTCGTCGTCGTCTTCGTCAGCAAGCGTTTCTGATGGTTGAAAGTGAGTTGCCGTGGGTGCTGCTCTTTGAGTCTGAACAGCAGGCGTTTCATCATCAAAGCTCAAAAGATCCACAGGCGGTTCTTGTGCCTTTTTCAGAGATGCTTTGCGCTGGAGTTCACTAGCTTTAATTTTCTCTCTCAAGATCTCCCGCTTTTGGCGTCGTTGCTCATCTGCTGCAGAGGTTCTTCGTCTAGAAGCGGGGGTGTTGGAGGTTGCAGCAGTGGCCTGAACCCTGTAGGAGTCCATATCATCGTCATCGTCATCGTCGTCGTCGTAGGAGCCGTAAACCGGATCTTGGCCCACTACAGAAGGAGCTGAAGCCGTTGTCGCGTAAGCACTTGCCGATTGATGAATTTTGGCCACATTTTTGACATGTTTGGAGCGCTCTTTTTTCAAAAAAGCAGGATCTTCCAAATATTGGATTATAGTCTCGCATTTTTTCTTGATTCCACGTTCGTGCACTTCCATCTTGCCGTCTGCACTGAAATCCACGCGGAAATTCATCACATCGCGAAGTAGAATGTGTTTGTGCGTGAGTAAGCAGCCTGTGACTTGGTCGAGCTCAGAGCCACTATCAACGTTTAACAACAAAAATTCCAGCACCACCATACACTTGAGAACTACCCGCCACTCACTCCCGTAATTGACGTACTGTTTACGGGCCTTTTCGTACAGATTCTTGGGTCTCGTTGCAATATGATCCACCAATCTTTTCAACGTGTATTCCGTCATCAAATGCAGCGGAACCTGGTATTTGTTGCGCATAACCTTAAACAGATGTTTGGGCGTGGGACCCCATGAGTCTGTGTTCGTTGCACGTCTAATATCGACCTGGTAAGGCTCATATTGGACTATAACGTTTTGCGCAAACCGAGCAGCATTTCTAATGTCATGAACTCCTAAATTCTGGATTTTCTTAGAGAGCGAATCCATCGGAACTGTAGTTGAGAAAGAAAGAGTGCTGACGTTCTTGAATTGTTAACCAGCACAACAGATCCACGCGCAACGGGCCTATGTCCAAACGGTTCACAAGGTGTTTATCGGAGTAGTTGCAGAGGTTCTTTCAAATACGTTTTCTAACTTTCACACTATATTAGCGTAATAAATGGTGATGTCACTATGTACGTATATATATATAAACTATCAGAGAGTAAAACCTGGCATCTTGGCAAAAGAGCACGATTGTAATAGTTTGGTATGAATCAATAGACGTTTGCCGAATTACAGGATATGTTTAGTTAAGATTTGGTGAGATTTGGCAGTTTTTTTCCAACTTTTTCGAAACATTTTGAACAAATAGTTCTTGAGTGAAAATTAAAGCGTAAAAGATCTCTGGAAGGTTTGAAATACCAAGATCCGTATTAGCACTAGTCTCAAGTCTCAAAAAAACCTCCCTGAGCGAATATAGAACATCAAGTATAAGATCAAATATCTAGCTTCTATTCTATATCACGTCATACGGGTGTTTATTTTTAAACTAAAATTCTATCTTTTTCAATCCGATAGCTCTATTCTCGGGAAACAAAAGCCCCAATTGGGCTGCAGAGTCTATTGGTATTGAATTGTGAACATCTATAACATCTGAGGAATACCCGTTGCATCGTAGGTGACGTTAAGAAAAAAACATCACGTGACTGAATATTCTGCGATGTAAAGGAATAAAGTGACAAAGTGGCCATGTTGCTTAGAAGTGATAAACTCCCCAGCAATGAAACGGAAAAGTGGACGTATATACATCTCACTCAAAATTCCAACCTGAATATCCAGTTTACAGGAATCCTTTAGGTCATATGTAGTAGTATGCGTACGTAAGAACCCCGCGGAGAAAAAAATCGGGACGTGAAAATTGTTTCTTTGTTTAGCACATCAACATTGTATACTGCTTTTTTTTTTTTGGGCTAACCCTTGTTGTGCGATTACAATTCACCAGACTTGGCGATCACAATGCGACCTCTGGTGGTACCGTGAGGAGAACCTAGAGATTCGATCTTCTTGACAACGTCTTGGCCCTCGGAAACCTCACCGAACACAACGTGCTTGCCGTCCAACCATGGGCATGGAACGGTGGTGACGAAAAACTGGGAGCCGTTGGTGTTTGGACCAGCGTTGGCCATCGACAACAAACCTGGCTTGTCGTGCTTCTTGGCAAAGTTCTCATCTGGGAACTTGCCACCGTAGATGGACTTGCCACCGACACCGGTGCCGTGGGTGAAGTCACCACCCTGCAACATAAAGTCTGGGATCACTCTGTGGAATGGACAGCCAGTGTAACCGAAGCCCTTTTCGCCGGTACATAGAGCTCTGAAGTTTTCAGCGGTCTTTGGCACAACATCGTTGTACAATTTGAAAGTGATACGGCCCAATGGTTGGCCATCAACTTCGACGTCGAAAAATACTTTAGACATGGCAATTAGGTTTCTGAGGAAAGACTGTGCTTGCTAGATAGTTCCTGAGAATGATGTTATAACAAGATTTGATAAGTTACTGGGTATTGCTTACCAGGATTAAGGTCTTTTTATATCAATTTCAAAGGGCCATCAGGAAACGGCCGGGTAACGCCAACGTGGAATTGGAAATTTGTTGGTGCATTGAAGATTCTAGAACTTAGCTCTGCGGAAGAGTCTGACGCGACACAGAGGAATGAAGGGAGATTCACGCGAGACGTCAAGGAGAATTGAAAAATTGAGAAGTCGGCATAAAGAATTATCGTTCTGCAGTGAAGAGCAACAGGTGCAGTACATGGTGTGTCGTGTTTTCAAATTGCAACAATGTAGCTATGAAATCAATCACTATAGACGAAACTGGGGCTTTTCTATCTAGCTAAATATGTACAGATGTTGACTGCCTTCCTTGAATCGAAAACTAGACCATTTTTAGCTTTAGAAGTTTGCAGTCAGAATACCCAAAACGTACACTTTGCGTGTTCTCACTTTTGTCCCTGCGTGTTTTGTTTGGATTTTCTTCAAACTCGAACTTTTCAAAATTTAGCAAACCATCTTGCGATCCCTGTGTTACAAAACAACGGCAACACGGTAGAAAAGGAGCCGGGTGAGGGGACCGGATTGGGATTAGTGTCGTCAACGATTCTGTATGGTTGGAACGACTAGTAAATTTCGAAAATTGTACGTATCTAGTGATCTTCACGAAACCAGCACCTCAAGATGAAGACATTCTTGACATATCTTTGGCTTAACGATTACAATGCAATGATTTTCGTAGGCCCAAGACCGCACAAGTCGTTAGCAGTGCTGCTAATTCTTCGCTGACAGGTGTTGAACAGTTTCGTACCACGCGACATGACCCGCAAATAACCAGATTCATTCCATAGCTGTAAGCACCACTGATCGATCAGTGGTGTGCTTATTTGAGAGGACCAAGCACGGTAGCTTTGTCCATGGGGTGAGCCATGTTCTGGGTCGTCTTTGACGAGCTGAAAATCTAGGTAATTGAATACGAACTGGAAGGTATTTGAACACGGAAAGGAAGACGTAATCCACGGTGACAAGTGTCATGAATAGGAAACTTGATCCCTGATGGCTCTGGCAACAGATTCAATATTTTTTGTAAGGCTTTGTTGTAAATTGCATCGTGCAAAGAACTGATGAAACTAAGTAAACCAGTATAGATGACGACTGGCGCAAGTAGATCACTATGTACTAATATGTCGCCTAATCAATATATCGTCACTATAATACACTACAGAAGCTAGCTACAATTCCAACTCGATAACAGTCCGGGATGCTCTTTGACACAATCGGGCAAATATCCTCCCATCTGGCGTATGTTCCCACAGCTCATGCAAGAACTTTAAGACCAATTCAAAGATAGCCAAGATGTTACAAGTTTATTTATATAAAATCGAAGTAAATAGACAGTTTATCTTAGGAATAAGACAAAACCAACGCTAGCGAGGTCTGAGAACAAAAATGGCCTGTGTTCACCATGTTGTTAGGCCAAAACTTTCGCCTGGTGATAACACTCGCTGGATAGCTTCGTCGTTGTATTCCGAAGTATTAATCACGTTGTTGCCCCACCAGCTAGGTGCTTCCGTGTTAGTTAGGCCCAATGTCACGAAAATGATCAGCGAGGACCAGGCTAGTGATATGTCCAACCCAGCAGAAAGCGAGTAGTTGTATTTAGTCCACCAGTGGAAAAACCGCTTTTTGATGAAGTATCCGAAAGTAATACCGACCATGCAGTACGCACCGTAATTGTAAGGCGTAGCTGGAGGGATCAAACCAGTACCGGAAAAGAATACTGGCCAATTGACGTACTTGATCAACGACTTGGGCCATTTCCTCAAGATGGCCCAGTTCAAAACGGGCAAACCAGCACCCAAGATGAAAAAGTACAGCAACTTGTTGTAAATCTGACCCGCAGAAAACATTCTCTGGGGTCCAATGACACCCCAAATGATCGAAGCATTGAAAAAGACCTTGGAGCCTGGACATGTGAAATGCGAGGCCTGGTGAGGCGTGCATACATCTTCAATATTTCCTTTTGCCCATTCCATCACACAAATTTGAACCAACGCTCCCCACAAAGTAGCGACCAATTGACCCCAGAAAAGAGTTTTGGGTGCCACTTTCATATAATGTCCCAACTTCATGTCTTGGGCGTAGGAGACAGCCTGGCTATTGGTAATGTAGCCGAAAGTCTTGAAAAACATCATTGCAATGGGTTTTCCTGGTACCATGTAACCAATAATAAACTCAGTAAGGACGTTCAATCCGACAGAGATGTTGGTTAAAGCAAAAATAATCCCAACAGGTAGCATGAAGAAAGCGGCAATTAGAAGTGCGATAATCAATGAGTAAATAGGCATCTCTGTTGGCCAAGCCCTCATTGTAGCAACAGACAAAGCGAAAAAAAACAAAAACACAACACCGTACCACCAAGAAGGAACATCTGAATAGTTCTTCATTAGTCTATTGTGCACGTCTTCTTTTTCTGCGTTATGACCTCTAAAGACAGCCCAGATTTCTTTTCCATGAAAAAGACCTGCATGCATGACGGTGGCTGTTGTCGAAGCAAAGGATAGTCCATACGAGATGGCAAAAGTCGCAGACAAGTAGAGGGGTGAATATTTTTCATAGGCGGCTTTGTCAAAGGATAAGTTTTCGGTCACTATCTTTTTCACCTGGTATGATTCTTGAAATCTGTCGTATGAGCCCGAGTCAGAGATCGGCAAGTATTTGCCATACCATACATTCGAATAATGTATAGCCGGTACGACAATCCAAAAAATTGCAACCATGGACAAGAGAATAGACACGATGGCACCTACTGGTGGAATCAAAGGTGATCCAATGTAGCCGGCAATTTGATTCCAGTCAAATGTGATAGGAAGTAGACCAAGACCAGAACTGGCACCAAAAACTTGATTCAGAACAATATTGTTGGGCTTTATCCAAGTCACCCATGCAAAGTAAGATAGAGCTTGGAATATGAAACCTGGAAACCAGTAGTACACGAACCCGGCAATGAAAACCACCAAAAAAAACTTTAATCTTGAGATTTTCCATCCGTTGGCAACGTGGTTTTCATTGACGTGCATGTTGGTGAGGAAAGTTGTGGAAACCAAAGTGGCAGGCCAGGTCATTGACCCCGGAGTGACCAGCATCTTCCTAGTGAAACCAGCGAGCGCAAACCCAATACATTGTGTCGACCAAACAGCAAGAAGGTTGAAGCCCCACCCGAAATCTTTCTTGTAGAACATGTTCATGGAAAGAATGATATCGGTAGCGTAGGCGTTACCACCACCGAACGAAACGTTACCCATAGCAGTGATGATTGCGTGTTCTTTGACGTTGAAGGGACCAGGGTTAAGTTGAGGCCCCCATTTGCCAAACAGGCGTTTGTTGGGCATAACTTTATCCCACGCGCGACCCAAAGGCCAAGCCAAAATGGCTGTCACGTAACTGCTCAACACGATTGATGGTGAGTGCATGGAGAACAGCATGTTCAAACCGCACCCGATGGTGGTCATCATCATTCCCAGCACCCACATACGCAGGGTATTCTGGCACAGGGATGTGTCGTCTGTGGATGGAACTGCGGCACGAACTTCCGGGTACGGAGAGTCATCGTCGACTGTAATGCCAGCGTACTCGTCTTCAAGAGCTTGTTGCGAAAGTTGTTCTGAAAGAGGGTCAAGATTACCGCTGCTGACGCCCGCAAGCCCAGTTTTGCCGGCTTCGAAGTCGAGATTGTCTGAAGAATTGTCTTCAGTCACGACGATCGTGTCTTTCAGCTTGCCGTCGTCACCGCCACGATGGGCAAGATGACGCAGCTGTGTATCGCTCGTTGCTGCTTCCCCTGAAGTTGTGTACGTGTAGACGTTGTCATTTTCTGTCACAGGCGTGTCCTTGGACAGAATGTTCCTGATATAGTTTTTCATGATGCAGAACACACTAGGAACTAGCGGTCTTGTGGGCAACTTAAGTAGATGGCTGTAATTTGAGGTGAAAACTGTTGCTGTTGCGGCTTTTGAACGAAATAGAATATCATCCAAACTGCCTTTACCACTTAGAAAATCGCTCCAGCAAGGCCTTTTTATATGCACTGGTCTTGTCCGAAGCAAATCGATTCTGTCTTTCTTTTTGGTCTCGAGCCGCTCGAACGCGCGAGCAAGAGATAGATCAGAATCACCGGAGTAGATAGGCTTTCACGTTGAGCAGTGGCGTGCAGTTAAGCAGCCTCGGAAGTAAGTAAAAGCATTAACACACACACACACACACACACAAAGTCCCTGTCTGACTCTGAAAGAAAAAGTTTCTAATGAATCAGTTAGCCGTGCGTCGAGCGTAACAAACGTAAGCTACAAGAGATAGGGAACTGCTTCTGAACTCCACGTACAGATAAGCTATCGCATCTCCTGCAACATTGCGCTTCACCATCTTGTTTCTCTCCTTACCGATCAGTCCTCTCCGTAAACCATCTGCAAACCCTTGACTTTCATGAAATTGCATCACCACTGCCGTTTGTCGGAGTGGTACCAACTTCTCAGATACCACAGACAGCGCTCCACGTTGTAGCACGCCATGGCGTGTCCTGAGAACCCTCACGTAGAAGATTTTTTCGGCCTATGAGCTTTTCGGCGATACGGTCGCTCGTATCGTGTAAAAGATCTTTCAAGAGTCACCGTATCTTGAAAGAGATGCTCGGGACGCATCTGCTAAAAAGCGTTCACAGAGTAAGTCGAGATAGAGCAGGGATTCTCAGATGGCAGGGAAAGTTATTCGAAATCTCGAGAAGAGGAATGTGATATTCAACAATGAAAGAAGAACAATAGAACAGAAGAGAATGCAAAAAGTAGCAAGTTGGTAGCTGCAGTGGCAGTGGCAGTGAGACTGAATGGCTTGGACGTGGGGACTTTTTTTTTGGCATGGGTTCTCTTTCTTTCTTTTGTCGATAGCTGCAGTTGGTCCTATAGTGGAGTCGAAATTGGAGCTATACTCCCGTTCTCTTTTTGTTTGTGACAAACGGAGTTCTTTGACATGAAACCTTCATAGAACGGTGGCATCGGAGCCGTTGCTGTTGGACAAAGTAGCTTCCGAACCTGTAACCAAGTTTGGGCAGCTAATGGGATACAGGAGGCAGCCCAGTTATCTTTCTGAGAGTTTCACAATTAAGCGAGGACAGAAAGAAACGGCCAAAAAGACTTCTGCGCAGCATGAGATACAAAATGTCAGAAAACCTTAGGAAGTATTCGTTATTTTGAAAGCAATTGTGAGAGCCAGAGAGATACAGGGAAAGCAGCAGTTCTGTGATTTCTGACACTCATATTGACGGATTGAATCGCGATGGGAGTACTAATTGGGGTCTGGACTCTTGATACAGGTCTTGATTGACACATTTCACCGGCAAAACGTTTGCACTCCATTGTTTGTAACACCTCGAGAGTGTTCCTGTCTATATGCTTGGCATTAATTTCCAGCGACACGAAAATAAACGAATTTCTTGGCATTTAGAAAACGCCTTGAAAAGATGGATTGGCGTGAGGCAAATGGCGAGTTGACAGGAGAAGCTGTCGAATCAGCTCCCATGAGCAGTGGGAGTGTCATTTTTTGAACTTTCAATTGAAATATGGAATCGTGTCCTTTTTGAGGACTATCGGACTAGACAAATTTGGGCATAGTTTTTTGGGATTGGGAGTGTTGTGCGCTGCAAGCCAGCGGTAGAATGTGAAGAGAACTTGAAAGATTTGAACCGCTTATATAGATAGCTCAAAAGATAGATTCTTGAAAACGTTCTTGTGAAAAGGTATCTTCGGCCGAGGTGGTTCTTTGTCGCGTGACTGAAGCCATCATCGGAATCTCGATGGTGAAGGAACTCGCATGTTTTGGCCTGTTTCTCGCACGAGGTTAATTGTAAAAAAGTAGCTAGTTGGATGACTAGTGGCCTGTTAATTGTCTTTTCTGTTTGCTTACTTTCTTTCGTTTGTCTTGTTTTAAAAGGTTTAAGAACCAATTTCAAGCAAGCACTGGTGGTATTAGCTCATTACAAATCGAAAACCATACTGTGTCGCTTTTGAAAGCATGTACAAAGCAAGAAGTTGAATCGTAGATAGATTTCGATACTACGCAAAGCTTTCTATCTTAAGCAGACCGCTAAATTTGGCGACTGTATTACTTGCGATTCTTATAGGCTAAGTAAGAATGAATAAACTGTACAAGAACGGACCTGTCCTTGATTCAAAATACTGATTGAACAAATCAATTTCGCCTACAAGGCCAGACAACTCCCAATTCTACACCAAAATATTGGTTGCCCGGGCCCTGGCCAAAAAAAAGGTCGAACTATTGCCTGCTTCTTCTGCATTCGAAATTGAAAATGGTGCAGATTTATAGAATCAAGAACAACATCATTATCCTCATGATATAATACTCGGAATGAACGATTTGAGACGAGATGGACCACAGGGTTGGGATTAAACAGTTTGGTGTCAGCGTTTTACCTCATCCTATACGTCACGTGTATGTACTCGTTGTGGTACTCATGGTTGAAAAGAACGATATCATCTATAGATCAGAGAACCCCGGTGCTCATCGACCTGACTTAAGAAAACACGAAAGTAAGGCTTGTGGTGTCCGGTTTCCGTCTTTTGAAATCGAAGTTTTGAAGAGCCACGTCTGTTGCCTAGTCTATGGTTTGAACCGTGTTGATCACCAACTTTCTAGAAGATCAATACTTCTCCCCTACATCCAAAAATGATCTACCAGTCGTTTGTGTGTTAAGTGTCAGTTTGTATCGATAAACCGATAAACCCATTCAACAATGCGGGTCGAAATTATCCAAAGCTTGCTCCGGACGCTTTTTCGTAGGCGTTTTCAGCACTACCAATTACTTCCCTCCATTCCAAGAATGGGATTTCTTACCAGATGGACGCTTGTTGTGTCAACCTGATGGTACCACTTTTCCCATGAGAAATTTACAAGAGCATTCTGACAAGATCGTTGCGGAATGTGCATAGTGGAAGCACAAGGAAAGGCACTCTTGCCTTCTCACTGTCTCTTACATTTTCCTACTTCCCAGCATCCTTGCCGGATCCAAAATATACCGAGTTGCTACAGACAAATATCTTCAACCCGTTAAGGCCAAACGCTGACAACCACCCTTTTTGGACGATCTCTTCTGACTGAGACTTACACCATCAAATTTTTTCAACCAAAACCCAGCCCACTTTTTTCAGTAGGGTGCAGTTCTCATTGCTTATGTTCCTCGATTTAAGTCCCATAAACTAGGTGCATATACACCCCGGGTCAGATCCTATTGAATTCATGAAGCTAGCACCCTTCTGCCGAAGATAATTATTTTCGCTACTCACTGGATTCTGCGCAGGTCTTTCTCAGGCGTCAGACCGCGTGAAAAAAAAACACACATCAGAACTGCACCCTGAATCAGAACCCTGAAGGAGGTTGAACTTAGGGTTCTAGCTTTAGTATTGAGGCTTCTCGGGCATTAAGCTGTGGTTCCTAGAATCGGTATCTCTCTTTTTCCCGTGTTTTTCTCGGCGCCAGCCCGTATGCCCAGGACTCAGTTCCACCACCAAGAAAAAAATTGTGCGCGCCGAGATCATTTCTGTCCGATCTTAATGCACTTTGAGGCCGACGAAACTTTTACCGGGTGAAGTCTAGGCGCGTTTGTTAGTGCCTGCCTTGGCGTTTGGTCAATTCGAGGTGTCTTAAACCTAATACAATTTATGCAGACCTTTGGTCAATGGGGCTGCTTTTGAGTCTGGTTGATGCGACAATTGTCACCTTGCATTGTATAAATTCAGGCCACACCCGTTAGCATGTCCCTGAATTTCAGACTGAAGTCTCCTTAATGCAAGATTTTGAATAGACTTACTTTTTTCTTTGGGACACCAATTCGAATCTCTCAAGCACCCATCAGCTTTCCTGTTCAGCCCTCGTCATGAAGCTGTTTCTATTATTGCATCTGGTGTGCACTCTATTGACAAGCACTGCTGCTGCTAATGATGAGTTCTCTTACACAAATGTGGACTACACGGGATTCGCCTGCAAAGCTGCCCTGTTCTCCACGGCGGTCTATTGCGCCGAAGATTCTGGTTATACGTATCTCTGCTACTGTGACAACGACAGCGCTATGGGCTCGTTCATGTACTGTGCGTATGATAACCTGGATTCAGACAAAGATCGGAAGCTCATTAGAGAGTTCTTTATCACGCAGTGCCCCAACGTCACGGATTCTCAATTGCAAACTGTCTATCAAAATGCTTCGCAGCACATGGTGAATACTTCCACACTTGTTGATTTCAATAGCACCGAACCAATTGACTTCCCAGTCTATTACGACATTCCGCTTTTCGACGCAAACTTCGATACCTACAGAGCGTTCTACTCTAACTACAAAAAGGGTCTCCACTGGGGCGCCGCTCTCGTCGGGTACTGGGGTATTGTCATGTTCTGCGGTATGGTATCGTCCATGGCCCACAAGTTTGCCCCCACCCTGGCTATCTCGGCGAATAAAATGGCTTCTCAGATGTGGATTGTTCGGTGGTACAGAAAAAATGTATCAATTCCAGCTCTATTCGGCCTTAGCCATACCGATAGAGCAATAATGGGCGCTTCTCTACCAACGCGTTTAGAGTCGTTGATAATCTTTGGATTTTGTACTTTATGCATCATCTTCCAAGCTGCAGGTTACGAACATGTCGCGAACAACACTTTCTTTGCTAATAAGACGATAGAACTCTCGCGTCTGGTGGGTGACCGGAGCGCCTTCATTTCGAACTTTTTGATGACTATAACATATTTATTCGCGGGAAGAAACCAGATATTTCTATGGCTCACTGGATGGAAGCAGTCTACGTTCGTCACTTACCACAAATGGGTTGGCCGCATGCTTTTTCTCACTGTGTTGAATCACTCGCTTAGCATGCTGATCACATTTGCGGTCGCAGGTTATTACGAGGAGGACAAAGCTGAAGCATGGTGGATATATGGCGCTCTCGCTGTGGTTGCCGGTGGTATCATTGTTTTGCAGGCCATGAGTTGGCTCCGTGTTAAGAACTATGAGCTTTTCTTATACGTCCACATTCTCATGGCTGTTGCGTTCTTACTTGGTGCTTGGAGACACGTTGATTACTTTGGCTACGGCCCTTGGGCTTTCGCCACAGCTGCGATCTGGTGTTTCGATCGTTTCATCAGATTGGTCCGTATCTTTTCGTTTGGCATCAAGACCGCCAAAGTGTGCATTGTCTCTGATGAGACTTTGCAGATCACAGTCGACAGAGGGTCCTGGTGGCCATTTTTCCCCGGTGCATTTGGGTACCTACATATCTTGAAGACCTCTGTCTTCTGGCAATCGCATCCGTTCACTGTGGTCAAGACAGACAACAATGAGCTGCGATTCTACGTCAAAATCAAGAAAGGTGTCACCGAGACTCTGTACAAGGAGCTTTTGAGCCAGCCTAACTACACGGGCGAGGTCAAGATCGCTGTGGAAGGACCCTACGGTGACAACAAGCCTGCTGAAGCTTACGATCAGGTTTTGCTGTACAGCGGTGGTAACGGTATTCCAGGACCGTTTGCGTATGCCAAGGATCTCGGTAAGACTACTATCGATGAAACCACCAAGTTTGTGAAATTGTACTGGGTGATTAGACACTGGCATTCGATGGATTGGTTCTTGGAAGAGCTACAACTATTACAAAAGTACTCTAACGTGCAGACGGTAATTTACGTCACAAAAGCACACGAGGGAAAGCTTGGCGAGAAGCTGACTGCTCATTTTGACAACAGTTCGCCATCGTCATCGTCCGAAAAGGGCTCCGAGGGACACGAGGTTGTTGTCAGCCACGACTATTTGGAAAATGTACATAAACTGCTTCCTCACATCGAATTCAGAGAGGGTAGACCAGACATGACGCAACTTGTCAACCAGGATATCGACGAGTGTGACAATAAAAACGTTGCGGTGATAACGTGTGGCCATGGTAACATGTGCGACGAAATCCGTTACATTGTTGCCGACAAAGTGGGTTCGCACAAGAAGAGCAGAATTGATATTTTCGAGGAATTGCAGACCTGGTAGTAGGCACCCGGAAAGAGCGAAAACAAAAATGACGGACGCTGCGCTCACTGTTGAGCGTATATGTGATTACAGCATTATTTCCGATTCTGTAAGCCAAAGTAAATAGTATTTATACCGGTTATGAAACTTCAAAAGAGGACACAGGAAAAACATACATGGCATAAGACATCATTGTCGAAGATACTAAACGTACAATGCCAGTATACTTCACGTCTTTTCCCGTCTCTTCATGATGGTGATGGCTCTTTTCGAAAGTTTGATCACTTATCACGATTATGTCGTCTAGTAGTTTCCCGAGTACTTATCTGTACTCGTCCGAATTGAACTATAATCCCATATATATATGATAACTTAATCCATCTACACTTCCTTCAAGGGAACTCACAACCACACAGATCACTCATAGCGTTCTTTGATATCCCGACAACGTACCATGTCTGATCCAGAAGTACTGATACAGAAGGTATGTCTCAAATGCGCTTGCAAGAAACGCCTTTTACGCACGTAAAAACTAACGATTCACCGTTTCCCACAGGCTCAAAAAAAGGCCCAGCCTTCTTCAGGATTTATGAAGCTCTTTGGTGCTTCTGATAGCTACAAATACGAGGAAGCGGCAGATTTGTATGTAGAGGCTGCGAATTTATACAGACTGCGCAAAGAATTGGAGAAAGCGGGAGATCTATTCTTGCAGGCAGCAGCATGTCAAATAAAGGCACAGAGTGAAGACGAGGCCGGAAACACATTTGTGGAAGCTTTCAAAGCCTTCAAAGCCGGGTCGGTGCCCGAAAAGGCCTGTGAGGCGCTTAATAAGGCTATAGATATATTCACGCGCCGGGGCCAGTTTAGAAGGGGCGCTAATTTCAAAGCGGAGCTTGCAGAGCTTTTAGAAAACGATCTGCACGACTATGCAAAAGCAGTGGAAGCATACGAGGCAGCAGCCGATTGGTACGCCCAGGATCAGGCCCTGGCGCTCGCTAATAAAGCTTACTTGAAATGTGCCGATCTGCAGGCTCTTGATGGTCGGTACATCGAAGCGTGTGACATCTACCGTAAAGTGATTGCCAATTCCGTTGGAAACAGGCTAAGTCAGTGGTCTTTGAAAGACTATTTCCTAAAGACCGCGCTATGCTACTTGGCAGCCGATGACCAAGTTGCGGCGCAAAGAACAGTGGCAGAGGCCCAGGAACAAGACTCAAATTTTGCCGGGTCTCGCGAGCACGAATTGATCACTGCACTGCTGGAGGCGTGTTCCGAGGGTGACTCCGAGAAACTGAGTGCCAAAGTGTTCGAATTCGACCGTTTTGCCAAACTCGACAAATGGAAAACTACGATTTTATTGAAGATCAAGGATTCCATTGCGTCTGCAGACGATGATCTGTTGTGATGCAATCGCGAAGAGCTGGTGGATAGCAGAGAACTTATGTAGCATTATCGAAACTGAATGTTTGTTTTTCGGGTCAGTCCAGGCTTAATTACGAGTAAAGACAATGAGTGTCAGCAGGAAAACCAGCACCGACGTATGGTGTCCTTTGATTTTAGAACCATTTTGGAAAAGAGCTTGAGGTGCCGACTTTAATCTTGCTAAAGAGTGATCGTCCTTGGACACGGTCGTCTCTTCAAATCTCGCCCTTGACGTTTCTCCCACGACACTGTGAAGGTGATCAAGAATTAACTTACTTGAAATCAATGAACTGTTCCCGAAACATGAAATCTTGAAATATCAACAAAACCACAATGAGAGCATTGAAAAATACTCTGGTGCTCTATCCTATTATTCTTTCAAGCCATTCGAACTTGTAATGAAGAATCGGGAGCTGTAATGGTACCTATAAGGCAGTATCTTTCTACTTACGAAATGGATAAGGGTTTAAAATGATATTTCCAGCATTCTTACCACTACTCACAGTACCACTACTACTCACAGTACCACTAATACCAACACTACTACTCCAACCATCAAAATGAAGACTGCTGCTTCTGAATTACGTTTTGTGAGGTCTATAGCGAAACAGCGGCATTGGCAGCTACAAGCAAGTTGACTTAAGTGTGTTCAAGTACAATTCCAAGAAAGCTCAAGATTATGCGTCAAGAAAGAACGGCTTGTCGTTAAGGCAAGCTGACAGCTTGGACAGCTGCATGGCTTTTGACAAACGATTAAATGCGAGATTGAAATGGTCTCTCCTGTCCTACTGTGCTTCATTTCACCTCACTGATTTTTTCTGCGCTCAATACCTCAAGGGTCCATACAGTAACACTTTTGACCCTAGGGATCAGACCCTACTGTCCCCCATTGCCGTACGGAGGAGACTTTCATCCTCGAGAGTTTCATTTCTTCCGTCGTCTTTGCCAAACTTCGACATGAACGCGAAAGTTTGGCGTCTTATTCTTCCTAGAGAGATCCCTCGACTTCTGGGTGCAGCTGAACGTTCTCAACTCAAAAGCTGTTGGACGACTATCTCGAGCATTTTACTAAGAGCGGAAACGCTTTTAGAGATGAGGGTGTATTTTACTTGACCAACCCAGCTACAATTAACAGGTCTACCACAGGTTTATCAGAGACGTCAGTGAAGAAAAAAAATGTCGACAGAAACTGCACCCCGGGTTCGAACCCTGAAGAATGCGGAAAGTCTTCACTAAGACCTGAGATACCTGGCTGATGGTTCACGGCCTTGATGAGTTATGGCCGCATCTAGATCTGGACCCCAGTATTGCGACTTGAATCTAGGGTGCAGTTCAAGTCAATGCTACTGGAAATCGTAAAGCGGCAGGAAACGTATCGGGCAGCAACAGCGGCTGTGGGAATACTTGATCCTTCAGACAGACAGCGGTAGCTCAAGTTTTGGTAGAAAGAGAGAGAGAGATAGAGAGAGGGAGGGAAAAAAATTCACTCAATATCCAGTAGAGTGCTGACACCCCCGAAAACTTCGTACTGCCCCTCTACGTCTCTCTCTTTTTCACAGTAAGTTGGCTTCTCTCCAGCAGAGATACGAGTGAGTGTTTGCATAAGTATAAAAGCGAGCCGATGATGGACGAAAGTCGGAGATTGTGGACGCATTGTGTGGATTTTGGTTTGGAACTTTTCGAACAGCTCTCTTTCCACACTGCGACCCCCACCTAACACTACACATGAAGGCACGCTTTGCTCTGGCACTTTTCCAGCTTTTGATTTTGAGTTCTGCCAGGACGTTAGGTAACGACTACACAAATGTCGATTACGTGGGATTTGCCTGCAAAGCTTCGCTGGGATCCACTGCGAAGTTCTGCAAGAAAGATGCTCTAAAGAGTTATGACTGCTACTGCCTCAACGACAACGCCATGGGATCCTTTATGTACTGCGGCTACGAACAGTTGCACTCTAAACACGACCGGAAAGCCTTGCAGAATTTCTTCCAGTTCAGATGTCCCAACACTACCGTGGAGCATATGGAGGAGGTGTACCAGAACGTGTCGCAACATATGGTGAACACCTCTTCAATCCAGCATTTCAATAAGAGCAAACCCGTCGACTTCCCCATCTATACCAATGCCTCATCATACGAATTGTACTACGTTTCGTATCGCGCCAGATACCTTAATTTTAGAAGAGCATACAGATGGGGTGCCGCTCTAGTCGGTTACTGGGGTATCATTATCGTGTGCGGTATGCTGTCGAACATGGCACACAAATTCGCACCCAGCGTGGTCATCTCAGCAAACAAAAAGGCATCTCAGTTGGCAATCGTGCGCTGGTACAGAAAGTTCTTTTCGATTCCGGCTCTGTTTGGCAAAAGACACACCAACCAAGATCCTTTGGGTGGAGTTGTGCCCACAAGACTGGAATCCTTCATCATTTTTGGATTCTTGGTTCTATGTGTCATTTTCCAGGCTGTAAAGTATGAGCATGTTGAGAATAACCCCAACTTCATCAACAAGACTGTGGAAATGAGTTGCCTGATCGGTGACAGAACTGCCCTCATCTGCATTTATCTTATGATCATCACCTATTTATTTGCGGGTAGAAACCAGATTCTTCTATGGCTGACTGGCTGGAAACAGTCCACATTTGTCATTTATCATAAATGGGTTGGCCGTATGTTTTACCTAAGTGTGTTGACCCACACTATTGCCATGACGATTACAACGGCGAGCAGAAAAGGCTTTTACGCAACGAGATCCTCAACAGAGTGGTGGAGATACGGCTCTGTTGCCGGAGTTGCCGGTGGTATCATGTTCGTTCAATCGTTCAGCTGGTTGCGTGCCAAAAACTACGAGTTATTCCTTTACGTTCACATCCTCATGGCCATTGCATTTTTGATTGGTGCCTGGAGACACGTCGACGACCTAGGCTACGGCCAATTTGCATTTGCGACCGCCGCGGTCTGGTGTTTCGATCGTTTCATCAGATTGGTCCGTATCTTTTCGTTTGGCATCAAGACCGCCAAAGTGTGCATTGTCTCTGATGAGACTTTGCAGATCACAGTCGACAGAGGGTCCTGGTGGCCATTTTTCCCCGGTGCATTTGGGTACCTACATATCTTGAAGACCTCTGTCTTCTGGCAATCGCATCCGTTCACTGTGGTCAAGACAGACAACAATGAGCTGCGATTCTACGTCAAAATCAAGAAAGGTGTCACCGAGACTCTGTACAAGGAGCTTTTGAGCCAGCCTAACTACACGGGCGAGGTCAAGATCGCTGTGGAAGGACCCTACGGTGACAACAAGCCTGCTGAAGCTTACGATCAGGTTTTGCTGTACAGCGGTGGTAACGGTATTCCAGGACCGTTTGCGTATGCCAAGGATCTCGGTAAGACTACTATCGATGAAACCACCAAGTTTGTGAAATTGTACTGGGTGATTAGACACTGGCATTCGATGGATTGGTTCTTGGAAGAGCTACAACTATTACAAAAGTACTCTAACGTGCAGACGGTAATTTACGTCACAAAAGCACACGAGGGAAAGCTTGGCGAGAAGCTGACTGCTCATTTTGACAACAGTTCGCCATCGTCATCGTCCGAAAAGGGCTCCGAGGGACACGAGGTTGTTGTCAGCCACGACTATTTGGAAAATGTACATAAACTGCTTCCTCACATCGAATTCAGAGAGGGTAGACCAGACATGACTCAACTAGTCAACCAGGATATCGACGAGTGTGACAATAAAAACGTTGCGGTGATAACGTGTGGCCATGGTAACATGTGCGACGAAATCCGTTCCATTGTTGCCGACAAAGTGGGGTCACACAAGAAGAGCAGAATTGATATTTTCGAGGAGTTGCAGACCTGGTAAGAAAACGTTTCTGGCGTATATCCAACCTGTCATTATTTTAATTTATACTAATTAGAACTGGCCTAGTTTATTTATTTAAGCTATGGTAACAACAAAATCATGATTATAGTCCCACCATCGACCGCATCTACGCTTGAGCACGTCTATAAACCGTTAGCCACCGTTACTTCTCTATTTCATGTCGTCGAATCGAGGTTAAACCATATTATCTACAATTGTTCTGATATGTCATTTTCACATCAAGTTGTCATTGCAGCGTCAGTATAATACAAGCTGCAAAATACAAGGCATAAAAGAACCTCTCAAACTCCGGAAACGCAATCCAGAATAGCCGGAAAGCACCGATATTTTCTGATGATTCGATTACCACTCTCAGGCGTGAAAGCTATGGTAAAATCTTCAAATACCTGGGTACAGCCCGTATTACGGCACAACAGCGACAGTATAAATGGGTTAGGAACTACTAAGGGTTTCGCTTCTCATCCCTTGGCATCAACTATATAAGTAGACCAAGAACCTTGTAGCCCGGAACGGGAAGCTTTGAACGTTAGCTTGTGTATCTTGAGTATAGAAATTAGAGGCGATTTAGTGGTAGGTAGAAATAAAAGGGAAGTTGCGAGCTTTTTCCGTGGTGGTGAACGTTATTAGGTTTGATTCCAACAATAAGCTCGCAAGTTCCGGGAAGGAGGTTTCCAAGTTTGATCAAGAAACAAGGCGTTTTTGAGCGATGGGGTTACGCTATACTTCCTACATCGATCATCCTAGGACGAAACACACGAAATTTGTGACTTATGGGTGCTGCAATTGCAGGACTCATCTGAGCTCATCTGCGCAAGTTATGTCGAAAGACTACCGTGGAACTACGGGCGATGCATACCTAATGAACCGTGTGGTGAATGTGGTAGAAGGCAGTCGTGAAACCCGATGTATGTTGACCGGGTGCTACGTCGTTTGCGACATAAAATGCCATATGTGCAAGAATCTGGTGGGGTGGAAATACGTGGAAAGCGAACGGAAAGACCAGCGATACAAAGAGGGAAAATTCATATTGGAACTGCAGACGATATCCAAAGTGTCATGAGCGAGCCACTTTTTTGCCCAGGAGGGGAGAAATCTATTTTTTTTCTTCTGTTTTGTCGGAACATGTTTTTTACACATCGAGAAAGAAGCAAAAGCCTATTTAGAGGGTTAGAATACTGCCGATTGAACCTCCAATACAATTCCGGACACAAAGTCTTGCTGCCCACACTTTTCATTCTGTTTTCCCAACTCTTTGTTTTGTTGTTTTTTTGTTGTTGTCTTTTTTCGAGTTAATCCGATTCTTTTATACCCACAGAAGCCACCGACACTGGTGTTTCCGGTGCTTCAATGCAAGGCGTTACTGGCCAAGGTTTTTTTTTGTCCGGCCGCAGAGAATAGGCCTTCTCTCAAATCTCAGAATATCATGGCGAATGATGAATCTAAATCAAAACGCATGGAATTCTTCGAAATCAAGGTATAAATACATAGAGGTTTCAATCAGCTATTGAAATCGATTATTGTCGTTCCGTTTAAGGCTCTGTCCAAGCCATTCAACAAGCGAATGTCTTCCTGCCGTTTTCGTGTCGTTGGCCTTGGCCTTGTCCATTTCAGTAAAATAGTAGTATAGTGATCACGGATCTGGCAAATATCCAATTTAAAAGAATTCCTCTGTCATTTTCCAATCTTGAAGTTAAAAACTACACTTAAATCGCTGCCAACATCGCCAAAGACTCCTCTACCACTCGCTTGGAGGCTGTTAGGAGCTTCTTCGATGGAATATATAAAGATCGCCAAGGTACGTTCTTTTGTCCCGGACTCTTTAACGCACTTGTAGATCGAATACTAAGTTAAAGCATTCTGTGTGTAATTTACAGGTCGATGATGTTGTAATCCACAAGAAGGGCGTCTCTGCCAGCGGGACTTTGCATTTGACAACTCACCATTTGATTTTCGCTTCCGAGTCGCTAACACGAGAATTTTGGTTCGCGTACCCTACAATTGGTGCTGTTTTCAAGAACCGAGGAAGCACCCTGATTTCCAAGTATAAGAACCATTCCGATTGCAAAGATCCTCTGTATGAAGATAAAGACATGTGGCAGTTTTGGAATATCAAGATTGTCGGCAAAGACTACACCGTTTTTTCATTGGACTTCGAAGACGAGCATTTGGCGCAGGACGTCTATGACTCGATACTCAAACTCACAATCCTACACGAAGTCACCCAACTCTACGCATTTATTTACACCTCCAACAAAGCTGAGCAGCAGTTCAACAGCTGGAACATTTACGACCCTATCAAAGAGTTTCAGAGACAAGGACTCGACTTTAACGACAAGGATTGTCGTTGGCGACTGTCAACAATCAATCAAGACTATAATTTCTGCGATACTTACCCAAAATTATTGGTGGTGCCAAGCACAATTTCAGACACGTTGCTCACCCATTCAATGAGATTTAGATCTCAAAATCGTATCCCTGCGCTCACATATTTCCATAGGAAAACTTGCACATCCATCACACGGTGCGCACAACCTTTGCCGGGTTTGATCCAGCAACGTTCCATTCAGGATGAAAAACTCATATCAGAGATTTTCAACTGCTCCTCGATTGAAGATCGTCAAAAATCCAGGGCAGTTAAAAATATCATTGTGGATGCCAGGCCAACCACAAATGCCATGGCCCAAACAGCCTTAGGTGGCGGCACGGAAAATATGGACAATTATAATTTTGGAGGGACGGTGAGTCGCATGTTTCTAGGCATAGACAATATTCATGTCATGAGAGATGTTTTGAATAATGTTGTAGATCATTTTTTGGTCGACAATGACTTGAACTTGCCAATTGACACCCATGCGCTCAATGAGGGCAAATCTGGACAATGGCTGAAATATGTCAAGATGCTCCTGTCGTCAACGGACACTCTTGCGAAATCTATGCTTTTCAATGAGTCTAACATATTAATTCATTGCTCTGACGGATGGGATCGAACCACACAAGTTTGTTCCTTGGTCCAGATCTGTCTTGATCCATATTTCCGGACACTAGAAGGATTTATTACTTTGATCGAAAAAGACTGGCTCTCGTTCGGTCACCGTTTTGCCCAACGGAGCGGTCATTTGAGCTCAGAAAGTTGTTTTCATGACAATTCAACGAGGATAAGTCTTTCTGGTGCTGCTTCGAACATGACTCAAGGTATGGATCTTAACTCGTCCATTTTTGGTTTTTCGAACAGCGCAAACAATAATAACCCAAAGTTGGAAATGGCAAGTAGTGAGCTACTTGGTTCGAACGCCGCTCCTCAAACTCACTCGACGGAAATTGTCAAGAGGGTCTCTAGGCGATTGACTGCCAAAAAATCAACAAAGTTTACTTCTCCCGTGTTCCAACAGTTCCTGGACTGCGTATATCAGCTGCACAGGCAAAATCCATCAAAGTTCGAATTCAACGAGCGCTTCCTGAGGCGTTTGGTATACCACCTATATTCCTGCCAATATGGCACATTTTTGTTCGACTCAGAGTATGAAAGAAGTGAACAAATGGCCCAGAACAAGACAAGATGTGTATGGGATTACTTCAGATCAAGAACGGCAGAGTTTACCAATCATGACTACAAAAACGTTTCTCCCAATGACGAGGACTGGATTTTACCAGATGTAAAAGATATCTCATGGTGGTGGCAACTCTTTGGCAGAAGAAATGAAGAGATGAACACACCGGAAACAACCCCTACAAGACCTTGTTCGGCTGAGGAGCCAAAAAGATCGGGATTGAAACTTCCTTCACTCGGTTTAGAGATTTTTGGTAGAAGATAAGCTTGCGACAAACTCGCGCATCTAAGTATCCCTTCCGCAACAGAAAATTTAGCATTTCAATGATAGATGTCCCATTTTAGCACCTAACTCTGTAATAAAATGTTCGCTGAGCGTGGCCTTTGACTGGGCTCACAGCAGTAGCCTAAGTATCAGAACTTTTTCTTCATCTCCATTGATTCAAACCCACACCCAGGTAACTGAATACAGGTGAGTGAATGACCTTTAAGTTATTTTGTGCTTACTCCAGATGGTACCTTCCCTATACTCTTCTGGGATGTTAAGCAAATTTGAGAAAAGAATTCAAAGCTTAACGATATCCGATTTCCAGCGCATTCCGCACCATTTTGAGATTTGAATGCTCATATTTCTTGCCGCAACAACCGTTTCTTGATCACAGCCTACATTGAGAGCCCCTTTCATATGTCCCCATAGCTGCGCATTCATGTCTTGGGGAACCAGAGCGGCGATTATCACCAAACTAGTTTCTTGAGCGTCCAGAATGTCATCAAATGACAATAGTGGCCCATAGACGTTGCATAGCACAAATTGCCAAAGATCTGGATACGATGAGTTCAAATTGTTAACCACTTTGTTGGAAACTTTACTGTAGATCTTGTTCCAATGGCCAATGCCGTTTTGCACAACTTGTTCTGGTGCAACGTTAACAGGCCGCACCGAGCCTTCAATTAAGTTACAACTGTGTGCATCAATGTTCTGGGTTAAAGGTCTCAGTTTATTCGGTGTCACCAACTTCAATGCCTGGAGTGAATTTATGGATTTGGGGATCCCAGTGAGCGCACCGCTTTTTAAAAGAGCTTCTCTCAGTTTCTGAGTTATGGTTGTTTGAGACTTCCCAGGATCATTGTACATATCGTTGATATCCTGATCCAGTTTAGACTGAGTATTCTGTAAAAGCTCCAAAGTTGTCACAGCGTTCTTTGAGATCTCATCAGGCTGCAAATCGTTCAGCATGGCAAAATGGTAGAGTTTTGGAATTTCTTGTGGTTCATTACAAGCACTTAGCGTGGTTGCTGCTATCAAGTACCAGGCTCTTTGAAGTTTAGGATGAAATCCTGCTAATTGTGCCAGCCTTTGAGAGCTAAGTATGCTTCCTACCATACTGAATCAAGTGTTTGGCGCTGTGGGAAACAGCTTGTCGTTAGGTTAAAAGGTGTTTTTCTAGCAGAAAGAGTGTACTGATGTGTGTTGGCGATGCTTCCAACTTCACTTCATGAAATAGACATTTTGACAAGAAACTTGGAACAAAAAATGGGGATTGTATAGCTAAAATCTACATTCAAGCAGCGTCTGCTCATTCAAAGATGCAGGTGTCACTCGGTCCCTTGGCCTGTGATTTTTGATGCGTAAAATATGTCAAGTTTGTATATACAAGGTCAAAGAATGATGATATCAGGATATGATCGATGATGGTCTCGACTGGCAGACGACAATTATCCAGTGCTGTAACTTAAAGCAATTCTCTCGAGTTGCTGTGTAGTTTGTGGGTGTTTAAATCGATCTTCGTAGCGACATTCAAGTATCTGTCCAGTCAATCAGATCTCGTTGACCATATTCCAAAGCAACAACGGCAAGAGCCAAATCAATAGCGGTGAGTGGCTCGATCTCGACGCTTGGTACGGGAAATCCTTCAGGGACCTTCAAATGGTAGATTGATTGAGTGTCCGTGGAAGCCAAAGTTTTTAGCTTGCAATGGCGGGCTTTCTTTCCCAAATCTCGCAGTATACTGACATTTGGAGCCGGTAGATTACTGTCCAGGTATAAAAGCACAAAGAGTGTCCATTGGGATATCCTGCCGACGTTTTTATTCTTAGGTATGTCACCGACCCATTGAATCAAATAACTGGCCAACCGAAGAACGCAATCGTTGTCACTTATCCTTTGTAGCAAGGCAGGACTCGGCTCAGTCCTTGTAATGAAGTTGTGCCATGAGTTAAAATTCTGCGGCAGCGGTTTCGGTGTACTTATCAGCCGCTTGAGTTCGTCGATGGTTTGTATGTTGTGAAATCTTTTCGTCTTGAGTTGGGCTACCAGACTGTTAGCCCATTCTTCGTCGATTTCAAGTGACTCGGTTTCTGCATCTTCCTCAACGTTATGCGATTGCAACAATGCCAGTACTTTCGTGACACTCTCATTGGATTCGATGCTTCCCTTTTCGACCGCTTCTTGCAAGAACCTCTTGAAATATAAAAGCAGTAAGTCCAAAGTTTCTGGAGTGTATTGTTGGGCTGACGACCCTTCAGTCTCTTGGATTCCGTTTTTCAGCTCTCTAAACCATGCTACCCAGGCTTTACTATTCTTGTCAAAACGGGCCAGCTTCTGATTCACTACGGGCTCATCGTCGTAAAATCCCTGGTTTTCTTTTGGCCTTGTAGCTCTTTGCACTTTGCTGCCTGGATCAGCACCTAGTGTGCTCAAAGCTTGTTGCCTCACCGACTTCAAGTACTTCCTGACTTGTGGATTTACCAGATGGCCCTCTAAAGCGAACGCTCTGCTTTGGCCGAAAAGTGGATCCATAGATTGAGACTCATTTGAATCCTGTTTTGAGTTTCTAAAACTCTTGGTAGCCTTTTTTTTACCCATTGACCAGATTTTGGTCTTGAGAAGCTGGTTCTTGTCAATTTCCTGAACATCTACAACATGAAGATGAGTTGAACCTTCTAGTTTTGACCATCTTTAAACATACAAATGAAATATGCTAAATACACTGATCTGATGTGCAAACGATTGCCTCAAGCACGCCTTTCGTATTTCTATGTATGCTAGTGCGTATACATCGGAAGGGCTTCCTTATGAGGTCTCGAAGCTAACATGCTTGCTCCGCTAACGTTTTATCATCCTCTTGCGAGAGAGGCGAAGAGAGGCAATCCAGAGATGCACACGATCATTAAGACAGGGAAGTCGCAGTAGCTCGCAGAAGCTCGCATTCCAATAAGTGATGACTCTGAAAGCCCGACCGGTGTCATTTGACAATGCCTCCTGCTTTTTTTGATCACCACAGTTTTGTTTGTTTGGTTCATGATTTCTGGCAAAAAAAGACCAAATATTTGACAAAGCTAGCTCTCTGTCTTCTTCTTCTTTTTTGCCACGCCGTTAGGCACAATCGGTTTCCGCTTTAGTCTCGCTGTGACATGCTCATCAAACTCTGAATCGCAGGCAGGACATTTGTTGCCAGGAGGGACGATCGACAGCACACACAAACAAACACTGCACACAAATCCTACGGCTACTACTTTACCTGTAAGGTAGCACGAGGTCCTAAAGTCGACAGATCCCTGGTTGGGCTTCACTATAATGGGTCTCAATGACGGGTCAATGAACATAGCAGTGGAGAGATATTGTATCAGTCCTTCTGTAGATGGCACATGTAGATATACGCCATTGGTGGCATCGGTAGCCTGTTGTAGAAATGTGGATTCTTGAGAGCCACCGATCTTGACCACGTCGATGGGGCATTTGATCTTGGTCGCAGTGAAGATGCAGTTCATAATGGGAATGTATTGAAAAATCTCATCTTTCCCACCACTGGAGCCGCAAGTCAACACAACAAGTCTCGCTTTTAAAGACGTGTTTTCCTGTTCCTTGATAGTTCGGTTGATATAAGTGAACCCCGCTGACATGGCTCCCGAAAGTGTACTTTTCTGCGGTCGGGTGGGATCTTCGGCGTTTTTTTCCTCCAACATGAGCTTGTACAGTTCCTCCAAGACGGTCTCGTCAACATTTCGGAACTGACGATACATGTCATTGCTGATGATCTTCAAATCGTTATTGATCTTGTTCGAGCTACTCTTCTCTGAAGAAATCGAAGTAGTGGGATACAAATATTGGATGCCTTTGGAATGCGCAGCAATCACACAGACCTGGTTGGCACTGTTAAACGTTAGATGTGCGTTTAAAAACACAATCAGCGATTGCAATGCATGTATCAGATTCTTTTTCTGTCCACTTTCTTTGTCTAGCTCTGCCCAAAGCTTAGGTGTTGTATCGACAATAACTGTTAAAAGAGACGGCAGCTCTTCAACCGCAGTTTTCAGTGACTTGGTGCTTTGGAAAGCTGGATCCGAAATAGCATCCATCACCAACTGGACACAAGATGCTGTGTGGGTCTATGTTGGTTGAATGTCTTCAAGTCCAGAGTACATTGATGCTTTCTTGAATATTCATCTCAGATCATAGAATACGTTGTTCAACAGCTATCGATGAAGCTCCACAGACCTCATTGGGACCTATGCCCCAGGGTATCCTTGATATCATCAGAACTGTTAACAGGTTAGATTTGATATGCGGTCTAAGCTTTGCACATTGGCTTTTTTCTTTCCCGGTCATAGTTCGGTCATCACTAGTATAAAGAATGAAAGTTTGAGATATTCGTGTCTCGAAATTTCAAGATTCCTTCTTCTTGAAGACTCTCAATGTATCCCATTTATAGTCGGGAATCTTTGGTTTTGCCGTGCGCTCCGTCCTTTATCTCTTTTGGGATTAAAACTTGGAATTCGTTTCTTAAGATTGACATTCGCATGCTTTGACTCTTTAGCCTGTGCGGTTGCAGTGTGGCCTAACCAATGTACACTACCGAGGTTTCACTAGCAGAGTAGCAAATAGTTAGGTAGGTGCTTGTTGAATCCCAAGCCAGGTCTGTGATACAATTGCCTTCGCTGTTCGACTGGTAATCACCATAGATTGGGATGGATGGCACTTGGCTGTTGTCTTGGACATCTTTCAAGGTAGAGCCCAGCTTTCCGATATCATACAAGTTGATCTCGCCGTCCATCTTTCCCACTGCGAATTTCTGCTTGTCAGGGGACAGTGCTCCGCAGAATATTGGCACCCCATCGACCATCGATAGCGCAAGTACCGAATTGGAAATGCGCGACCAGACCTGTACCGATCCATCCATCGAAGTTGATATGACAATATCATCGTCAAGCCACGCTGCACTGGTCACGCTTTGCGAGTTGCCCATGAAACAATTCGAAGAGTTTGTATTACCGCTTCGCCATACCCGTAGGGTTTTGTCATCTGAGGCCGAAACAAGCAGTTTCGTGGTCGGATTGTAGTCAAATGCTGTCAAAGCCTTGGTGTGTCCACTGAGTTGGCCCAGAGGACGGCTTTCGCCCATTTCGCATAGTAGTATGTTGCCCTGCATTCCAGGTATCACAAATTTGTCCGTACCAACCCAAGCAGCATCGATCCCAAGCGTCTCAGAAAGACCCGAATCTTTGGGAGAAAACTGCTGCAAAGCCGAGCCGGTCACTGAATTCCAGATAATGGCAACGTTATCCACGTCACAGGTAAGAAAATGCAGAGAGTCCTGGTTCCATTTGATGGTCGTGATACAACTTTTGTGGAATTCGAAAACGTTTTGCAGTTTCCCGTCTACTGTCCATAGTCGTACGTCACCAGACTCTGCACCAACCGCCAAGCTATGACCAGTGGGCGACCATTCAATACAAGATACGCCGTTTTTCTTTTCGTTTTCGTCGTTTTCGATGGCTGGCGAATGCTCACACTTGACCTCTTGTATTTTTGACAAACTCCCTGGCTCCGAGGTCTCAAAAGTGGTTACAGTTGCTGCTGAACCAGAACCCCCATGTGCCAATATCAGACTGTTTGACGGATTCCATCGACAAACCGCACTTTGAGGTATTCTAAAACTTTCATGCAAGGTTTTTATAAAATTCGATGCCCCCAAAGTTGCAGTTTCCCGACTTTGTAAATTTTCTGCTGGGCCTGTCTGTCCTCTCTCTGATGTAGCCAGATTGGCTTCGTCATTTGCCAACTCAAACCTGTGTTCCCCACGGATTAACGGTACCCGGTCTTTGTTTATTTCGAGTGCATGCACCAGGTTGAAGTCTCGAGCCAAAACCTGATCGCCATCGCCGTCCACTGGTGTTTTTTCTTTATCGTAACGCACTAGAAGTTCCGATTCTGTATACAAAAGGCCCTTCTGTATGAGATCTACCAATGCGCCAATCGGTATATGACGACCAAATTGGCTATCAAAATCGAGAACCCGCGTCTCTTCCTGTAAAGCCAATGCTGATACCTCTTTCCCACATTCTTGGAAGTATCTCCAAATCAGGTAGTTTACCTCTTCGCTATTGATGCTCATCGTCCCATAAAATAACGTAAAGGAGTCCGTTCAGTTTCAGGAAAGTCGGACTGGAAAGGCCCCGTCCTCTGTCGTTTTTGTAGTGACCTAGCAGACACCTTTAAAGCTGTCCTTTTTATAGAAAACTGCGATGATTGATTGTTTTTCGATGTTTGAATAACAATGATGAACTTGAATATTGTCAATTCCTTTGAGTTCATCAACTTTACTCTAAGAATCAAGAACACATCAACAAGTCAAATATCTACAAAACCTTCACTCAAAATCATCAATTGAGCTGCAATGGTGGAGCTGTCATTGAGAAAAGCTAGAACGAATTGGAAGCAACGTTCTTCGCCAACTAGAACGAACGGTTCAAGTGTGAATGCTAGCAATACAACGGTAAAGACAAATCCTTATCAGAACTTCAAGGACGCCACTAACTATGCCCAGCTTCCAACGATAGACTCAAAGGAGCGTGACAAAGTGGGAACCTTGATGCAGAGAAGACTTTCTTTCCACGCTCCAAAATATGGTGGTGCTCCGGCAGACTATTCAGCAGAGCCTTTGCCGTATAGTCTAGATGCAGAGCAGCAATCATCCCACATGCGTATCAACGACCTTAAGGCCACTTCTAGACAGAATAGATCCACTTCGAGTGTTGGACCCCATAGAGTTGGACAGAAACAGTCTCACAGAGCTCCCCTACGTCAAATTTTGAGTGATCGCGCTTTTGAAGCCAAGGAATACGTGTCCAGCACATTGGGAAACGCTGGAGCACTTGAAATTGATCAATTCACTTCGGAGCTGAATGATTTGGCGTTAGAGGTCACAGATGAGATCAAAGAAAACATCTCAAAGTCATACACTCAGGTTTTGCAAGTCAATCGGGACCTCAGCAGTGCTTCTACAGAACTTAGACAGTTGAGAACAAATGTTGTAGAGCTTCAGGAGGTGATGGAAGAATTGGTCACCATGGCAGAAAAACGGTTGCAGCTAGAACGAGATCCGCCCCAAACTGCAAACGTCGAATCACAATCACAACAACAACACTCACTACTTCCTCCAGCGAACGCCTCAAGGCGGCGGGATCGAACGAGTGTTTTTATGCTTGAGAAAATGTGGAAGAGTGAGCTCTCGACTTTGTTCAGGGCAGTCGAAGGAGCCCAAAAGTTCATAGCTCCTCTTCCGGGACGACACATTATTTTAGAGTCGAGTGATTGGTACGAAATAAACGCTGCCACGCTGAAGCCCTTGAAAGTGATCCATCTCTTTCTACTGAACGACATGATAATGATAGCGACCAAAAATCAGGAGAACAAACAGCACGAGCTAATAGTATGCTATTGTCATACTCTGAAAGATACAACCATCAATCCTCAAACTAAAAACAGAATTTCGCTAGATTTTGCAAGTCGCCGACAATGTCTGATACAAACGCAGAAGAGTCGAGAATACGAGCGCATTGTGTCTGCTGTGCGCGGTGCCAAGGATGATTTAAATGTCATTTCCCAGGCAGAAGAAGAAAACACGCGTAAGATCAGAGACTCATTCACATATTTACAGGCCACACAGAGCACTCCAGGAAGAGATTTGACGCTCAGTCCTACGAAGGGCCACGCCCGAAACACCAGTTTGGGAAATGCAGCGTCAGGGCCTCAAAACGACGCAAACGACTCGTTTGCGTTACATGCTTTAAGCTCTTCCTTGAAGTATCCTTCGCAGGCGGTAGGAGGAAAACGCAATGCAGGGGTTCTTGGGCATTTGGACGACGTAGTGGATAATTTCGACATTGTTTTCGCTAGGCGTAATTTCAAGGCTGCTATTCAACATTTACGGAAACTGGAGCAATCCCTGGCGTCCCTCGATAAAGACGGCGGTCAAGAAAATCGAATACTATTGAATCTAATCCGTTTGAAAGTGGTAAGTCGCAAGGACCTCTTGGCAGGGAAATTGACACAGTTAATATCCACCGAGATCTCAAACTATTCCAATTTGCTTGATTACGTTCGCAATCTAATAGCCTTGGACTACAAATACGACGCTCTGGATCTCTTTCTACAGAACAGAACGAAGTACATCAACGAGTTAGTGTTGAAGGTTGGAACTTTTCAGAGTCCCACGCATTACCTCACTCAAATCGCTGTTATTCGATTCCAAACCCTAAAGACAGTAATTGCTAGTGTCAAAGAGCTTTTCGAAAGCAAAAGTGACAGTTTTTCATCGACGTTGGTTAGCTGGTGCAGCAACGAAGTGGATCAGCACTTTGTCCTGATCAACAAACATTTTATGAGCATTGAAGCAATTCCACCTTCTTCGATCAAATCTTCAAGAAGGCAGATAGACGAACTGAAATCCGTGGGTATGGACTTCGTTTACAAACTTGACGATTTTATTCGCAAGAATGCGGAGCGCATTGAATAGCTTGGAATGGAGAACGATTAAGATGCCCTGTCATTGAACGCATTGTTCTTGTCACTTTGTACTAATCCGTCATGGAGTAGACAAAAGTATGAAGAAAAGGACATATGAACGGACCCCAAAGCTGCGCTACCAATAGCTCTTCTATGAGAACTGATTTTGGCTAATCTCCTAATGTCTCTGTCGCAACCTTGGGTTCTACGATTTTCCATAAAAGACCAACTTATACGCTTCAAGAAGAAACTTGTAAGACATGATTAAAAGTTCGATAAAAACTCAAACGGATTATAAAGATATAGAAAAGACAATTCAAGACCGAGAGGCTGATCTTCGACATCGCCAATGCGTTTGTACAGAATCCTTAAACCCACTTCTTGTTGTTAGAAACACTTCTCGTAGAAGATGCTCAATTATATACATTAATCTATACAACTTTCCATCCATGCTCATCGCATCTCAACAACACCGCTTTCCAACACCAAAAGGTTCTGATTCTTAGCCGTGAACACTAGCTGCTTTATTATTATACCTAGAGCATGGAAAAGCTACTACATTGGTCGGTTGCAAACTCCCAGGGAGACAAAGAAGCGGCGGAAAAAGTTGGACAGCCAGATCCCAAATTGCTGCAACAATTGTTTGGAGGTGGACGTGACGAGCCCGCTTTGATGAGACAGGCTATTGTAGTGATTACCAACCCAGAGGCTGAATTAGAAGCGAAATTGATTGCATTCGATAATTTTGAGATGCTTATCGAAAACTTGGATAATGCCAATAATATCGAGAACTTAAGACTTTGGGAACCTTTGATTGGAGTCTTACAATCACCAGAACCGGAACTAAGAGCTTTTGCGCTTTCTGTCATTGGTACTGCGGTCCAAAACAATGTTAACTCGCAGGAGAACTTCCTAAAATACGAACATGGGTTGCCTCAGCTAATACAGATCGCCAAAAACACAGACGAGAAAGCAGACGTAAGAACGAAGGCATTTTACGCTCTTTCAAACCTACTGAAGCACAACAAAGACTCTTACGCCAAATTTAAGGAACTTCATGGATTAGACGTGATAGCTCCGGTATTAAATGACTCAAATGCAACAGACAAACTGAAATTACGAGTTCTCTCTTTGATTACTGCCGTGATGACCAGCACAACAGTCGATTCCGATTTCATGAAAACTTTGAGAAATGAACGTATTTTGCAGACCTCGCTGAAATTTCTACACTCTGACAGCAACATATACATCATTGACAAGGTTTTGAACTTTCTCTCACACTTGATAAATGCGGGCGAAAAGTTTGACGATTCCGAGGTCAGCACGCTCAAGTCTGGTTTGCAGGACATATCAAGTGTAGAAGATCGTCTCAACGAAGATGACTACAAGACAGTTAAGCTTGCCGTGAGCAAGTATTGAAATTCAACGTGGAATAATTCCGGACACGCTAATCGTACATGTTAATTTCTATGATTTTCCGAGGTTTTTCCTCAGGACATATAAACTAGGTCGTCAGGATTATCGGAGGTTAATAAAGTTACCATGGCTTTTTCTGATGCACTCGACATTAGTGGGTTTCCATCATCTCCGCTTGTTAAATAACCTTTTTCAACATCTTTGAACAAATGCTGGAAGTTTTGATAGACTGAAATTACCCTTTGAGCTTTCAACGCAGTCATTTGATCTAGCTGTTCCAGTGTTTTTCCAAGCGAGTCTCGCGGGTCTTGTGCCGATCGCATGGTAATATGAGACCACTCTTGATGTCTCACCACGGGATCGTAACGCTTTTTACCCACAACAGCAACCAGACTATTCAGCCAAGGAATGAATTCCTGCTTAGATTCTATGGTAAAAAATTGAACACCGTATTTTACTGCAATATCGTCAATGTATTGGTCGACATCTTGTATAGTGATCCCTAGCTCTTCCAACATTTCTTGTTTCTTAGATTTCGAACGATTTCGGTTTTTTCTCGAGCCATGCAGTTCCTCCTCTACCTGCTGTCTGAACCGTCTATTCTCCATGTTTTGAATTCCCTTTATAAGGTCATCTCTGCCGACAAGAGTTATAATAACGATAGGATAGGAAGTCTTTGATTCCTTGATGAATTCTAGCAACTTGGATTTCTCAGAACAGTAAAGGTGGAAAAACTCTAACGCATTGTAAAATAAAATGGAGACAGTTTCACTAACCACTTTCTCGGCCCTCGGATAGAACAATCCATGATTCAGGTCGTATATTGAACTGCAGCGTCTTCGGAGCTTTATCAGTGATTTCACTTCATGCAGATGAATAATTTGTGCTGGATGCACCTCATTCTTCAAATCAACACCGTCCGCGACAAATTCTTGGTAGAGAGACTCATCGATGTCTAAAATCATCTCATTTTTCAAGGTATTGGTATCTTTGATGAGTTTGTTAGCGGCGTTGAACATTTTTTTACCTGCGGCTGTTGTTTGAATCTTTGAGATTTCACGCTGAGACTCCACATCCGAATAAAACCTGCTATTGATGATAAAGGTGCTGAATCCCGCATGCGAGCTATCTTCGTCGTCAGAATTCGGTTGCTCGTCCCTGGTGTCTAATCGTCTCCTTTTCGAGATATACAAACCTGATCTTCTTGGCGAGCCCATGGAACTTTTGCACGGAGATGTCGATTCTATTATAGCATCTGCTTCAATGCTATCTCCGTTCTGTGACTGAATATGGCGATCCGCATGCTCTGTCTGCGTTTCCCTTGTTGCGCCAAATTCATTTAGTATGCTTGGTGATGACTGAACAAACAATGCCTTTCCCGTGGCCACTGTGTTCATGTGGTTTTCCATCAGTTCAGAGACTCTTTCCTCTGTGGCCCTTTTATGGAAAGTTTGGCGTTCAAGGCACTGAGAGTCCTGTTTCTGAGACCATTTCGCACCCAATGCACCAAAAGTTAATCCACTTGGACTGCCTTGTAACGAGCTACTAGCACCTTCATGGCCGTCAGTGAAGGACGATTGGTCTTCACTGAGAACTTGTTCTAATGCGTTTTTGCACTTAGTAGGCAGTTGTGCTCTCACGGGGCTCGAAGCACCCAACAAGCTGGGGGGATAATTCCCGATAACAGCACGGCCATTCATTCCACCAGCGTCTTTCTCTGTTCCTGAATCTGTGCCAAGGCTTGTGTCGTTCAGAAAAGCACACGATAATTCTGCTGAATCATCATGAACACTCCTGCGATTCGAAATGGCCCTGAATGGGCTAGATCTTTGTAATTTAGGTGAAGAAGGATATTCTTGAGTGTTTGCCACGCATTCGATGGCCGAAGACTCGTCTAATCCTGATGTAAGCTCTATCACATCAATTTCAGGCTTTTTGCTGTTTTTACCATTAGGATATCTTGATCCTATGATCTCGAGGGAGGAATCACCTGCAATCATAGCCTGCTCATTGCAATGCCTAATTCAACTCAAAGAGATATCTTTAATGCTCTATTTCTCTTGCTGAAAGCTTAAACTTTCTTGTTTGATGTTGAACAGGAACTGATCGGCGTCGACATCTTGTTCAATTTAATAGTACATCATGACCTACGTTGAAGTCAAAATGTTGCCCGCTTCAAGCACAGCCCATCCACGCCACTTCATTCGTGTCTTTTGGCCAATTGCAACCGACTGAAAGCATCTGAGAGACGTTTGTTTGCTGACATTGAAGGTGCTCTTGTCATGCCCGATTGACGCTTTGTTTGACGTTGCAATTCCTCACTCAATTGTAGCCGTAGAATATTCTTGATGTCTTCGAGCGAAAACTGCTTGAGGTCTCCAGAATTAGCCCGCTGTATTACAATTGACTCAGAGGAAGCACACAGAGCGTAATATTCGAGAGCTGGGGCCATACTGACATTTTCTGGGGAAGAAAAAATGCTTCGACAAGCGTGCTGCAATATGTTGATGTTTTTAGACATCTTCTTTACGCCGTTGTGATTCAATGCCACCAGTCCACGCGCTCCTATGATTAAAACATCATTCAATGTCTCATAGATTCCTTCGAAAATGAGTTCCTTTTGTCTCGGAGTGATCAATTCGCGAAGCCGGCTTTCCATGGTCGTGAGTTCAGCGGTGAGTGCTGAAATACTGGCGTCAAGGTCAACTCCTGCAGTTGCTGGACACCAGGAAGACTCGCGCAGAAACTTTGTGACGTAGTAGATACACCGTGCCCTCGCGTCGTATCTTAGGGAAGACCACAGTCTGCATTCGATTGATTTCAGCTTATCATAAGCGTTGTCGAACCTCTCAGCAGCATGGTCGTTCAAAAGAAGCTTCACTCCTCTGTAGTTGACAGCGTTTTCGGCAAATGATATTCCGAAAAGCGACCATTCGCTTCTCAGCGCATTTGTGCCCGGTTCAATTTCGTTCTCATCAGCCTCGGCAGCTTTCGATAATTTTCTCAGCTGAAGAAGCCATTCGGTGATGTCACCAACTGTACTTAAAAACGATGCCATGGTATCTACCGTGATACTATTGAACAGGTCTTGTTTCTTCAAGTTCTTACCGTCTCTGTAAAATTCAGGGCACGCCCGCAGAAGTTCAGCACTTTCTTCTCGAGCATAAGTCAATTCTCCCTTGAAAATCTGGTTTGTGAGATCTTTCAATCTTGTGTTTTCAGCCCAAACACTATTGATTTTCTTGTCAAGCATTGGGTTTGCAGAGCCTCCAAGCAGCTTGACTAATAGTCGCTGATAGTAGGAGCAGAAGCGGTCTAACAATTTCAGCACAACATTAACGACTTTTGCGTTATATCCGTAAGATGTATTCAGCAAGCGTAGGACTTGATGAAACAAATCTTTGAAAACTACTGCCGCTTTGAAGACGGGTTGCCCCTCGGCTTGGTTTTCAAGAGCATAAGGATTCAATGCTTCCACTTTTTTTTTGAAAAGATAGGTCAGTGTCAAGTCTAGTTGAGGGAGGTATTCATTATTCATAAAGCGCGAAAAGAAGGATATTGGAGCTTCAGTACTGCTCATAAGATTCAAAGGAATGGCAATCGAGCTACCTTCCAGGAAGAGTAGAAGAGACTCCAAGATGAAAGCCATATTGAAGACCCTGGCGGGCACCAGCGTTTCGTCGAGCTCGAAAGCTTCTTCTTCGAGGTAAATGGACTTGAGTTCCAAACTGCTTGCTGCCGAAAATCCAGGGAACATTTCTTTTAGTAGATCTCTCAGGTCATTGGCATGGTTTCTTGTGGAGGATTTATCGTCCAAATTATTCTGAATAGAATATAGTAGCGGTTTCTTCAAACCATTTTGTTGATGGGTAGATTGACTTTTGGATAATTTGTTCATGGGAAGACCCTGAATCTTAGGGTCCATTGTATAGCTCACTAGAAGTTGATGAACTTCGTCAAGGGCCTTGTTCCATATTTCCTTCAGACGATAGTGCTCTACTACTACCGATGAAGGCTGTAAAGCCCTGGATACTTCGTAGATCACCCTGTGGCCTTGAATTGCGGACAAAAGCTTCGAAAAAATCTCCCAAAACACATTCTGCAGGAAAAGAGACACGACCTCCTGGCCGGGAAACCCAAAATCGCCCTCATCTTCCAGAGATGCCGAAAATTTGATGAGTGAAGGATGTTTCAACCTCACTGTATCGGTAGCTTGACTTATAATATTGTGAATCTCTTCCTTGGCTCGCCCAGAGATACTGAGCAGAGCAGGGTGTAGCTCGTCCATATCGTTGAGCAGAATCAGAATTGCATGGAGCCTTTCATGAGCACTTCCCTGAGAACTGAATCCCTTCAGTTCGCTCTGTGACTTAGACGAAGCGCCCTTCAAATTATCCAAGAAACTATTGAACTCTGCACTGAGTGCCATGGATTGCTCCTCAATATCCAGATCGATGCTATTAACCAAAAAGGTCTCCATGTTATCATATACACCGTCCTTTAGCTGGGGAGGTTTCACTTCGTAGCGTGGACTCAAACTCAGTCTCTTGGAATACACAAGATCGTTTATGTCCTCGATCAAGGTCTCGAAGAGCGTATGCTTTTGAGATTCTAACAATTGTTTCGTTGTTTGTAGTGCCGGAATCTTCCATATGTCGTATTGAGAGGCCATAGAGAACGCACGTACCAATGTATCTTTAGCCTGGAGGTAAGATTTTTGTTTTATAAGCTCGTCCACGGAGTCCGGGATCGTTATGATTTGTTCTACGGCGTCCAGAACCTCGAGCATTTTGTTGAGCCTTTGTGAGCTTTCATTCAGTTCTTCGAGCTGAGTTTCCGTATCACCAAAGTTTGCAATAGAATCCACGACGTTGTCCTTCGTAGCTCCCACGAGTTTCTGGGACTCACTGATAAGCTCCACAGTTTGTTCATAAGATGCAATGTTTGCATTGAATGCTTGATAATGCTCGTTCACGGCTTGCTGCAGATCATTGCCAAGTTGAGAGCTCAAACGCTTAAACTCCTCATGACGATGTCCAAGACCCACAGACGTGTCATCAAGAAAGGCCAAAGCCAACTCCAAAGGATTGGTTTCTGGTGTGATTATTCGATTCCATGTAGATGAGATCAGAACTAAATCGCTTTCTAGGTTGTCCAACGCATCGTTCATCGCCTGTTTCTCTCGGTTCGTTGCATTGTTGACGGACAAAGCCCGCTTTCGCTGAGTGGGAACATTCAATGAGTTCATTGAGCAGGCGGTGCAGTGCTAAACAATCCTCAAGACGAGATAGATTGTGGTCAATTGTTGTCAACTGCGATGAATCGTGCGCTGAATTGATGATTTACAAGGTAACATGGAATTAGAACCGGTAACTTTGGCAGTCTATATAATCATGTGACGAGACATGACGGCTCATCGCCTAAGCGACCGAACCTTGAAAGAGATTCAGAAGCAGCGATGATGCCGCTAGATCATCCGCTTTACTGACTCAAGGTCTCCGATCTTCCCTTGGCTTTGACAATGAGTTGAAAGTTCAGCAACTTGTATCAAGAGACATCGAGATGGAAAGAAAATCGTGAAAGCCAAATATAACGCCCATTGTGGTTCTTTTAGAAGACCATGAGTCCTTGTACGATTGATATCATTCGAAGTCTTGTGAGTTTTTGAAGCTTCTTTTCCTTAAAGCTCCAAAAATTAGTGGTTCTTGTAACAATCAGTATTTCAGAAAATGCTAACCACGATAATAATAGTGCTACTCGAGAGAATGTCACGTCATTTGTATATGTTGATGATTCCAGAGCAATCACCAGATATGCAATAGCGTTGTGTCCTGTTCCATACTATGGCGATAGAGTTTATGGTATCATTGTGCAAATGAATATCGTCCTTACGATTTAGCTCATCAATAACCTGTCTTTGTCTCAGAAGGACTGTCGTGTTGGCAGTGAGCTGCAATGACTCGTATTTGAAAACATCCCCAACAGCACTCGAAGTCAAGGGAGCCATCGTTTTCGCCCTGAGATCATAACAGAGAATACTATTGGAGCATGCTTCCGAAACCAGAATATTGTGCCCCTCGAGCACGATTGAGCTGACTCGATTACAAGGAGTTTCATCTAAATGCCTTTTCAACCTCTCCATGGTGACTTCAGTCGCTAAGAATTCATCAATTGATGGAACAGTATCGTCATTCGTCACAATCAATCGACATCGCCGTTTCACATAATCCCAAACGGTGAACATGCTTTTCGTCGAGCCACCAACAATTAACACACTTGGCTCCTCGCGCTTGGTTAATGTAGGAAGAAGGGAAATCTGTGTGATTGGCGAACCATCCGAAAAAGTCCAGCTTTGTATCAATGTACCGAATCTAAGATCCCATATGTTTATAACACCCCGCAAAGTCCCTAAGATAATCGAAGACTTATCATGTCCTACCGCAAGACTCAAAACAGCACCATGCAAAGGATCATTTTTCAGTCGTCTTATCTCAGACATAAAACGCGGGTCAAGTAAAATAATTTCCGAATTGTTTGTCAGTGCAATCAGGAGAGGTCTGTCATCGCTCGGAATTACTGCTAGCTTGGTAATAAGTTCGGTAGAGCTCTTAACTTTGTATTTTCGGACAACTTGCAGGCGATTAAAAACTCTGATGCCCTTTACCTCATGTACGTTGACCTTGAGCAAAAAAATGCTACCGTCCTTACAAGCAACTGCATGGAGATCAAATTCAGGAAAAGGTTTGATGTCCATGATTGCCGAACCCACTTCATAACATACTGATGACCCAAATACTTCTCCTGCCAAAATCTTATGTATATTCCACAATTTGACCGTCCCATCTTCGGAACCACTCAAAAAATATGGATCATGAATTCCAGCAGAAATTACAGTGATAGCCGACGACCGGGTCTCTGCAATTTGGAACTGAAAGTTCAAATTAGTAAATGGATTATTGGTGTTTCCCGTTGCCAAGCTGTTTCTTGCACTCGAAAGGTGACCAAACTCAGGAAAATGCTTGAACGCGGGCGCGACGTCGATACTGCGCAAAAAGCTCTTTATGTTTTCGTCAATTCCCTCATAGCTGTTTTTGACCACAAAAATTGATGGCACAACCTCGCTATCCGTGGAATTGGACTTCTGGGTGTTCTGGGGCTTAAGTTTCGAAGCCTCAAGTTGAACATAGACGTTGTCAAGATTTGATGTCAAAGTCGGTGCTGCTTTTGTTAATTGTATGGATTTAGTCAAATCAATCGATTTGTTTAGGGCCAGTCGATGAAAGGCTGTCGTCAACGGCCGAGAGGCTCCTTCTCGGTGCTTGACGATCATATGCTGACTTTCATTAAGCTGTGCGGCATTGTTTAAAAACATAACATCAAAAATGACATTTTTGGGTGGAGTGTACACACTCAGACCTTTCTTTGAAGCTAAGTCGTTTCCAATAATAGGGTGGTAAGGGATGTTTGTCTCCGGTTTCCTGGCCAGCATCCTTGCAACATTGAAAGCGTAAGATCTCATTGCCGCAATTTTCCATAAGTCTGTTTCTTTAAGTCCCACTGTCATGATCTTTTCAAGCCAGCCTTTGTCTTCGTTCGTCACAAGAAGCTCCTTGTTGTCAGCGAGCTTGATAGGGGTTTTGGCAATTTTGTAGCCGCTTGCCAGTCCATAATTTTTAGTTACGTAGTCCTTGTTGATGAAGACCACACTGTTATTCCCAAATAAATCACGGTGCTTGCTGGGGATCTGTTTCCAGAAGAGGCTGTTAGCCGACCGCAGTGACCATGTGCAAAGTATGTTGTAAACTGTTCTCGACAGCGGCTTTTTACAGCTTGATAACATAGAGTCCCAAGTGAGCTGGACATCAAACTCAAAATAGGGCTTGATGATAGGATACAATAAGCAGTAAACCTCTGCTGTTGAAAGTCTCCTCGATAACTCCACTATTAGGCTTAAGGTGAATTGTCTAATCCAGGTGTTTGGATGCAGGAGAAGCGAAGATATGATTTTTGCCACGTCAAAAAAGTATCTCTTTTGAACCAAGCCAATGCTGAAGAAAGTTTTTAAACTTTTCAGCACCATAACAACAACTAGTTCCTCGGAGTCCGTGACGGTCTGTACCAGCAAAGGTAGGATATATTGTTCTAGAGTCAATGGTCCTAGTAGTACAGCAATTCCAGTAAGCGATTTCACAAGTTGAATGCGAAGTGAGGCATTCTTGTCATTCAGATATGTGATTAAATGACTTAACACCACGTCATTGGTTTTTTCCCTACCAAAAAGACTGCACAAGGGCAATATGTTGGAAAGAAGGGCAATCTTTACGCTTGAGTTGCTGTCTGTTAATAGCGTCACTGTTATCTGCTCAAAACCGTGCACTAGCTTACGCTTTTGTTTTTTCTTGAAGTTGACATCTTCTGAAATCTTTCCGTACTCGTTTTTAGCACTCAAAGCCATATCATTGAACCTGGTAGCTGATGTTGCAATTTCTCCAAGCTCTTCTGCTAGACAAACCCTCACGTAGTCATTGTATTTTGCCACTTGGGTAAGCTTTTTGATGCGAGGCAGAAGATAATCCGTGAAAAGAACGTCATTTATTCGATTGACAGTTTTCGTCATGCCCAGAAGTTGTGATAAGACATGAACCGCAAGCGCTTGGACGCTTGAAAATTCATCAAATAGCATGGAAACAACAAAAGGAAGTACTCTATCGAGCTTGTTGCTGTCCGAAACATACTGAGAAAGAACCGTTATAAGCTCCAAGCACATTTTTTTGACTGAAGCCTCCTTAACCGCTCTTATCGCGTGTAACAGAAGTGACAGAAGTAGCAGTGCGGACTCATCTGCGATGGACGAGATTTTTGACGTAGGTTCTTGAAGAATAATGGTACCTAGACCGGGCAACGTTAATTGATTTAGCAGTTTGTGTCCTCCTCTTGCCAAACCAATAGTTTCTTTCTTTAAAGGGTACTCCAGCGAGGAACATATTCGCGGGAGGTCTTTGTAGATTTTTCGCACAACTTTATCCATATTAAAGGAAAGGTTAGGGAGTTGCAATGCGCCGTGAGTGTTTCCCACCAGTGGAAGTCCACCATCTATAGTGGCTAGTTCGTTGAAATATCCATAATAAAAATGATAAAAATGCTCGGGGAAGAAGATGCCTCTATATTTCTGGAGAATATCTTTCACTGTGCTTCTTTTATGGGGATCCAGGGCTATCATTGTCAAGATCATCTCCTTAAGTACCGGGTTGTCTGAATGTGTATTCAAGAAGTCTTCTGGGTTATATTCGCCATTCTGATACCTGAACAACTGCGATAAGTTAAACATACAATTTCCCTCCGAGAAAATTTCTGCTATGCAACATCCGGCGCTGAAAACATCCATTTCCTGTGTAAGCTTCGAGTTCGAGTTGTTGAATTTTTGATATTTCGAGGAGTCAAATCTTTCAGGAGCTATGTAACAGCTCCGTCGTTGTGATGTGTCGAAGTAGAAAGAATAGTCTCCGGGATTGTCCTCCAATAGATAGGTTGGTTTTATTGCTCCCGAAAAATCTGTCAACACTAACCAGTTCCAGCTGGTCAGAAGCAGATTCTCGAGTTTCAAGTCGCCGTGACAAATTCCAAGCGAGTGTATATCGTCCAATGCCCGCAAGAGTTGAAAAACAATGAATTTGAGCTCAATGGTTTCTAAAAAAGGTCTAGTGCTCAATCTGTCATAGACGCTTGATTTCAAATGCAGTCTAACCAGATAGCCCGCCCGGTCTGACTCCACAATTTTACTGTAATTTAAGACATTCGGCAGTGCAGCTAGCATTCGTGACTCTTTCAGTAGCATTCTTTGTGTTTCTGCGATACTGTAGTCATCAGTGGGCTTGATGAATACCTTGATAAGAATTTCACCGTTCGGATCCAGTGCTTTGCATGTCTTCAGGAACCGCGATGAGTTCAATTGTGACAGATAGTGAACTTCGTCCAGGATATCAATATAGGATGAGATTGCGATGGAAGGAGCAGTGTGTGCAATCAAGGAAAGCTGAGAACCCATATTTATAGTGCGAGTTCAACCTCAGCAAGGTCAACCCCTCCTCAGTTTAGCTTTTACCTCGCAAAGATGTAAACCTTTAGCCTGTTACTTGATTCTTGAGTACTAATTACTTTAAATTGTATCTCGTGTCACCATTTCTTGAACTGACACCAGGAGGTAAGATCCACTCAGGATTCTAGATGCTTACCGGCAGCTCCAATTATCTCAGATTCTGCTGATCTTCAGTTGCTGATTGTGGTCAATTGCACAGGTTGCCTCTCGGCCCGTATTTTCTTCCAATACATCAAGTTTTCTGTATCACAGCAAGGCTATTGTTCTTTCAAAAGTCTCTTACATATGTCATACCTACTGCCAGGAGGCGAATACAGGTTAGAAAGTACATCCAACATATGCGCAGCCGTGCGATGATGTTGATTCTTTGAATTGACGAACTTCTTCGTAAATTGTATCTCTCAGCATTTGCATGGATGTAAAGCTGTTTTCATAAGAATAGTCAAATGGACCGTGAGAACAGACTGGCTCATCGCCAGGATCTCTTACATCTGCAACGAATGGGTGCTCTAAAATTTGCTCGACGCTCAAACGGCTCTCAGGGTCCCACGTAATCAGGAGCTCCATAAGATTGCGTGCGTCCGCGCAAGATCCCGGGTACAAAGACTCCCAATCTGTTTTGATGACATTGGCATGAGACGAAAATACTTCAAATGAGCGTGCAGACCCATATTTGGAAATAATGTCTCTTTTTGGTGTTCCCAAGACCTTTAAAACTTCGTATATCTGGTGCAATGAATCCTGTCCCATAAACAATGGCTTTCTGCCATAAAATTCTGCCAGAATACAACCGACTGCCCACACGTCAATGGCTTTAGTATACCTTTTGTGTGACAGTATCAATTCAGGTGCTCTATACCACCGAGTCGCCACGTAGTTGGTAATATGGAGATCACCAAGTTTATTTTCAGTATAGAGCGGCGATATCCCTCTAGCAAGGCCAAAGTCGCAGATTTTGAGATGGCCGCTAATGGAACAGAGGATATTCCCGGGTTTAAGATCCCTGTGAATAACATCAGCACTATGTATGTACTTCAGCCCACACAAGATCTGATATAGGAAATGCTTGATGTGAAAGGCTGAAAACTGCACAGTGGAATGAATAACACGGGCCAAATCATAATCAACAAGCTCTTGGTAGCAGTACAAGCCGTCAAATGGTTTTTCTGACACAATTTCGAGGTCCAGCAAACTTACAATATTTTTATGACCGCGAAAGAAGTTTAGAAATTTGAGCTCACGAATCGCCCTCTTGAGAAGAATCTCTCTCTGAAAGATATTAGTAACTTTTTTGATTGCCAGCCGAAGCGGTTTGTCTGTGTTTCTTTTGTCGATCGCAGAAACAACGACGCCATATGAACCTTTTCCCAGAATTTGTAGTACTTCAAAATTTCCTGGCGTTGAGAAGTTTCCCTTTTGATAGATGCTCCTCACTTCTATTGGTTCATAAGTAGGCTTGTTGAGCGAGTTTATGATGCATTCTGCTGGATTAACTTGTGGCCGTCGTTCTTTGGAGCTAGTGTGAGGACGGTTCAAAAGTTTTGAGTTTGACTGGAGAGCAACAGCGGACGTCATAGCGGAGGTGGCGCTTTGAAGAGATAGCAATACTGTGCAATAATCTTTGAAGTTCGGCTGGTCTTGGAGGGTGATTGTGTTTGGTTTTAATGCTCTTTGCCTGTATTTTTTAACTGACGCTGACACCTCAGTCGATGTCATACGAAACGGACGACTCAATTCGCTAACAGGCTTGAGATCAAGGCTTAAGAGGAATGCCATAGACCTTTTACCAGCTGTATATTCGACTGATAGGTGTTGCTGTTTCCAGTATTACTGGTTTCAGAAACCGGTAGCTTAAACATGCAAAGTTTGGAAAGTAAACTTTGAACAGCTTTTGGAGATGAATGCTACCAGGTGGAAGGTGCGGGACGATTGACACTGGATGAGCTTTTACACGGATTACTTGAATCCGGCAAAATAGATTTCAATCACATTGTGAGCGCTCGGAGAGGCTTGCAAACTTTTTATATCTATATTCACAATTTCAGGACAGATTGACCATGGAACTGGCAGGACCAATGTACAACTAAATTTGATTGTAATCGTGTTTCATTTCCTCTAGCGGACTAGTTTTATGAAAGCCACACTGCTGTGTCAACAGCTGCATGTTTTGCTCCGAGATTTTTCTCACGTCTTCATTGTAAAGGCCGCAAATTTCCAAAGCTGTTTGTGGGGGTATGGTCTTCCTGCCGTCTTTCAAAACGTATTTAGTAATGGAAAGAGCTGCAAGCTGAGAGCCATTTTTGGTCAAAAACCTACTCATGACATACAGCCATTTTTCGTCCCAACAGAGAATGCAGCTGCGGACTTCATATGCCTGGAAAGGTTTTATTTCCTTCATGAAAGTCGTAAATACGTTTGCAACTGGGACATACGGATAGCGTTTGGAGGTGAGAAACAGCTTTTGGAAGATTTTCGTCATCAAATCCGTTCTGGACACGTCCAATTCTTCAAAATAAGTGCTGTTACTCTTGTGCAAATAAAAGTCACATTCAAACAGGGATGCGTAAGTACTCAATTTCGAGTATGAGAAACAGCCATATTTATCGTTTTGCAGCTGTTGAATTGTTTTGGTGTTTTTGCCAAAGATCAAAGGCAAGACCAGGTTGTCAATAACCCTGGCATAAAACCGAACAAAATAAGCACCAGGGAGAGACTTGTACGTTGAAATTAAGATCGCGATTCCCAACCACTTGGCCAAAGTAGCAAGAGATCCCATGCTCTGTTTAATTGAAAGCAGATCCCGGCTTCGAGATTTGGCTATGCTTTTATCTTCTTGTTGTGTGTCTGCTGTTACTGCTATGTTTTTCTAACTGTAAGGGAATTATACTTAGTTGTAGTTAGATTCTCGAGGAAATGCCTCGAGGAAAACAAAACATTGAAAATAAGCTCATTCTGGCAGAGTTTTCGTGTATCAAAACATTAAATCAGTAGCTTTAATCAAAAGAGCAATTGAAGCTGAAATGGCTTGTTGTAGGCGGCGGTAATCGCAGCATTTAAAATTCTCGAGCTAGAGGGTCAGGTATTGTGTTCGTATGTAATGACTAAAATTTCAAAGAGAAAAGATGATTATTTTCAGTTCTTTGAAGCGATTTAAATGATTTGGGGGTGCTCTTTAGTGAGTTTTCATTTCTTTCTTTCGTATATAGGTCTTTCTTTTATGCTGCCGGAATGTTTTAGCATTTTTTACGATTAATATTTTCCACTTCAATGGGGAGATCAAAACTCATCAACTGTCATGCTAAAACAATAATTCGAGTAAGAGCACACTGGTTCAGTCATTCAAAATTCGCACTGAATAACATAAAGCCTTACACCTAATTTCACTGTTGTATGTTAGCTCCGAGAGAGCATGTGATCAGTCACTTCGAACGCAAATTTCATGAGAGTTACGGTCACGTGATTTGGTAAATTGGATTTTGAAGATCCTATACACACATTTGAAGCGTATTTACACCAGATGCGCTTGAGAAAGACTCCATAATCAACCAGCTTCAACAATGACGGCTAAGATGGACAACGCTGATGATAAGCAAATAGAAAATCATATTAAACTGTTCACTGGCGCCATCTTGAGAGAAAAAAGTGGCAATTTCCCCCGGTTAAAACGGTCCAGGGACGGCTCTGTTTTTTCATCTACAGATGGAGCCACCACCAACAGGGGAAATAAACTACTGCAGCACGCTGAAGGCGTCAAACGAACTTCGCTGCGAAACTATGATGGAAGTCAAGAAGGCCACGTATTTTACAATGGCTCAGTGCACAAACTTTTGGCGCGGAATCGCCACAACATTGAAGACAATGAAGATGAGAGCAGCAGTGGCAGCAACGTGGATCTGCACGAATTGGTTGACGTTAGACAAATTCTAGCTCCCATTGCATCGCTCGAAGACATTGCCAAACATCCGGCGGTCTCAAAAACGTTTCAGAGTAGCGTGTTTCGAGGTCTCGCGCTGCAGGCGGTGCTGATGATAGAAAAAGAACAAAATAACGTAGTGGCATTTTCAAACGTATTGGAAGCGTTTTTGGGAGATTACCCAGGATCTCTAGCAGAGCGCACTTTGGAGCTTGAAGAATACGACCACAATCTCAGTCTGCGAGACAGCTCCACGTCAGGCTACACAACTGCAGATCAGCCAGAGCCTGTGAAAGCTGAGCAAGATCTTAGCGACGGTGACCCATTTTTTGCTCTTCCTCAATTCAATCCACACAATTCCCTGCCATCGGTTATATCTCAGAGAGAAGGGCCTTTGAGCGAAGAAGTAGAAGCTGCGAGGCAATTGACTCAAATCGCATTACAACGAAACCAAGAGTTTATCCGCAATTTACAAAAAATTCGCAATTGCATTGTGAAGGCCGAGCGCATAAAAGAGCGAATCAACATGTGGAGTCGAGAATTCGCTGGCATTCCAGAGGAAGGTGTGACTGTGCCGAACGCGCTCCATGTCGTGAAAAGAGGTCTAATTAGCGCTACTACAAACCGAACTATGACGGAAGAGGAGCTGGAAGCGGAAGAGGCAGACGATCTGTTACAGGACAAGCCAGTTTAAAGATTAACAGAGCATGTTTTGAATAAGATACTTGCATAGTCGGAAATAAAAAGTTCAGTCGCCATCACCAGCTATGCGATTGGTGATCAAGGACTCTGACAAAGTTGGAGGTCTCGTAAGCGGCTTTCGTGCCTTCGTAGAGTGGCACTATACAGTTTTTGGTGATTTCATCAAAAAGCTCATCAATCACGCCTTTCAATTCTGTCCCTGTCTGCTTGAAATCGGGATAAGCGTTAACTTCCAGAATTTTGACATTTAGGAAAGAGTCCACCAAGAAGTCTAACCCATAAGTTTCAAAGGCATTTGGAATAGGCTGAAAGTTGATTCTGTTTGTCGTCACCGCAGCCAAGAAGAGCTCTCGAGTGATCTCGTGTATCTGAGACTTTATTTTGAGCCGGTCGCTTGGAGAAAGTTCTTTTAACATGTCCAGTTCTTTCACAGTCGTCTCTTTGACTTGTGCACTATCCTGAAGGCATGTGTTTGTTAAATGGCAGGCCAATTGTTGCGAGTCAGTAGCGTTATAATTATCGGTGAGTTCTTCGAAAGTTTCAGCAGCAAATAAAGCTAGCATTCGATCGTACACGTAAACTTCCAAATCCCCAACACAAGTCACGTAGCATCGTATGTGAAACTTTCTGTTCTGCATGGAAGGCATCAACAATGGATTTGTCATGTATTCCTGTACAATGAAGTGACGTAACTGAGAAGTTACGATGCTATTGGGATTTGCCTCACCTTCGTCATCAGTGGGCTCCTCGTCGAAAGAATCGAAAACAGACTGGAGATCTTCAATAGTTTTGAAAACTCTAATTCCTTGTGCTTTGTCACTCATGCTGGGTTTCAATATCCACCATTTTTCTCCAGACTCAAGTTCTTGCCTCAGCTCCCAATTTTCATCTAATGCGTCGTCTAGGAACTCAGCGTAATCGACGTCTATGGTGAAAGATTCGAGATATGCTTTAGAAAGCGCTGATTCCGGGTTTTTCACCACGTAAGAATGTATTGTGTGGGCAAGGAAATGCTTGCGGATGAGGGCTTTGCGATAGACGTAAGTATTAGCAAAATAGGTGCCGTCGGAAACCAGTTTGTCCATGTCGATGTGTTCGTAATCACCATAATGAAGGGTTTTAAGGCCCTTAGCGCTTTTTGGATGCGAATCCACTATCTGCACATTGGGCAACCGATTTTTAATCGAGGAAGTGAGAGGACCGTATATGTACTCATTTGGAGGTAGTGTAAGGAGCAAGAAGCCCTCTTTGCTGCTGACAGTTTTTTCGTCTTTAACTTGAGCGTCGGGAATGCCTGGCTCTTCTAAAGAAAGTTCTCCGAATAAGCCCTGGACTTGATGGAATACTGCTCGCAGCGGCGTCACGCTGATAAGCCCAGCCTCGATGGTTCTGCCGTCATTTTTACTGTCTGGTGGACTCTTGAATATGGCCTCGCGTTGCTTTTGGAAATTTGGTTGCCAAATAAAAGTGATTCCCTTATTCCCAGACTGTATGTCTGGAGCCTGTTCTTCGACTTGGCCAGTGTCTGCATCGAAACCTTCGCTGTATACAGAGCACCATTGGTTTTCCAAAATATGCGTGTAAATAGCTTTCGTTTTAGTGGACAGAGATTCCAATAATGGAACGTTGACGTTATAGAGCTGAGTGTCGGAATTCCAATTACCAAGCAGATGCTCAATAACTCTACAGCTTTGCTCAGAAGCGTTTTGTAAAATGTGATCTTCCACATACTTGACACCATCAAAGTACGCCCACGACAAAGCTACCGAGCGAACGCCGCCTGAAATGACAGCTTCCATTGCAGCTCCAATAGTTCCACTTGAGGTCACGTAGGCCGAGGAAGAGTTGCGTCCCACGTTAGGCCCTGACACAACCAAGTCGAATTTGTTAGTGGTCAGATGGTGTAGTCCAACGTCGGTGGCCGTTGCGGGCGTTCCGTCAACTAGACAAAACTCAATAGCATCCGGTGCGATGCCTTCGTTCGTGACGCATGGAAGCCGAGAACCCTGCACAGAACGTTGGGGCTGCAGATACGGACCGGTCATTACGTCATCAGTAGCGTTACGGCTCATATAGGCAAAACGCGCATGGACATCACGTTCCACGAAAATTGCCTTGCCAATCCATGATCGCTGTTGGTCTGGCACGCAAATCGTGAGATGCCAGTCAGGACGAGTCTTCAGTATATGTTGAATGAAGTGACGCAGATATGGGGATGCCCTGGCGTCTGGAGGACCGTCATCATTTGTGAGCTTGAAGAAGGGAAAAGCTGTTAGTATTGGCTTGAGTTGGTCGGAGCGTGTATTAATTCCAGGATTTTGTTGTGATTGTTCTATTTGGGCTTGGGCGTTCTTGAATTTTCCCCGCGGATGAACTGTGCTTGAAGGAAAGGTAACTCCTGGAATGGTTTTAATTTGATATGGCGCTTTCGTAACTCTACAATAAGCGACTATTGGTGTGTGCAATACATACAAGGATGTGCATATTCAGATGCTAGGAATGAAACTAGAGTGAAACTAGAGCTTAGAGTGCTGATACTCTTTGTGGCAATGCTCCTAATACTCAGTTGAGCTCACACTACTAGTCTTCAAGCAGGTTCACTGGTGTTTAGACTGTATTGGCTTTTTTCACTTAATTAAAATTAAGGAAGCATACCGGCCCCACGTCACGTGATGAGGGCTTTGAGTTTATGTTCAAACAAGATAGCTAATTCAAGGCAATTTGAACATTTAAGAGCCTACTTTATCATGTTTGTGCTGCTTCATCTTGTCTAAAGCTAGATGATAGGACTCTTTTTCACCTAAACATGCCCATTAAAGCAAGTGCTGGTGAGGTTGGACTTTCTTAAAAATTCATGAATTAATATAGCTCTCTTTTTGACTCGAGCTCGCTACCAGAAATAATCATACGGCTTGTATACATCTAGTGTCACCTACCTTTTGCCAGAGTTGTTTGATGCTGGAATGTGTTTGGCAATGACACATGCGTACGTAGTGATCCATCGCTGCTAATTAAAAAATTTCGGTGCGGGAGCTGATGAGATAGAGAAGAGGAAAGGCCTGGGAAACGATGTTGGGCTAGCTCATCGCACACTGAAGATCTTCACCAATAAGAAGTGACGAGCATGTCGCTATTCATAAACCCGTATGCTTCCCAGGAAGTTGACGAGCAACGGATGGAAATGGCACAGGTCCAGTTCGACGCCATGGCTACATCTTTCAACGCAATGCTGCGAAGCTGCATGAAGAAATGCATTCCGCACGAATATGGTGAGGCGGATCTAAATAAGGGCGAAATGTGTTGCATTGATCGTTGTATAGCCAAGGTGCATTTTGCTAACCGTTTGGTCGGCGGTTTGGCGCAGGCTCGCAATGTGGGACCAGACCATCTGAAACACTACGAGCAATTCAAAAAGCAATAGAAAACAGTTTGATGAGCGAACTGCAACCGGAGCATTTTTCCCAAGGGTCTTCAAAGGCAAGACAACACAGCCATATTTTGTGGATTTGTGAATGTGTGTGTGTGTGTGTGTGTGTGTGTGTGTGTGTGTGTGTCGGGGATGCTCGAGACCGTATCATTCTATACGTCGAAAGTTTGAGTGCTGAATTTTGCGTCGAGACTGGCAGAAAATCGGAATAAGCTGGGCAACTGAGGGAAAAGCCGTGTTCTGAACTGCTCATGCATAAATTACTATACACTTGTTGGCTTGGTGTTACCACAAACAAAGAAACCAAAAAAAAACGGAACCGGAAACCGCAAACCACGTGACCATCTGGAATTCTTTCCAAAAGGCTTGCATATGTGTCCTCTCTGACCACACAGCCCCCATAAACCCTGGCTGACATCTTTTACTCTCCCCACTGTATATACCATTTAACGAGGCCAGTTACCTATATCATTATATACGAACCAAAAAATCTTAACGACTCAAAACAGTATACACATCATCTAAACATAACAAGCAAGAAAGCTTTTATTCCAGTAGCCCATATTACCATTTGTCTCCAGAGCACTTGTCACACCTTCTATAATCAACGATAACAGGCTTGAACCTAATGACTTCAACCATTTCTTCCCATTACCCGGCCTCTACGTCTTCGTTACCCGGACCCACACCCGTGTTATCGCCAATATTTGCGGCCTACAACTTTTTTTCGTTTACTATGGGGACCGCCATACAAAAACTCAACACATAGTAAGAAGCCCCCTCTGTATACTTAACTACTACTATAGGGAAAATAAAGGCTACACAGTACAAAGTTACCTCCAAAACAACCGGGGAATTTTTTTACAGTATGTTAATGAACTATAGCGTGAGATCTTAAAGGAGTTGAGAAGTTATAGGACGAACAAAAGACAGGCGAAAGCACAAACAGACGAACGATTGACGAGGCTTATGATTTGTTAATCGCTTCACAGGTTTGGCTTGAGAGGTACGTGTGTTGGGTGTGTGTGTGTGTGGTGGTGGTGGTGTGTGCAAAAAGGAAAAAGAAAAACATGCGAGTCAGGTGACCGGGGAAAAAAGGGGCGGGTGCGATGCTATCACGTGACGGAGGCGTACATGTGCAATTCACGTGATCTACGCGTGAGAGAGGAAAAAAAAATTATCTGACGCGAAAAGGATGATTTATTTATTTTTTTTTTTCAGAGTTCGGGGCAGGGAAGGAGGGGAGGAAAAAGAGTTTTAATACCCGTTACCCGGGGAACGCGTCAATGGCCGTAAACGCGACCTGAACAAACAACACACACTCTCAACCCACGCACGCGTTTCGCGGTTTATGCTTCACGCGTAAGCTGGAAAAAACCTACTGTGTCGAGTCTTACACTGTTGTTCAAATTTAAACAGGACGGTTGGATAGGTTTGACCACCCAAATACCGCTACTACTATCCACTCCCACTAGTGATCTCTGATTTATTATTTTTCGAATTATTTCATCTGTGCTAACCAGAATCAAACTCTACAGATGTCAGCACCAAGAGAACCCAGAAAGAAGACCACCAGAAGAAAGAAGGACCCTAATGCTCCAAAAAGAGCGTTGTCGGCCTACATGTTCTTCGCCAACGAGAACAGAGACATAGTGCGTGCCGAAAACCCAGGTGTGACGTTTGGCCAGGTCGGACGTATCTTGGGTGAGAAATGGAAGGCCCTCAACGACGATGAAAAAGTGCCTTACGAATCCAAAGCCGAGGCCGACAAGAAACGTTACGAATCGGAGAAGGAGCTTTACAACGCTACTAAGGCCTAGAGATTTGTTAGCACCCACGCCGGGTTGTCCCGGCAAGCTGACCCCATTTATCTCTCTTTTTTTTATTCTCGAAGAAAAAAGATTCTCCACTTTGTCAACTGTCTCGATCTATTTTCCCTTCTTTTTTTTTTTTCTCTCCTTTAAGTATATCGCAGTGTTCCCTTTGGTTTATGGTTTTGGGATGTTCTTCAGCGGTGCATTGCATCGCATAAGCATCGCGATGGTGAACTCCCAGTTTGTAAGATTACGGAAAAAAGAGCAAACAAAGTGCGTATTTCATTTTTAGCCAGATCGCGTGGCAGAGAAACTGCATTTTGCAGCGTCTTTTGCCCGCAATGTATACCATATCAGAAATAGCCGGAAGAATACCACGAATTTGTATCCAAAAGACCGCTTATAGCTCTATGGCGTCGATTACATTACCTCGAGTAACAAATTGTTGATAATTAGAATTAACAATTTATGTCACGTGTGGGTGATAGTCAATCACTACAGATCGAATGAATGCTGTAGAATGTTTCATTTTAAGCTTGAAGAATCCTCGGCTTGACCGAGGAATCTTACACATTACTATAGCAAGATTGAGCTATAACTGAAAATTTCGTACTTGTTGCGAGAATTGGGAGTTTTTTTTGATTTAAGCCGGTCCAGCTTTTAACGCAGAAGGGCAGGCATTCTACGAGCTTTCAAGCACTCACGGACATAAGCGAGACCAAACTCTCGAAATTCTCAGACAAACTAAAGAACTGTCGGCTAACCTTAAATAGCCCTACCAAATTCTAAGTTTGATGCGTGCATTGACTGCTCTGGAACCAGCTCAACCTTAGTCGTCCAGAATTTCGCTGCTCTTAGTATCTCTCATATCCATGCTGCTCGAGCTAATCGCAGCTGTCACTGACACCTCTACAAATATCACTTTGTTGTGTTCTGTCGTCTGGGACTGACGCGTAAACATTTCATTTTAATTTTTCCCATGCCCAGGGACGCGTAAACGTTTTTACGCGTCCCGTTCCACGGTTTGACTTCAGACATATGTATATATAACGGCACATTTTTTCTAAAGCTCAGAACTTTCGTCCCACAGTCTACATCACCAACGTTTAAGCTAAAAGTGCACCGCATACCACATATATACAACGTTTCATTATGCTAGAGGGTAAATTCGAAGAAGCCAGCTTGTTCAAAAAGATCATTGACTCTTTCAAAGACTGCGTACAATTGGTCAACTTCAACTGTAACGAACATGGTATCGCCGCACAAGCTGTGGACGACTCTAGAGTCTTGTTGGTGTCGCTTTCGATTGGAACAGAGTCGTTTCAGGAATTCAGATGCGACAGAAGTGTCACTCTGGGCGTCGATTTGTCGTCCTTGTCGAAGATTCTACGCTGTGGTAACAACAACGATAATTTGACTTTGATTGCAGATGACACACCAGACTCTGTTCTTCTGCTGTTTGAGGACACCAAGAAAGACCGTATCAGTGAATATTCTCTAAAACTCATGGATATCGATGCAGACTTTCTTGACATCGACGGAATGGAATACGATACCACCATCACAATGCCATCCGCTGAGTTTGCCAAGGTGGTGCGTGATTTGAACCAGCTCAGCGATTCCCTAAATATTTTGGTCACCAAAGACACCGTCAAGTTTGTCGCAGAGGGTGACATCGGATCTGGTTCCGTCATTGTGAAGCCCCACACCGACATGGATAAGCCTCAGGAAAGTGTGAAAGTCGAACTCGACAAGCCCGTGGATTTGACTTTCGGGTCTAAGTATCTATTGGACATCATTAAGGGTGCTGGTCTTGCGGAGCAAATCACAATTAAGTTATCATCTGAAACTCCTGCTTTGTTCGAATTCGGTCTACAAAGCGGGTACCTACAGTTTTTCCTAGCTCCAAAGTTCAACGAAGAAGAGTAAGCCTCTGAAAGGACCATCTAGCAAGGGAAGAAAAAGGCGGGGAAGGGGCCATTCAAGCCTATCTTCGGTGGCTAACACCCCGTGTTCGCCTTGCGGCCTCTGCTGGCCAGATTCAGGTTTTCTAAATTGTACATTATTATTATCATCTGTCCACTACATAGATAAGGACTAATCCGCATATCAAGGCAACTTGACTGTATCACTCTGCAAGTATCGTTTCGGGCTGTACCAAAAATGTGGTTCTGGTGCAGCTTTTCTCTGTGAGTGGGAGTATCAGCTTGAAAGCGTCTCCCTGGTTCAGATAGTACCGAAACATGCGCTTCAGACGTATAAAACCAAACCCTTCATACAGACTCAGCGCCGTTGTATTTTCTACTTCAGTCTCCAGCATCACCTCGTCGCAACCCAATTTCTGCATCTTTTCGATTGCCAAAGCCACCAGTTTCTTGGCAATACCCTGTCTGCGAAACTTGTGTTCTACCGCAAGCATTCCAATATATCCACGCAGTCTGGCGCCCCTGTGAAGCTCATACTTACACACCACACATCCAACTGGGTTCTTCTCGTGCTCGCTGAAGGCCAAAAAACACACATCAGGCCATTGATTGAAGAAATAACGATACACATACACGGAATAAGGCTCACTCAGATCTGCATCTATGACTTTTTGAATGTGCTTCACTTCATCGGTCTTCGATATATCTAGCGGTTGATACGATATGCTCATGTATGTTGTTCAAAAATCAAGCTAGAGAATTGAGGGAAAAAAGAAGGCCGCGAAAAAGAAGACGATTGTAAGCTACGGACAGCGCTCTTGGTGAGCAGTTTATCGGATTCCTGAATGTCGTAGAAACTTGGTGATATCACTTGTTTATGTAGTGTCGAGTGCTTAACAAACAGATTAGAGAGAGGCCTTATTTAAGAAAGAGAAGAAAATCTAAACATAAAGTCATGTGATTAAATCCAATTTAAAATTGAATCGGAAAAAAACTTATTTCACGTGATATATGGACGGGTAACTAAATGCCATTGATTTTAGGATTTTTAAGGTCAGTTAACGTTATATATAATTGTAGCCCTTACACATTCGTCTTGTGAATAAAAGCTCATCGGGTCAGGGAAGGGGGACGATTTCAAGGCTTTAGGAAGCTCTTTGGTAAGAAAAACTGGTTCTGTGACTTCTAGTGGGAACTCTCCGGCGCACAGCTGCAGATTCTGTAAAAGCGCGCTTTTTTAGCGGTTCTTTTGCAGTGCATTCTGTGCAAAACGGTTGCGAGGAAAAAGTAGTCATTGTAGTCCCAAAAAGGGTACTTTTCTTAGCCTTTATTGTTCCGCAATGAGTAGCCACAACTCTTCTGTCTATAATGCAATCACTGGATTCAGCTTTACGACTAATCTGCGCATGTTTCTTACAGTCGATGACTTCAAACGGTGCGTAAGCCAGCAATTGATGATCCCGCTAGATCAGACCTTCATTCTGCTGCCTTTTGGGGCGAAATTGAAAAAAGACACATTTGCCAACTGTCTCAGAGACACGAACCCATTGGAATTCTACGTTTTCGATCGCCGACTTTTTTCATTTGCCCAGGACCCCAATTCTTCGGCGTTATCGCCAGAAACTCCAGAAATCGAGGATTTATTGGCTACCGTTACACAGCATCGTCAACCAACGCTGATAAAACCAGTGCCATCTCCGCTGCTGGAAGTGAATCTTTCCAGCTCCGATTTTGACTACCGCAAGGCCACCACCATTTTGACTACCAACATGGGGTGGCTCAGTGCATTAGAAATTGATGCACATTATTTCCATTCGATCATTCAAAATACAATGGTCGAAATTCGCGTCATATTCCAGTGCTTTTCCATATGCTCACAGTATCTCAAAGTTTATTGCTTCGAAATAGAAAAGCTCTATAACTCCAACGTCGAGTTTCTCAATCAGCTCACTAAAGAGAGCAATGCCCTTGAGTGGCAGAAAGTGTACGATGGCTTACTCAAGAACCTGAGCACCGTAAATGGCGAAAAGGAGAAGCGTTTGAGTGACTTTCTTCGAAAAAACGAGCTCGAAAATCATTTCAACGAATTGGTCGATGTGAATAACAATGTAACTACACTTCTGCGACAGGTCAAGTCTCAGATTGATGACAATTTCAAAACTCGCCAAGAGATTTCTTCCAAAGTGGAAGCTCTGAAACCCGCATTCGACCAATCTCCATCCAAATATGAAATGGAGGATACTATGATGGCCAGGTTCGAGGAGATGATAACAGAAACCAAGCAAAGCACTCGTGAAACTCTGACACTGAGCTCTGCAGAATTTACCCCAGAAATGCTTTCAGACCTAAACCACAAGATTTCTGACGACAAGAACTCCACCGTTCCCAATCTCTTCACCATTGCACAGTCACTTTTTTCGCAAGCAGAGAAGTCGTTAGCCGACAAGAGACGATTACAAGAGCAAATAATCCTACTTTTGAGTCAAATCGCTTTTGTTCAGGTTCAGATCCTGGACGTCAAGACAGTTCTATTGACGGATTGCAATCATCTTCTCGAGATATTACAGAAGTGCGAATTACAACTCTCTCAAGTTGACGATCTTCCTGTACTTTATGGTCTGCACTTGATTGAAAAGCTGCGAAGAAGAAATTGGCTCAATGAAATAAGGATCCTGGGTTCTAGGATTTCGGATGAGTTGCTAATAATCGGGGATTTGGAGCAGAGGCATCGAGAAAAATGGGGTCAAACTTTCGTTCAGCTAAACTCCATCTTTGAGGAAACAGATACTGACCTCAGTGATTTTCGCAAATCTCAAACTGTCCGAATTGGCAGTCTCTCAACTTCCAAAGAAGACTTAATAACAGCAGACAAGATTGAGAGATATCTATTGCAGCTCTCCGAGAATGAAGTTTCAGCTGAAAGCTTGGCGCTGCTGCAAAGAAATCTCGAATCCGCGATGAATACTTCTATTGCTGTCAAACCGACTATGCCGGGCCATTCCGTTTTCTCAGGAGAAAAACCTCACTATGAGCGGGATATTGTAAGACATTATCAGCGAAGAATAAAGAAACTTGAATCTTTACTTCATGATGCCAAGTACTCAAATATACGATCTTGGCCCTCTGGTATTTTGAACAGTGCCTCGCTCCCAGCATTTGAAAAAAATGTCTCTGCGGTCAATGTGAAGATGTCTATGCTTTTAGCGGACTCAAACGAAACTGCCCTGTCCAATTCGCAGGGTGAAGCTTTTGGAGATACAGCGCAGCTGCGCACAGAACTGGAGCATTACCAAAAGCAAGTGGAACAAATGAGGAAAGACTCTCTCAAGCTCAAAAAACAAGTCGTAGATTTCGAAGACGAGCGGAACGCTTATAGAGAAACACTATCGGTCTTGAATCAAGAAATCTCCAAAATTACATCCGAGAAAGAGAAGAACGACAAGTTGGAAATCACAAAAGCGGGTGAGCTCAAGAATCAAGTTTTGAGTCTAGGTAAAGATAATATTTCGTTAGTCAACGAAGTGATATCGTGGAAAGAAAAGTGCGAACTTAAGACTAAAGAACAAGAGCATCAGGCAAGGCTTCAGGAGGAAATGATGAAGGATAAGATGATTATTGAGAAAGATTATGAAAATGCAAAAAATACCCTGTCAGAAGAATCGGCTCGGCTTCAAGAAGAGCTTGCTTCATTGAAGGCTGACAACGAGGAGCTTCGCTTCAATCAAGAACTGGCGACTACGAAAAATGAAGAAAAAAAGGCGCAGGATCATGAACAGTTTGTAAGGCTCAATCATGATATGCTGACAAGAATTTTTGAGCTGTTTGCTGGAGCAGTCTACATCTTGGAAAATATCGGACTGTTACTTTCGAGCACTGAGGACTTTAACTTCCAAATAGCGCGTGTCAAAGGCCTTCGAAAAGGAATGGCTCAGAGTGACATTTTGGAAAGCGCTGTGGAACTGAAAGGACCAACAACTATAAAAAGTGCAGTTTTTCAAGATGTTAAAAACGTTTTTGAATCTTCGCACGAGTTGAATGATGTACAGGTTCAAAATGATCTTATGGCAGCTATCAACAAGCTGTTTGGTAACAAGCTTTACGAAACTTCTGTCATCAAACGTTTCAAAGATATCGAAGCCCTTGCCAAAAAGCTCACCAAGGAAAATAAGGTTAAAAGAGGTTTACTAGAAACTTACAAAAGGGAAAAGATAACGGTCAAAAATTTTCAAGTCGGGGACACGGCTTTATTTTTGCCAACAAGAGATGTACCGGACTCTGTTTCGTCTTCTGTGTCTTCCCTTGCTTCATCTTTTTCCTCCGTGGATTTGTCGACACCTCCTCCACCAGGTGGTGGCACCATGCAAAAAGGAGAGCATCACCACGGAAAAATTACCAAAGATGGAAGTACTAGTAATAAGGCTGTTCCGTGGGCTGCATTTACTGCTTTTGACGAGTCGACAAGGTACTTTTTAAAGGAAAACGAAAAGTTTACAGCTGATAGAGATTGGTTTGTGGGACGTATCACCTCTGTTGAACGGATGGTTGTTAAAGAGGCGTCTTTCAATCCCTTTAAGTTGCCAAAGGGGACAGCATGGGTTCAGGTTGCCGCAGATTTTGTGACAGGAAAGGAATTTTAAAGGTTGGAGTTGTAGTAATAATGAACTAGGTTTAATAATTGTTTTTGATTTATCATTCTATCTTACAGTATTCCGGGTTATCTCATAAGGCCTTTTGAGTTAGGCCAAGAGACAGACTGAGAGTTGTTCCGGCTCAATCAGAAATTCAGGTTTTGAAGTCGTGTGCGCGGTGTAAACGATTTCGCATGTGACATAATTCTCGTTAGCGGTAAACCGTGAATTCTTTTCTCTACTCTTGACAGACATTCACCACGTCTCTTGTAAGTATCGACTCTCTCTCTCCATCTTTCTTAGGTAGCTATCGGCCTTATCCAAATCGGATACACCACCCCATGTTTTCAAAATCTCTAGAATCGTTAGCCTTACCTGAACCGGCATTTTTCCGGAAGAGCCGCAGACGTAGATTGTAGCGTTTCTCTTCACAACAAGATCCGCCACTTTTTGCCCTTCCTCCCACATTACATCCTGCACATATTTTGCAGTGGGGGAATGCAAACTGTCGCGGGAAAAGCATGTGTAAAGCTTGATCTTCTCTGAGTTTTCCCAGTTTTCCAGCTCCTGCTGGTAGAGAAAGTCTCTACTTTTTATTCGATTCCCAAAAAAGAGGTGAACTTCTTTGAAAAAATTTGCCCTGATTACTGACATCATAGGCGCCAACCCAACCCCCGGGCTGATCAATATCACCGGAAACTCCTGCATCTTAGGTTTTAGCAGGTGATTGTTCTGAACTTTGTATTTGATTGTATCACCTTTCCGAAGCGCCTGTAAGTACTCGGTACAAACGCCTCGTCTTACTCTTCTCAAGATCGTTTTGTATTTAACAATTGCCACGGTTAGCTCTATTTTGGGATCTGAAGGCGAACTTGAAATTGAAAACAATCTGGGCTTCATGTTGGGTAAATAGGCCAGAATATGTTCCCAGGGTAATCTGAGAGATGGGAAGTCACATAGAACTTCTAGTAAGGAGCGCCTGGGTCTGTTGCAATAGTCATACAGCTCATCAAGGTCCTCATCAAGGGCAAATTGGCGGAGTTTGTCACGTTGCTGGATAAGCTGGTCTTCACCGTCTTCCAATCTGCTCTTGTCAGTAGCAAACATCCACACTTTCATGAAAAAGGATTTGCGCGGTATGCTCATTATGTCACAGTGATATTTCAAAATGTTTCGGAGAGTGAGCGGCTCTACTAAGTTGCCGTCATGAAATTTCCACACACCGTCAATCTGTAGGGGAAGGTCGGCTACATGAAGCCAATGCGGTTGTGTGTCTAAAAAGCTTTGCACGTCTTCATCCCTGTTGTGCGGATATATCGCGACGGTATCGCCCGGCTCGTACTTCTCACCATTTGTCTCAAAGATGAACTGGCGTACGTCTTGAAAATGCTCTGGGTGTGTTATTCTCGAATTTCGAACGACCTTACCGGTTTTGATAGACTGATTCCCATTAGAAACAGGAGGCCGATAGTCTTTGCCTTCAGATAAGCACAGCTTGAAATCAGGTTGCAAAAACGTATCTTCTGCGATGGCCTGTCTTTTTAAGCGTTTCCCATCCGATTTTCGGTTAGGGAAAAGGTCAAGCAAATGTTTGAGCGCCCGTTTCTCAAATTCAAAGTACACGGCCTCTGTTCCAGTACCTGTCCCGCCGTTACTGCCTACCATGCCCAGCTCATCGGCCTCCAGCCTCGGAAAGATTTCCTTAGCTCCTAATTGATCAACCATTCTTTTATGCAACTTCCTAATACCAAAATTAAACTGGGGATAAGACGAATCGCCAAGTCCAATCATCATCACATTAACATGACTGAGAAGATCATCTGGCAGGTTTTTGCGCTTCAAAAAAGCCCATAAAGTGTCCTTGGATTCGCCTGCTGAGTTTTCCTTCGCATTTCGAGGTAATTCCCCCTGTCCAGTGGTGGCACAGATCAAGAAGAGGTATCGACACTGTAAAATGTCAACAGCAGGGAAATTTCCCATCGAAGTAAATGTGTGAGCGAAGTGAAATTGGTGAAGTCTGAAAGAGAAGCCATTGGCGAACTCCTGGGCATTCCCCGTTTCAGAGCCATAAAGTACAACAATTCGCTTGGAATGCATATATTAAGAGCTCGCCTTGGTTTTATGGAATGAGTTCGATGTCGGGAAGAGCTCATTGAAGATGTATATTCCCATCTTGAAGATCCAATTGTACATGAGTCGTTCGACACGAAAAGTAGCCGTCGAAAGAAGCCGGTACCGGCATTCATTCGAGCAGGTTTCCTCCATACCGATCTAACGTCTCCATCAACTGGGGTGTATATCATAGCCCTTCTTGACAGAATTCGATGTAGTTCCATCAACGCAAGGTTACTTTGTAATTTTGAACCAATTGGCTGCGCACATTTTCTTGAATTTTGTTAATTTCCTCGTTAGTTAGGTTTCTGTCCATCGATTGATAATTGATGCGGTAACAAACCGATTTCTTGTTGTTCTTAGGATGCGTGAATTGATCGATTAGCTTCACGCTCTCGACCATATCACCTGCCTCTTCCCGTACGATCTCCATAATATCGTTCTCGTGAATAACAGAAGCTTCTTTTTGTTCCGGAAGCCAGAAAGCAACGTCCCTGGTAGTTCCCGGGTACTTGGAATAAGGCTGAAATCTTGTTATTTGGCCCTCGCGGAACTGTGAATGAAATCTATCGTCGTGGGTCCAGAAAAGACGGATGTCTGGGATCTCGAATAGTAGCATGGCAATTCTGTCGAGTCCAAGTCCAAAGGCCCAGCCAATTGTAGAGTCCTTTTTGTATCCGGTATTAAGCAAAACCTGCTCGCGGACGAGACCACACCCGCAAAGCTCAAGCCATTCACCTTTCCAAAAGACCTCGATCTCCCATGAGGGCGCGGTCCATGGGAAATAAGCTTTGATCCACCGAACTTGAAGCTGGGCATCTTTCTTGTCTTTGCAGTCTATCGATTGTAGCCTTTTGTTGAAAACTTGGGCGACCAACAGCTCGATAGTCCTTTTGAGATGCTGGGAACACAGATCGACCTCCAAATCCGACATGTATTCTTGTTTTGGGTTGCCCTCTAGGTTTTTCTCGTCCTCCACTACCAAATTGCTGCTTTCTTCACGTAGTTGTTTTTCCAGCTTACGTAGATCATCGCGTATTTGTTGGATGTGCAGCGGTTCGTGGCCCTCGGAAAGCTTGTCGAAGGATCTTTTCCATACACGGGCACCCTCCATTTGGTGGAACACGGGATAATGTGTTCTGTCGATTTCGTCTCTCCTATACACATCTGCAGTGATCAGAAATCCCGGTTTTTCTGTAGAGGTTTTTGTTGTGGTTTTGGGCGAAAATCCCTGGATATTACCAAAACACTCCAATTCGTGAGCAGATGTATGCGTTCGGAACAGGTGTTTGTCGTTGACATAATAAGTGTCGCTTCTAGATCTTCCTGGATGGTCTGGCGGGAAACCAAGTGAATCAAAGTTTTCTTCAACTGTGACCACGGGACGGAAATCGTTGTAAAGCTGATAAGAATTAGATGTCGAGTTCAATTTATCTTCGATTTGTTTTCTTAAGATCCCAATTGGATGAGCGGACTTTAGATGCTGCGAGCGGTCACTCAAATTTAAAATCGTGCTTGATACGTTTGTGAAGTCAGGATGCGTATCGTATGCGATTCCATTTATGTTCAATTGTGGCTTGCCATTAAGAGAGCGCTTTGAAGTTAGAGTTCTGAGAGGAAGTAGAAGTCTGGAACGATTCATTTGGGTTCTATGAGGTGAAATGTCTTTCACAAAGCGTTTGTTCTTCGAGAATAGTAGTTCATCTTTTTAAAAGTGACTGGAAATTAATTCTGTCGTCAATACACGAAATGAGAACGAGATATGGCAATAAACCTGTAGAGATTGTTTGTGTGCTTCTGGTTCTTTGATGTGCTTCTGGTTCTTTGATGTGCTTGTTGGGCTATTCCAATTGTCAGATTTGCAGCAAAGGGCAGTTTTTCAACTCGCGTTTGGAAGTTCTTTGGCTCAAGATTCTTTCTGCATCAAAATGCGACATAATAGTACATAGTGATATTGTTAATGACGACTAGTTGGAATGATCATCTCCAGAGAGCGTCTTAGTGAAATTATACCAAGAAAACTTTTGAGGTGACACATAAACCCCGATATTTGCTGCTATGGTGTTGCCTTGTTTTAGTTCCGTTTTTTCGTCATGGCGATGCCAGTGCTTATGGTAATAACTCTTAATGCGTTTCATGACAAAAAGTTTCCGGAAAAATGAGCACAGTCGTTCTTCCAAATCAGAAATACAACCAAAGATATCCCAATACTGATTTGACAATAGGTGGCATTCCTCAAAGGCTCTTTTGATCATGACTATTCTTTAGAAACGTCTACGACGTATATCATGATGCACTATATTAAAAATTTGGCCATTTCAACAGCGTTAGATCTCTGTCAAATACAAACTACAAGAAACTAGCGGTCTGCTTGAAATAGGTCAAATCCACAATGTTCGGGAGCCTGTTGAAGCCTCGGATTCATATTGCCAGTCCAAGTTATGTTTTGAGGCGGTTCACGCACGAGTACGCGCCCAGATTCAAAGACGTTGGCAAAAGACAAAAGGGACGTGTTCCAGTACGTGTAGGAGGTTCCACGAAGGGTTCAACGCTACAATTTGGTCGATTTGGTCTCAGACTCAAATCGGAAGGTGTGAGATTGACGGCGCAGCAGCTAAAGGAAGCCGATAATGCGATTATGAGATACGTTAGACCATTGACAAACGGTCAGCTGTGGAAAAGACTTTGTACCAATATTGCCGTTTGTATCAAGGGTAACGAAACCCGTATGGGTAAGGGTAAAGGTGGATTCGACCACTGGATGGTCCGTGTACCCACAGGCAAGATCATTTTCGAAATGGACGGCGATGACTTGCACGAAAAAGTAGCTCGTGAGGCCTTCAGAAAAGCTGGAACCAAACTGCCGGGCGTTTTTGAGTTTGTTTCCAAAGATTCGCTGGTTAGAGTGGGTTTGAAAAGCTTCAAGAATTTGAAAGACGACCCCGTTGTCAACTATATGGAGAAGCTGCGTAAGAACCCTACAAAAGCGTTCTTGAACGAGCAGAGATCTAAATTGCCCCAATACCGTATGTTTAAAGGACGCTAAGACTAGCCCACCTCCTGTAATTACTGTACATATCAACCCCATTGCATTGTCCTTCTAGCTGAGGCATCCAAAGAAGACGACGAGACAAATTACCATGCTGATGCGTTACCTGAAACCTCCAAACGATTCAGTCATGCTTTGTTTTAAGTGTCCAGTTCGCACATCACCCTTGCGATGAATCCTTCGAGATGATAAATAGGTTTGTTTCCTAGACACAGCCTTTCGTCGAAGACGCTTGCCCAAGTTATTACTCCCAATTTCTGTTCATCTTGGCGTATTTCATTCATAAGTGCTAACGTGAGCTCTTGAATGATGACTTTTGCTGGGATGCAGTGTGCCAAGAGGTCGTAAAGAGTCGACCGACATTCCACTATTTGGGACACTGAACGGTCTTTAATTATACGATTGGCCATTTTCAAGATAACAACCATCCAGTCGGGCCTGATAATCGGCGAAGTCGACTTCAAAGCCATTTCGTTGTTAAGTGCCATGGACTCCAGCGTTAAAAGTGCTTTCCTCAAGTTCCCGCCGCAGCTGTCTGAAATAGAGGTTAAAATAGCATCGTTTTCCACCGAGACATGCTCATCTTTGGCAACTTTTGATAAAATTTCAACAGTTTCCTGCACATTTGGTGCCGGGGTCCTCACTAGCAGACAACGCGACTTTATGGGAGCAATTATGGACGACATGGACTCGCACAGCATGATGAATCGTATGTTTTGGGAGTACTTCTCCATTGTCCTTCTTAGCGCTGCCTGTGCGTCGCGTGTAAGAGAATCTGCTTCGTTGATGATTACGCACTTATATCTATGTGCCAGACCACCGGTTTCGGCTGCAGATCCTGATTGAAAATCGACTTGTTCCATCTGAGCCACCTCCTTGAGCAGCTCCTGGATTACCACACGGTCGTTGTTTCCCATGTCACTTGGTGTCAATTCCAGATGGAACGGACTGGAAACCACGTTTAACTCGAGCTTACGGTTTGATGGTGTCGTAAACTGTCGAACGTCAATCTTAAGCTTATAGACGCCGCTCCCGAAGATCGACTGCAAAAGTGACATGCATCGGGTCTTCTTTCCCGCGCCATTGGGTCCATAAAACAAAAGATGTGGAAGATCTCTTGGCTCTACCGCGAGCGATTGCAGAAGGTGTGTAAGGCGAGAAGTGTGGGAAAGGGTGTCCAAAGATTTGGGACGGTACTTATCAACCCACAAAGACATTTTTGGCAAGCAATTGACTTGGGAAAGGGTGATCCAACGTAGCTAAAGAGGCAAATGAGACTTACTTTGTTCGAGATCGTAAAGAAGAGATGGTCTTCTTTCTGATGCAGCTAATAACTATTGACAATGATCATGAAATACGGATCGCGTGACTCTTCTGGCTCTCGACTATTTTGAGGAAGATTTTTGCACTTTATACGAAATTCCATGAGTAAATGCTCACGAATTATAAAGAGCGGTATGGACTCACAAAAGAATTTACAAGGCAGTAATCTTTGTGTTGCTGCAGGATTCACAGTATTCTATCATACTTATGTATCACTACATACGTAATTAAAATCTTTATATTTCTTCCTCTTCATCATCTTGTACGTCTGTACTCGCCAAATGTACTCTTCAATTCGCGGTATACAGTCAGAATTGACATTCAACCTAAGATATTCACATATATATATATATAACTCAAAGCATCTCCATGTTCACTCGCCCAGAAGTCTGTGTTCAAAGAGCTCAATTGGTGATCCAAAAGCTGTAAAATGCTGGCCGCCACCAGTAACAACCGTAGCCACAATAGCATGAAAGGTCTGCAGCTTTTTATCGCAGACCTGAGAGGTTCGGTTCACGCAGAAGATCGAGAAAAGAGAATTCAAGCGGAACTGGTCAATATCAGAAGGCAGTTTGGAGCAAACAATGAGAAGGAGCGCGGTAAAAGTGGCGTTTCACCGCTTACGACCTCATCGATGAATGGATATCAACGGAAGAAGTACATCGCAAAATTGGCATACATTTTGATAGCTACCAACACCACGCGGATTGCAGACGTGATGTTCGGGTTGGACGAGTGCTGCGAACTAATGGCTTCTTCGGTTTATTCTGAAAAGTATGTTGCGTATATGACATTGGAAATGCTCTACTGCAGCCCAATTGTGGCGCAAGAGGCCGGAGACCGGATCATACAACAGCTTAAGCACGATCTGGCATCCGCCAGCGATGATTCTGTGTCTTTAGCTCTGAATTTTTTGGCCATTGTGGGCAAATTCAATTCGCAGCTGACTGCTGAACTCATACACGAAGTGTTCCAAGTACTTCGATCGCCAACATCGGCCCAGATTCTCAAAAAAAAATCAGCTCTGGCATTTTTGGCGCTCCTACGCAATGACTCCAGTATTTTGACCCAGGATTCAAGGCGCAAACAATTATGGATTCAGCGGATAACAAGTCTCTTGGACGATTCCACAAACCACAGACTCATGATATCTGTGCTTCCTTTGATAGACTACATTGCTCGTGACGTCGATGGACAGGCCTGTGTCAAACTCATACCGCAGCTTTCTGACATTCTTTACAACTGCATCTCGGGTAAAGGTGAAGCATCTTATGATCTTCCAGGCCACCAAAAGATGCCAAATCCTTGGTTGGTCACCAAAATTGTGGCGATTCTCAACTATCTCATAAGTTCGCCTTCTAGCTCTTCTGGCGAGATCACCTTCAGCAACATAGATCAGGGAACTTTGGGAAAGCTCAGGACGTCTGTTACGAAGGCAATAGAGATTGGGACGGAGCCAGCGGTGGATGCTGTTTCGCGCACTGTCAAAAACACGATTTTGTTTTCGCTCATTAATTTTGCTTCTAAGTTGGATCCTTCAGCTGATGCAATTGTAAGCTCGGTGAATGCACTTTGCTCGTTGCTTGCGTCTACCGAAATCAATACACGCTATCTGACTTTGGATTGTCTTATCAAACTATGTTCTGTCAGTGGGAAAAGTGCAAGAGACGATGTACGCGCAAAGCACATGGACCAGTTGTTCACTCTTTTGCTCACTGAGAGAGATACGTCCATTTTACGAAAACTAGTCGATTTGCTTTATACATTGACAGATAGCAGTAATGTTCAGCCCATTGTGAATGTCCTGCTCAAATATATGATGGACGCTAAACAAAGTGACAATTCGATAAGGACGGATATCTCCGTCAAAATCGCTGTTTTGACCGAGAAATTCGCCACAGATACAACTTGGTACGTGGTTGTATCCCTCGATTTATTGGCACTCCCTACATCCTCCCTGGCCAGTAGCGATATATGGCAAAGAATTTGTCAAATCGTGGTCAACAACAAAAGTCTTCAACTGTTAACTTGTCGACGTCTTCTCGAATATTTGTACGAGCCAGGTAATGTCTCGGAGGCAATTGTCAAGGCCAGTGCATTTATTCTTGGGGAACATGCTGATTTGCTCGCACCCGATACGTCTTGCGGCGAGATCTTCAATCTCTTCACTGACAAGTATTTTTCGGTCTCAAATTTGTGCCGCGCGATGATTTTAACAACAATGATGAAACTTTACAAAAGAGATGCTGATATTGGGTCTGCTGTCATCAAATTTTTCCAGCTGGAACTGAACTCGCTGGATGTTGAGCTACAGACTAGATCTTATGAATATCTGAAGATCATTCAGCTTGAAAAGCTGACTGGTGTGAAATTGGTAGAAGCCTTGTTTGAGCCCATGGCCCCATTCAGTAGCAAGAAGAACCCATTGCTAAGCCGCCTGGGTGGATCTGTGTTGAGTAATTCAGACTCCGCGAGCGATATTTCCAACGGTAATAGCATTTCCACTGCCCCAACTCCCCCTCCTACCCGCAAAAATAAGACTGTTTTGCAGAACAACAAACATGATGACCAGCAGTTGGCAGCTGGCTGGCAGGAAGGATTTGGGAGGATGCTCAGACACAAACAGGGCGTGTTTTGTACATCCCCCTTTTTGAAGATATTCTACCGTCTTTCAGTTGCGCCGGCGCAACCAGAGCTCTTAGACGTAGTTTTGACATATGTCAATGTTTCTGATCAGCCTATAACCTCCCTTCTCACAGATCTGATACCCAGCAAAACAGATAATGATCCTCCCTATATCATGAAGGTTCTAAGTGTACCTAATTTGAAGCTCTCGCAAGGAGAGCGTACTTTGCATAGGTTCGAAATACTTACACGTCATGCTAGTCCAGTGGAACAAAGTCCAATTCTCAACCTGAGCTTTAAATGCGGGGGGCATAGTAGCGAGATTTCTCTAAAGGTTGCCGCTGGAATTACCAATACAATCTCTACAGGTCAACAAAAAGGACAGGTGAACCTCTCGCAGTTTGTTCAACGGTGGAGAGCTCTCGGTGACGCCTTAGGCAGGGACGGGGAATATCATATCAAAACAAAATCAGTACAAAGCCTTGAACAAATCTATGCCTGCATGCAGAAAATGGGCTTTGATGTGGTGGATCAAGCAATTGCGGAAGATACAATCTTCGCGGCAGGCATCGTCCACACGAAAATCGATGGCAACTCAGGTTCTCTTCTGAAGTTGAGATGGCAAAAAGATGGTGTTGATATTACTTGCAAGACTACAAAAGGCAGCCAGCTCTCTGAATACATCGTGCAGTGTGTGTGTGCTGCACTAGCTTGAAAGTTGAGTACAACGACTGGATGGACCCGAGGCCCATTTGGGGCTTCTGTCACAAGTTGGAAAACTTGATTCAAACTACACCACAGTGCGATAAGCTATTCTGTATTTTTTTACTTTCAAGTCATTTAGTTTGAGCGTAATCTCAACTTTTCGTAGGTCTGCTACCAAAGATATCGGTACCAATCCTAACCTGGGAAGTTCCTTGATTTATAGCCTGTTTGTAGTCCGCGCTCATACCCATTGATAATTTGAGATCGAGTCCAAATTTGGCATCGAGTTGTTTTTTCCATTGAGCCAATACTGCGAAATCGTGATTTTGCTCCGAAGCTGCATGCGAGACTTCCCACGATCCTATTGTCATCAACCCACCCAATTCCACATTGGCAGCTTCATTTGAAAGAATAAACTTGACTGTCTCCAAAATCTCTTCCTCTGCCAAAAGTCCCGATTTTTGGGCTTCGCCAGATGTGTTAATTTGCACGTAGCATTGGATCTTATTAGCGTCCGGATTGAATTTTGCTCGAGCTTCATTGAGCTTTTGAGCTTTTTTGAGCGAGTCTATGGTTTCTACCGCAAACAGGTTTGGAATCTTAGCCAGATCCTTGCATTTATTGGTTTGGAGCCCACCAATGAAATGCCATTTGATGTCCTTGGGCAAAATTGATGCTTTCTGCACAAGTTCCTGCACATAGTTTTCACCAAAGCTCCGAACGGAGTGGTCATACAAAATCTGGACATCGCTAGCTGGTTTGAGCTTCGAAACTGGCAATAGAGAGACGTTGCCGTTGCCCACTTGATTTGCGTATTGCAGCACTTCTCCCTTCACAGCTTCGTAGCTGGAAATCAATTGTTGAGGTCTTAAATCAGCCATTGTTCGTTTTGCAATGTATCTTAGCATGCAATGGCCACTGGTCGCACGCTTAGCTGAGGAATTGGTCTGTTCTTGCTCATCGAACCGAGTTGATCTTGATTTTACGATTTTGATTATAGATATATAGATAGCCCGTTTACGCAAGCTAAATTGGACATCACGTGACTCTATTGTGATAGTTACTGTCAGACCGGAAAATTAGTGATATTTATGATAGTTGACAGCCCAGAGTTTGAATTTGTAGTTTGGTTGAGGTGTTTTTCTTTGAGGTGAATCATTTTGTGAAGATTGAGCTGTTCGATTTTTGGTATTTCTATGACGAAAGATTTGTGCGGTGACCCTAAATCATCCAAAAGACGTTGTTGGTGATGTGCTACACAACAGAGAGGTTAATTTTGGACACGTCGGTGTGATTCTTATTTGGATGTATCTTGACTGTCGTTTCGATTCCCATAAAACCCAGAATTTCAAGCGGTGAGTGTAGCAGATCACTTTGTAAACGGTGTGTCGCGTGTTTTCTGGTCACGTGATCTGTCATTTAAATTGCTTGCCGAGTAAATACTTACATTTTTAGAGAGATTAATGGACTTTCGAAATACCAAGAGTGTCCATTATATGCTGCCACCGCGCGCATCGATACAGAAAGCATCGAGAATATCTGCGTCAAATTTTTGTAATTTTGAAATAAATCTTTCGTCAATAGTGATTTGGTAACAATGCTATGGCGATGAAAATCCGTTCTGGCGTCGTTGCAAGGAAGCTACATGCGGTTCTATCTTATTTGCGTAATATCTTCGAATAGTCAATGATCAATTTTTCCTAGGCTCCGATTTAAATTATCTCGAGCTTTTACTGACATATCTGTGGTTTCTCAATTTATCCAAAGTCCTGAATCCTACAACAATAATTCAATTTATTGAACAAGTATAAGATTAACAGTATTTTACACTGCAAGATAAACAGTATTTTACACTGCAAGATAAACAGTATTTTACGCTGCAAATCTGTTTTCCTCCTGGTGTCAAAATCCTAATTTTTGAAGGAATTTTTTTGAGCAAACAAAAATAGCGTAGAAAACCCCATTTGATCCCTATAAAAAAACAGCCACTAAAACCCTCGAAATTCTGGATCCCGTTTTAACCGCACTTGAATGCTCAAATGATTGATTTTTTACTGTCATTTTACCTTCCGGTGTCATGTTCGTACAACGTGTTCCATTTTTCATTAACTGTAAGGTGTCCAATTGCAACATTCAAATCGGTTCACCCTAACTGAGTACAACTTCACAAACTTGCTAAACAGCAGTCAAGCGCCACCATGACGTCTGTTACGGCATTGGGTGCTAATTGGTGTGTAACCATTCAGTACACGAAAGAGCACCTTTCAGAATTGCTCACAGAGCTGTCAGCCAAAGGTTTGCATGCACTAACAAGACCGGGCCATAAGGCCGGACTTGTGTACGTCTTTGTGAGCGATCCAAACGACAGAGTTCCGGAGATCGTGTCGAATTTGCAGTACGTGGTGAATGTCGTGGCGATCCTCTCGCCAACCGTGAAGGAAGAGAGGCAAAAACTGGCAAATAGGCTGGTGAAACAATCGCTAATGATATCCGATAAAAGTCTGGAAGAATTGGTGAAATTGACTGGCTCGCCCAGTTTTGGCGTGCATCTCGCGTTTGAGAAATACTATACGCGCTGTTTGATGCTTTTGGCTCTTGTAGGCGTTGCTTTTCGACTTTTTGCGGGAAAACCTGCAGCGTGGGAATTTAACATGAGCTACACCATTCTTGTGACTTTGTGGGCCATAGGTTTTGTGACCACATGGAAAAACAAGGTTCGGTCTCAATACACTGAAAAGTTGCATTATGTGCCATCAAAATCGCAAATCACACCTTTGACTAAGACTGAATTTGCGAAAAAACTGTGCTTCATTCCTATTGCACTGCAATTTTCAGCTTGTCTTATTGCTTTCCAATTCGGTTGCTTCTTGTTAGAGATCTTCATCACTCAGATTTATCAAGGTCCCTTTTCCGGAATTTTAGCACTCACGCCTACGGTGTTGATCTCGGTTTATGTGCCTATCCTAACAATGGTGTACGATGTTGTTCTGAACAAGCTCATTGCCTGGGAAAATCCGGTAGATCCCGTCCAATCGAGACTGGAGAAAAAGTTCATTTTGACTTTCTTGACCAGCTACGTTCCCTTGTTCATCACCCTTTTCGTCTATTTACCAATGGGACATCACGTCAATGCTCAATTGCAGTCAATCGCTCAACTGTGTTCTCGTTTCCATATTCCCGTTCTCAAATCTGGTTTTAAAGTCAATACAGGTCGTTATCAAAGTCAGTATTTCTTCTTCATGGTCACTGGACAGGTAATCGCTCTCTGTGTGGAGAATGTCGTACCATTTATTCTAGCCAAGGCACTTCCCAAAATTAAAGGCATGGACAAGCCAAACTCAGAGCTCAACAAGGCAGAGATGAAGATCACGAAGGAGTATCCCGAAGACACCTTGATGTGGAAGCAAGCAACTCAATCCAGTCTAAGCGCGTGGGGCGAGTTTGACATCAATGCAATGACAACAAAACTGACCCTTCAATTCGGATATGTGGCAATGTTCTCTTGCATTTGGCCTCTTGCCCCGCTCTGCTGTGTTGTTTTCAACCTGATCAGTATGAAGCTTGAGATTTGGAGGTATCTGAATAAAAACGTCATAAGCAGTTCTACAAAAAACAAAACAGATGATGTTTCTGCTCAAATGCAAGGCTTCAAAGAGGAAGGGACATTTTGGGGCGCCATCCTAAATGTACTACTATTTATTTCTGCTTTGGTCTCACCTGCACTGGTTATTATGTACAAGAGATCTTCTGGTGAAAGTTTGCAACACGTTTTGGAGAAACGCGACTCTTGGCATTTGAACTCGCTTGTTCCCGTGGACTGGAGGACTGTACTTGTTGGTGCATTCGGTTTTGAGCACTTGACCTTTTTTTGTTACATCGTGGTAGCCAAATTTGTGGGACGCCGCGACAGTGGCGCGGGTAAACAGTTTGTGCGAGCAAAGGAGCTGGAAGAGCCACCACATGTTGATTTAAATCAAGTTGTCAAGGAAACTGCTCAATTTATGGATCCTAACGAAGAAGAAAAACCAAAGTCAACAGTTGCCTCGAAGGGTCCAAGAAAAACTAAAGATGCTCAGCACGGTGGATCTACACCCTCCGTCACTACTAGTCACATACCAACTGACGCTAACCGGGCCAAAGAGGCTGGGCGATCCTCCCAAGCTGTTAATACTGGTGTGATCGCTCCGGCTCATCGCACCGGTAGTTTGAATGAAAAAACTTCTGTTTCAAGCCAGCCTATGCAGACCGTCAAGTCTTCAACTTCACCTGTGGCCGGCGCCACCGTTCCAGATACTATTCCTACGTCGAAGAACTTTCATCTACGTAACGACCAGGGTAGCACTTCTTTCTCGTCAAATGCAGAAAATCAAAACAATGGAACAGGAGCCAGTGAGCAAAGGACACGGAATGTCTCCACAACAAGTAAACCAGAAAATACTGGTGAAAAACCTGTCCCTAAAGTTGTGACAACGTCGCCATCAGATGAAGCGGTTGTCGGAGCACAGTTCATACCTCCTCCCATCGCGGACACGTCTAAAGGTCATGTAGCCAATATTCTCAACGATGTGGGACCTCAAGAGGATGATAGGTACGAAAAGCATGCTGATGAAGCAGAGTATAGTTCACATGATGACTCGCAAGCCAGAAAGGCTGGGGATCGCCAATCAGATCAATCATCAAGCCCTGCTTCTACTAAAGAGTCTCAAACGTCCCAGGGAGCACAGCGGTCATCCGAAAAGACACCGTCATCGAAGAAGAAAATTAAAGCCGTACTATCACCTCTGGGCAAGCTCAAGAAGAAATTCTGAGCACCTCAGGTGGGGGATAACGAGAGCCATTGATCAGTAGTTAAAGCGGACCAGATTGCTTTATAGTCCCAAAGTACTTTGTTTGAGCGTCCGACCATCCTACATAGAAACTTTATGATTAGGTATCTAAGCTGTAATTATATCGACCCTACTTCGCTTCCAGACATTGTGAAGATAAACATCTACGTCATCCTCAACTTTGGTAAGAGTCCCATCAAGTAGGTTTGGCGAGGCGATGGAGATCTGGGCAAAAGTTCCTCTTACTCCCGACGACCTAATGAATGAGCCCGGGTTAATGAATAAAACATTTTGTACAACACGCGCAAAATGGGTCAATTCGCTGGGCATCAGGACAACGTCTGGATTGATATTACCGGAGAACTCGGTCAAGCCCATGTAAGGCACATCAAGGTCAACACCAGAAACATGTTCCCATGCTTCCACGCCATCATCACCACGGGTCTTGCGCCTCTTAAGTCCACCAGGAAATACTGGATAAAATCTACGCTGAGCTAGAATATGTTCAGCAATCCTGTCGAACCTGTTCTTCAAGCTCGTGTTCCCCCCCTTGACAATTTCTTTCGTATCTTTGAAGGCATCGGCGTTCGAGCACGCTATAAGCGTTTCGTTCAGTTGAAATGTAGACGGATTGGTGTAGCACTTGAAATTTTTGGGCAGCTGCAACTGCTTCCGGTCGAACGAATCCTGTGGGTATGCAGCGTGATTGGATACCGCATCGAGCGTAGATGGTACCAGTATAACCTGTATATCGGGATTTATCTCTTTCAACAGAGGCGCGACCACTTTTGTGAAAACTTCGTCGAGAGTTTTGGGCTGACTCTTCAAATTCGGAAAGTCTCCTATCTTAGCGCTAACTATCAAGGGATGAGTGACATCGATGAAAGGACCGAACATGACAACGGCATGAGGACGAATGTCTGTGTTCAATCTTTTAACAAAATCAGCTAAATTGCTGAAGTCCAAGGAATTTGAAGATGTATACGGTCCTTTGGTGACCACCATCTTAGTGGCATTATGATCCATACTTTCACTAAATGCTTGCAGTTCGCTACCAGTTGATACCGGAAAGTTCAGCTGCGGAATTTGAAGAATTTCTTCGACAACGAAATACTCCCCATTGGCATTTTTCCCTCGAAGCCCGACTATCTGGCCAGGAAAAAGTGTGAGCTCTTTGATCTTTCCGAGATTTAGCTGAATTCGGCGACCAATGCCGGTAAGTCTAGACGTTTCGAGTGCAAGCGACTCAGTATTCAATATACCATCTGCGACTGGTGAATCGGCAACAATTCTTCCTACCGCTACGATTTCAGATCGTGACTGAATCGAAGGGTCTCCAATATCATTGACAGGTATATCGTAATGCTGTTGTATAATGTTTGAGAAAATTTCTATTTGCTCGTCAAGTACATCAGCAGCATCAAGAAGATTTTGTCGCATTGTTCTAAAGTTGAATTTTGAGGCTTCAAAATATGGAGCAAGCTTAATCTTATTGGGTTTCTCCGTTTCGATACCAGAAGCTTCTTCCATGTTCGCCAAATTCAAAACGTCAACAGTTTTTCCAGGATCGGGATTATTCAACTGAACAGTCGATTTTGGAGAGGAGGCCCTTTTCATTGTATCCAGCCCCATGGACGGGGTAAAAAAGGACTCGTTCTGACCTGCAGAAGCCATTACGGGAGATTGTTCGTTCTTTTGGGCCGTTGGCGTGATATCTACCCTCCTCTTCTTAACAGTCGGTGTCTTGGGCATTCCGAATCCAAACAATGAAGGACTTGACATGTTTGGCTTCAAATTCTTAGGTTTCTTGATTGCAGACGAAGAAGCGGACAACGACTGTCCAACGGAGTTCGCCTTCTTCTCCACCTGTTGCTGAATGCCTTGCTTGAAGCTGCTAATTGCCTCGAGATCCAGGTCGTCTGATTTCCTTTGCTTCTGATACGAGTACTGCTCCCATCTGATGTAAAGCTCATCTGCGTCTAGCGAGTATATCTTGCACAAATCTTCCAATGCGCCCAGAATCTTTGGGTCGTTCGCAGAACGACCAAACTTTCCAACCAGTTCGTTAGATCGTGTCATTATCTGCTTGAAAGAAGAGTCTTGAGATACTCTTTGAAGTCACTCAGCAGTGTTTCTTAATGCTTTCGATGTCTTACTTTTGGATAGAATTGATGAGACATCTGAGTCTTGAAATAAAACACGAAAACTTTACGCGTTCCAGTTCGTGTCTAGCGATTTTATGAGCTCTGCTCGATTACTACCAACATTATCCAAAATGTGCCAGTTAGCACCGCCGCCTAACCTAGTGGTTCTGTACAGTCTGCTCAGTAATAGTGCAGACTCTTTGCGTAATTCTGGATGATCGCTTTCGATGAAGTAAACAGCTTTTTGAGAGACTTCTTCAACAAAATCTTTGCTCATCTCGACGACGGTGCTCTGAGCTAGCATGGTAAGCGAGGCAAGGACGAAGGACTGCTGGACAGGAAATATCCCGTTTTCCATGTCTAGTTCAGCAGCAAGTTTTCCCAAAATACTGTCTCCTACGACGTCATTAGACGTCATGTAATTTCGTAACTCTTCACATAACACGTAGAGCTCATCTTCGAACCTTGGGAGCTTTCTAACAATCGTTAGTACGCATCCCCACGCGTATTCCATAGTAAGCAATTCCAGGCTGTCAGGACTGCTTCCCGGAAGATTTAAATTTAGGATCACTAAGCAGGCTGATAAGAGTAGACATTTGGAGGCCAGAGTCTTGGGTAAATCGTTAGTGTCGCGTAGAGATTTCGAGACAAGATCATGTATTTCTAGCAGCTGGAGTAACCCGTCCTCTGTGCGAAACCAATCGATAAAGCTGCTCTCTTTGCCACCAGCAATCAAAAAAGTAAGTAACAGATTCAGATCTCTGTCGGTAAAAGAACCCTTTCCAATCTTGGCGGTGATCGTGGTCAAATTCTCAAGGCGATATGGTACCGTAGACGAAATAGCAACATTGGAAAGAGCAAATTGGAGTGCTTTGCTCGAGGAAAGTGTTCCTAAAAAATCGAAGGATTCCGCGATCTCATCCAATCTCTCAAGCAAAATGGGTGCCTTTAAAGATGTGTTGCTCGCGGCAGAGAGCTCTGGCCCTTTCAATCTGCTTTCGGAATGCACCTTGTGAACGTTCTCATGATCCAACATTTCCTTTTCTGCGCCTGTACTAATTTTCTGTTCCATAGCCATGCTTGTATTGGTATCTCCGTTATGACTTTGAGTATCATTGTCGCGGGAGGCTATATCATGTTCTTGGATTAACGACGGGATATCGTCAAACTTCACGGTAGCATCTTTAGGGCAAGATTTTCCACTGTTGAAAATATCGCTCAAGTCAACATCTGTGGACTTGTTTTTCAATTCCACGGACTCACTTCGCATTCTAGCATCCCCATCACTATCTAAAGTGCAGCTATTTGTGACGTTGTTCTCATTTTCACGGTGTTCATATAGACTCACAACCCTAGTTAGCTCAGTGAGCTTGGAAAGCCCACCGAATTTCGTAAACCCTCCTACATCCTGAGATAACTCATCGCATGAATCTGATTTGGCAGAAGGCATGTTTTCATCTTGGGTATCTTTCAAATTGTGCAAAATTACGCTGTCACCGCTTGTGGACCTCTGATTCGCCAAAGGATTGATCATTGTAAGCTCGGTGAATAGCTTTTCTTCATCGGAATTGGAAATGGTATGATCGGATTGTGGTCCCAGCACATTACTGCGAAAAACGGGGTCTGTTTTCTCCAGTTCGCGCGCGATGTTTGACTGAAGAAAAACGGGAGCTGCCTCTAAAGTATCAATGAAGGTATCTTTTCCCCAAGCAAAAACGCAGGAAAGGGCGTCAAAATACTTTGCTAAATCAAAATCTTTCCCGTATAGCTCAAAAAGCCTGTTTATCAAATGCTTCAAAAAGGGCTGGTTTAGCGAGACATCATTTTTCCCAACCTTTATAAGTATATCGAACGTGTAGTTGAGTATTTGGCGCCCATACTTCAAATAATGCAATGGTAGCGAATCTTCCACCGGGAAAAACGAATCAAGCACTTTCTTCAACGCAATAAGTATATCATCCGTTGGGTATCGTCGCATCAGCACCTCAACAGGGACAGCATTTATGCCAAAAATTTCAATTATTTGCGCTGCGGGATGTACATCGAGAAACGCTGGCAGCTGCAAAAGTGGTGCCAGGAGCTGTGGCATTGTTGTTGAAAGCTTTGCAACTTCTGGTCTCAGGTTTTCCATTTGAGGAGCAGAGCCCAATAGATAAACTTTTTGAAGAAGTTGGATGCCTAATTCTTTATCGGACTGCTCTCCCGATGATAAGCAGCGAATAATATTTTCTGACTCAAGTGTAGAGTCACTCTTTTGTGTAGCCTCTTTTACTGGTCTCTGCATATACTTCTTGATCAAAGTGTTTGAATGGTTTTGGGTTATTTCGCCAGTAAGATCAATTTGAGTGTGATCTTCACTTGATCGCGGTGGGGTGGCTCTCTCCAGACTGCTCGCTCCGCTGTTAGTTCTCAATGCTGCCACGCTAGTTCTGCTTGACCCACTAACTTTTCTCGAGTTTTGTTCTTCTGCCTTTGTGCGACCTGAAGATTGGTATCCACTCGAAGCTCTTATTGAGTTTATTCTTTGTACATGAGAAGAATGAGTTGGCCCTGCATAACTCGGAGTTCGTGAAGGCCCCAGACTAGACCTCCTTGATGTTTCAGTGGAGCTCACACTATTGGAAGTATAAGCAATTCCAAGATGCTGAGGGATCGAAGACTCAACCGCACGTCGTATTTGTGGTGGGAAGCCGTCTAACAGCTTTTGTGCATTGGATGGGTATATTTTGTAATAGTACCAAAATGTGACTCGCATTGACTCCCTGACTTTTGTCTGAGCATCTGTAGCACTTCTGTTTATCCACTCTTCAATGTAAATGACGCAATGATCAAGCTTGGTGTTAAATCTGATCAGAAATAGACGTAAAAACATAGCAGCGTAGCACCGAGGTGCAACATTTTTATCTTTGGAAAGCATGAAACAAGATTGGAAAGTTCTGCTGTGAAATTGCATCGACGACAGTAACACGCATGCAGCATAAAATGCATTCTGGGAAGCTATTTTTTTGGTGGCGGAAAGAACTGTCTTTAAGGAAAGAAATATCCCGTCTGCAATTGGGTTGATTTTGAAACCTAAATTTCTGGCCATCTCTTTGACTAGCTGGCAACCATGCATAGACAAGGAAGTTCTCAAAGACGACACGGCCTTTGAAATGCAATCGGTAATTTGGTATTCTCTGAAAGCGGCAACTGTTTCCTCAGCGAATTCAAGAGAAGCATTGCCTGCAATGATTCCTCTCAAAATGATGATAGATTCCTGTCTTTGTCGCCAATTATGCTCTGTTTCTTTTGCAGAAGTGAAGGGGACGACTAAATGTTCCAGCTCTTTTCGAAGAGCATCGAAATTATGGAAATTTCTCGGCAGCGTCGGGAGGGCCGTTCTAGGTTGGTCGTCGAGAAGCCTACCAAGTTCGCTGTCCATGTCAAAAACCGAGTTTTGTGCGGCTTGAGATTGGTCGTCATCATCATTGTCATCATCCACTGATATCTGATCCAGCGGTATCTCAGGGGTTACTTCGAACAGTTGCCTGATATCGGGATTTTTCACCCTGCGAGCGAAATCTTGTAAAGATTGAGCCGTGTAGTATTTCGCGAGAATATCGCGTATGAGTTCGTAATCCTGGAATCTTGAGCCCTGTGGTTCATTTAGTATGCTGAGAAATAGACCCGTGAATTTGTTTAGAATCTCGAGTGGGTTCCTGTTATTTTTCTGGTGCAATTGCACAAGCTCGTCTGTCAACAACAAGGTGGCAACGCGATCGCTTCCTTGTAACTGCAAACCTTCTAGTGTTTGCTCGAAAGCCAGAGGCTGTGCCAAATATACTGCTTCTAGAGCTTTCACTGAACCTAGCCACATTTTACTACCGGAGTGGACCGTTCGCAGCAATGGGGCCATTAGCATGCGAATTGTTTCTGTATTCAAAACCGTTGGACATTGCATGGCTACTCTTTTGACCAAGTAGCACAAAGTAGAATGGCACAAAATGGATATTTTTTCAGCACCTCGATTGCCATGGCTGTTATTCAAAGTAGCACATAGACACTCAAAGTACTGCGGTATGGAGGCCTCATGCACTAGCTCTTTTTTTACATGACCTTTAAACTCGGCTAAAATCTGTAGTTTTTGTTCTTCACTGGACGAAGCTGTGCCCAAAACGTCGGAAAGACTAAAAGTTCGCACTTTGGACATGTCCTGAGAGTGCTTCTAGATTAAATGTGGATTCTGGAGGGCTCAAAGTTCGGCTCGGAACAGCTCATCGAGTTCCGATGCCCATTTAAACACAAATAAAGAGATCGTCTCGAGAGTTGACTCTCCGTCTAAGGTGATCGCGATGATCTCTAAAAGTAGGTGACACTATTTAGAACGTCACTAAATCTTAAAACCAAATAGAATTGCAGGAATACAGCCAGATGATTATGGTATTTTAGAGCGCTAGCTCTAATATTTGCGATTATTTTCGTTGAGAATTTAATTAAGGAAACAAGCTGGTGCGTGTGTCGATTTTATAGATGTAAAAATATAATTTTCGAAAACTCGCCTACAGATTGAACCGAATTAAAAATTGATGAATTCATTGTGTAACCCACCATTTCGGAGGATGCCCGGATTCATTTCATCGTATTGAGCTTCTTTGGTTCTGTATGGATGCTCTATTCAAATAATTGGACTGACGCTTTCGTGTTGAGTGATAACGAGGATCGCTTCCAAATCAGAATTAAGAGCAAGTGAAGCTTGAATCAGACCCTACACAATGAACCAGCTACAAGACCAGTTTGCCACCGCTTGCGACCACTTTCTGAAGTCTTGCAAATAACCACAGAACTACTGAGAAACTATGAGCGCTCTATACCAACAAACCGGCGAAGTTACGCAATCTTCTGGTTCCTTTTTGGCCTCAGCTCCTGTGGAACTACTTACTTTGAAGGGTTACGAAGACTTTCTTGCCAAGCAAAAGAAACTTAATGTCGACGTTACTACTGTTTTGAACGAGGACAAGAGCTGTGCCTACGTTATGAGAGAATCTGAGGTTGTGGCAACAGTTGGAGAAGAAGCCCTGGACCATTTGTTATCTCAAATTGAAGTTTGAAAGGGTCAAATTTGATTTTTTTTCTCACTTGCTAGGAAGGAAGAAGTTAGGTAGTGTGGAAGAGCTTTTATTCCATGAGTTAGTTCACCAGTCGTTCGGACAGCTCGAATCAATGCGCCAAAGTCTGCAAAAATACAGGGTTGACGCTTGGATTTTTTTTTTTTTATCATTGACCGCTTTCTCTCTTTCTCTCTCTCGCCGTCACCGAATTCTATTTCATCTGTATCGTCAAATTAAGCTACGGATAGATAAACCTTTTATACATTCGCTCGCTAGGAGTTCGTTTTTTCGCACATCGTGGACCTTCAAATGAGACGTTGCAAGCAACTAGCCACACGAAATGCGTAAAGAAAAAACCTGTTTTCGTTAACTAAATAAAAATTCTAAGTTCCTAACTGCATACACCACGGGCGGCACTTTTTTTTTTGCAGCCCTACACAATATCTGCGTTCCCTGCTCATACGAGCGTGTGGGTTGTGACCGTAGTCGAGTTGTTCGACTTGGAGACAGAAGAATGAAGCTTCAAGGGCCGTTGCAGTAAATGGCCCATTCTTTCCACTTTGGTTCTGAGATACCCTTCAATCTCTGCCGAGTGAATCCCATCACTATCGCTGGTCCATGAGAGTGGGACCATGGGTACTCTTTCCACACATTGCAAATATGGAGGGTATTCGGCTTGTAAGACTTTATCTGGGTTGTTTGTTAGCAGCCGTACGTTTGAGATGCCCAAATCGATCAATATGGCACGTCCAAGTGAAAAGTCGCGCCCGTCTGCCGGATGTTGCAGCATGAGGTTGGCCTGGACAGTGTCTGCACCGAGATCCTGGAGGTTGTATGCCTTGAGTTTTTCACCAAGCCCTATCCCGCGGCCTTCTTGTCTGAGATACACGATCACACCTCGTCCAGATCCGCCTATTATGTCTCCCTCGCGTTCTACGCCCATGAGTTTCCCCGCATGGTCAAACTGCTCACCACAGTCACAACGGGCGCTCCAGGCCGTTTCTCCAGTGTAGCATTCCGAATGAATACGCACCAGCGTATCCTGGTTATGCCAGGTGGTTTTTGGGTCGACCACAAGCGCCCCGGAGGTTTCATCGAAAGTTAGATTCATACCCAGATTTTCGTCGATATCTGCCATTGTTCTGCCTGGAAAGAGTTTACCCACGTAAGCTCCTCTAACCATTCTGTCTTGTTGCGTTTCTCCTCTTCTGCGTTGGAATAAGCTTCGTGACCGGATATCCTCTCCGAATACTATAGCCAGGTGTTCTTTGTCATCTCTGTCGTTCGAATATAGGTGTAGAAAGATATCAGGACCGGTGGTTGTTGGAATCCTGGCCCGAGCAACACACTTCACAGCCGGTAGTGGATCTTCAGGAGCTGAAGATAAGGTCATTTTGTAACGTTGATTGTGGCCAAATAACACTGAACTAATGGTAAGTTGTAAGATTATTGTAGATTTCTATGTTCCACTCCGGGCTTTTGGCTAGCTGGCTCGTTCTTGAATATATTATTATAAGTTCTGAGAATTCCGTGCAAAGTGCGCACCTAAACACACCATCTACAAATATTAGTAAACGTTGACAAATCGGGAAGCTTTGGACGAGATGAGAGGTAAGACGAGATGTTTGTAGAAGGTGAGTAATACCCTGGGCTCGAGAGAGAGAAAGAACCTGCATTTTTTTTTCACAAATTAAAGATGTCTTTTGCAGAAAAATTAGTAATGAGAGTTTGAACTTAAGTTGCACGGAAAAGGTGTTTAGAAGACGATGGTGAACGAGATTAACAACATTTTCGCGGTATTGGTGACTTAACGACGGCGATATGTGTCAGTAGAAAATGAGAAAAGAAAAGAAAAGAGTTGGTCACGTGACCGGAGGTGGCGCCAGTCTGGGTAAAAGTGACAAGGGTAAGGGTAATCAATTGTATTTTTCACCTTTGGGGAAAGGGAGCGAGTTGTTTCGCTGTGGATATCGTGGTCTCTCTCTCTCTCTCTCTCTCTCTCTCTCTGTGTGTAGGTGTGTGTGTGTGTGAAAAATGCACACATTGGAGACTGACATATCATTCATAAAAGTAAATAAGTACAGCTTTGTAGGTGGTTCCATAAGCGCGCCAAATTTTTTCTCGTCTATGGAAATGCTCCACACCCGCCACTACACACGCAATGAATTCCTATGTAGATCTTTGATAGTATGTCACGTGACCTTTTGTCATCATCCATCTGGCGTCAGCGACGCACATCGGATAAAGTGATAAACTCAGGGTTCAGACATGTTACCGTAACCATAGGCATTGACAGGGGAAAGTTAAATTCATAATATAAGAACCGTTCTTTCAAATCCATCTACTGGCTTCAAACTTGGCCAGCCTCCTATATTTCTGCCCTTGATAACCTCCTTGACCCTTTACCTCCTCCATCATTTTTTAAATGTCACACTCATCAACTAAAATATTAAATCCGGAAAAACATACCAAAAAGAATTCCAACTCCTCTTGAACTATTTCCAAACTGCTCCAAAATCTACAAATATCTATTCAATTGGCTCCATTTCTCGCGGTTCCCCGGTCTCGAATACGTACTTTAAGTTCGGCTTGCCCCAGACACACAACGTATCCAATGACTCCCTTTTTCGACCCTCTTAATAGTAGTATGTATAACGAAAAACGTTTCGCTACAACTATATCCCATACAATACAACAACCAGCAATGGCAGACTTCGAAACCCCAGAACTCACTACGCTCCGCGTACTAGTGTCTCTCAAGGAGGCAGCACGCATTATCGGCACACAAGGAGTCAGCATCCAGAAAATCAGAGAGTCTAACAACGTCAAAATCGGGATATCTCCGCACGAAAGAGGATGTTCAGACAGAATTCTAAGCTGTACTGGATCAGCACAAGCTGCAGCCAACGCTGTCAGTGACGTAGTGGAGATTCTGAACGAGGACGACGCGGTGCCGGAGGAACACTCGTACAAGCCCTTGAACTTCATTTTGCCCGTTCCAACAGCAACGGAAATCCAGGACCCGGAGTCGACAAAAAGAATCGGAAATCTAAGACTGATCGTGTCAAACTCGCAGGTCTCGTCGATCATTGGGGCACAAGGGTCGCGCATAAAATCGTTGATCGAGAAACACGGCGTAAAAGTCGTGGCTTCCAAAAATTTCCTGCCAGATTCGCAAGACCGGATTGTGGAGATCCAAGGGTTTGCAGGGTCCATTGCGGCGTGTCTTGTTGACATCAGCGACATTCTGGCCCACGAAACGAAGCCCACAAGCGAAAAACAGTACTATCCGCATACCAAGAGCCAAGAAGAGGGCTCTGTCACCAAAGAGGTCGCCGTACCTGTCGAGTTTGTGGGTGCGCTGCTGGGACGAGGCGGAAACCGGGTTTCAAGTCTACGCAAGTACACCAAGACCAAGGTCATAGTAAGCGACGAGTCCAACGAAGACAACAGCCGCATTTTCACTATCACAGGTAACAACCAAAATAGCGTAAAATTGGCGGAAACCATGCTACTCAAAAACCTCGAAACCGAGAAACACAGGCGTGAGGAGAAAGAGTGAACACATCAGGAGAAGCTACGTCGGAGTTCACTCTAATACAGCTAATGTTTTTTTTTGTCCTTGGGTCTTTTTCATGTGCAACAACAATTATAACTTGCATTTCCCATTTCACCATAAGTTTTGAGTGTCCTATAACGCATCCGGTGTCAACAACCTTGAAACACCTTCAGCTCCTTCAAAATCGCACTCTTATAAGCTCTGTCAATACCTTTAGTTACCTATTGTAATACTACAGTCGAATCGCGAACTATCTTACCCGTATATGGTGAATTTTGATGTATCTGTAGGGAAATTTGAACTGTCCAAGCTCATCGAGAAATCAAAGCTTGTAAGGTAAACAAAGGCGACGGGGTCAATTGGACCTGGTTATGAACGCTGGAATGAGCTATCACAACCAGGTCATAAATGATCTGGGAGTTTCCCAGCGTCTGGGGAACTCAGTGCTTTCTGAACTGGACTATCGAGCCAACTTTAAATCGAGCAATCCGAAGTCAAATAATGTCTTGGGTTCCAGCTCTGGTGATCATGACGAGCTTCGAGGACGGGACCGGTTCCAATCGACGCACCGAATGAACTTTGATACCATGGATTCCATCGATGGCCATTATGCTGCAAGAAAAGGTTCGACAGACGATGCAAACCACCAGCCCAATCACAACAATCCAGACACCAGCGATAACGGAAACACAATGGCAGTACCGGCCACGCCGAAACGAGAATCCGAAGGTGTGAACTCAAACTCGACCTCAAACAAACGGATGCGAGACTTGGAGGGACGTTGTCGAGATAGCGATGCGTTTATTCACAGTCCTGTCTCTGACATCACTAGAAGAATACGAAGGCTTCGGGTCCGAAACAGCAGCCAAACACGCCGAATCAATCAAGAAAGGATCAACAGCGTGCGTAACACTCCTTTAAATCCCGTTCACAGACACAGTTTCGAGCCGCACGCTACTTTCGCAAAACCTACATTTACTTCTATCAGCCGAGAGACCAAGCCTGGAGCTATATTCTCGAGGCTGAAGAAGCCAGACAATGCTAACAAGTCAATTTCATCTTTCAGGAAAGGAAACACCCCGAATCAAACGACTTCACAGCCCGCAGTACCGAAACACACACCCGTTGTGGCCCCATCTTCGGTATTCCAACGTCTTTACGAACAAAGTACAATATCGAGATCTAATTCGAGTCAAACGATAACAAATTCTGCCGGAACAAAGGCCCCAGCAGTGCCGCCCAAGAAGACTTCAACAATGCGTTCATCCCAGACGATGAGAAATCTGCGACAAGAAGAAACGCCGCCGCTGAAAACAAGGATGCCAAAATCAAAATCAAGCTACGTTTTGTCCACTGAAGCAAAAAATAGTACCACCAAGCTTCCCAAGAGCACAAGTGCGAATCAGATCAAGCCATTATGGAGATAAAAATCGAGGTCAATTATTGACACATTCGAAGGAACTATACGCATAGTAATAGAACATATATACAAAGATATCATCAATACCCAATAACGTTACGTCCCTATCACTCACTGCAACCTGCTAAATAAAAGAATGTTTAGAAGTCTTGAATTAATCAAAAACTATTTACGATATCCAAGAATAGTATTACTTACAAAATTTCATTTCCCTCCGTTATGGTATGAGTTTATGCTCTTGTACTGTACAGGGAGTCCTTTGTTCCATCGGTTTCAAAAGCTCATGGCAGTTTTTGTTTTATCAAAAAAGCTTAAAACTTCTTACCGAACAAGATCATTTGCAACTGGTCGTACATGGAAATGACACCAGCTCCGGCAACACCTCTTAGAATGTTGGCACCGCAACCCTTGAACAAAGAGCTGACACCCTCAGCGGCGACAATCTTGGTGAAAGCGTCGAAAGCACCCTTGTACTTGACGGCTTGACCAGAGGTCATCATCATTCTTCTTCTAACAGTGTCCAATGGGTAAGAGGCGGTGGAAGCACCAGTGGTGACAGCCCATCCCAACAAGAAAGAGGCCAAGAAAGAACCTTCCAAAGAACCGGTCAACAACAAAGGCTTTAGGGAGTCGTAACCACCAAAGTACAAACCTCTGTAGACAACAATACCGACAACAGATGGCAAGAAACCTCTGTACAAACCGGCGATACCGTCGGAAGCCAAGGTCTTCTTGTAGACATCGACTAGACCGTTGAACTGACGCTCACCGCCCTTCTTGGCGCCCTTAGAGTCGGCAGCCAATCTGGTTCTGGCGTAGTCCAAAGAGTACACGAACATTAGCGACAAACCACCAGCAGCACCACCGGAGGCCAAGTTACCGGCAAACCACTTGGCGTAGCCTTCCTCCTTCTTGAAACCGAACATCGCCTTGATCTTGTCCTTGAAGGCAAAGTTCAAAGCTTGTGTTGGGAAGTAACGGATGACGTTGGCGGTGTTACCTCTCCAGAACGAGGCGATACCTTCGTTGGCAGCGGTTCTGGTGAAACATTCGCCGATACCGGTGTAACGTCTGTCCAAAGAGCCCTGCTTGATCATCTCGTCTTGGTTTTGGATCAAAAGCTTGACTCTCTCGATAGGAGCAGCAGCGGTCTTGGAGACAGCGGCGGACACACCACCCATGAGGAAGTCAACGGCAAAGTTGGATTGCTTCTTAGTTTCGGCCATTTTTGGTTATGTTTGAGATCTGTGGAAGATATCTGACGCGAGAAACAACACAAGAACAGAAGTATTTAAAGATTCATTACGTTCTAGCTTTTTAGTACGTGAATTTCCTTCTTCTTTTATACACTTTCTGATCTATACCGGGGAATCCGAGACTAGACGAAAAATTTTGAAGTCCCGGAGGGGGCCGGGTAACACCAAAGGGGAATAGAGCCATCTGATTGGCCAAGGGTTTAAGACAGCGTTAGCGATGCGAGAGACCGGCACCGATAGATTGAACGACGCGAAAATCAAACAGTGAGGGGGGAAGTAAAAGCGTTGTAAGAGCGTAGCGAGGACGTAATGAGAGTGAATTGGGAGTGTATTGAGAGAGTCAAGTTATCGGTCTTTGGTCGCCATTGGCGACCGTGATGACGCGAGAGAAATAAAAGTTGTTTGGGTTTTTTTTTCAGGGAGAACGGGAAAGGGAGCGAGGAAGACCGGTGAATTGGACTAAAGGTTCTTTATTAATCGAATAGGCGATTTTTGGCCCACAGTTATAGCGTATTGTCGAGATTTATGTTGTTTGGAACATTGTGTCATGTTGTACGTGTGTGACGCGGCATATATATTGGAATACTTTCTCTCTATATATATATATACATATTGCGAGACAGAACAAGAGAAAACTTGAAGTGGATAAGAAAAGAAGTCTGACAAATAACGCATAGATGTAGACTAATGGGGAGTTATCTTCTATACGGTGTAGGGTAGTGGGAAGGCTAGTATATCCGTATGAAAACGTTGATTTGACTAAAAAATGACATGTTTCGTGCGAAACGAGAGACATTTTTTTTGGTGTATGGCACCCTATGGCGTGAGTATATATGGGTTGTTAAGAAGAGAGCGCGAAATCTTGACCTTTATTGAGAATTGTTGATCCAGCACCACACTTTGTGTCTAATTGTGAGAGCAGGGCTCTTTTTTTACGGGAGTTCTTTTCAAATCCTGATCTGATTTTCTTTTATGACGATATAAAAAGCTGAATTTTAGATCAACCCCACCACCATTCTTTATGAAAAACAAACACTCCACGAAAAAAATAACTACAATAAGGAGGGTTCCAAAGCCTTTTTGCAGCCCTTTTCAGCCACCCCCACTCCTCCTCCCCACATCAGCTTCAAATATCCGAGCAGTATGGTACAGTAATTGTCGTTTTCTTCTCATAATACCCACCCCCCCTGTTGTTTAGGAACTCCGTTTGACACTTTTCCGAATGTGTCAAACAACCGAGCCGATTCCCAGTCACAAAACCTGTATTCCCCAGAATTCTAACTTCGGCACAAACCTAGATCTGAACTCAGATCTGAACTTAGAACTTCTAACTTGAAGAGAGGCTCGGCGGCTATTTTCGTCGCATGTGATTCATACCTCGGGCAACAAGATTCTTCACTCCCAATATTTTACATCAAGCTCAGAACCTTTTCCAAAGATTCAAGTCTTGGAAAACAGATTGGTGATTGCGGAAAGAAAGGCCAACACAGGTCCTCGCAAGAGTTGAGCTAAATTTTCCAAATGCACTACAGCCATTTTTTCCTCTTTATTTCATTCCAAATGTCAACATACTCGTTCAATGAAAGTCACCAAAAAAAATAGCCAGTTTAAGCTCGGCTGTCGCTCCGACTCAGGACACTCAGCTCGTCAACAAGGCTTTCTCTGTTTATGCATTTCTTGTCAAACAAGAACAATCGCGCGTGCCTGATAATCATCTTCGTTCGGGTAACACATACAGACTCATCCGTAAATTGATTGCAAATCGGTACCAATGAAAGCTTCGGTAAGAAAGGTTTAAAGCTTCCGGTTTCCTACTTCATCATACAACCTCTCAATTCAAGAATCTGTGTTTCTTACCTGTCCAATGAGTGATGATCAACTTCGCAGAAGAGTATCGAAAGCGTGCGACGCATGCCGTACAAAGAAAATCAAGTGCGATGGAGATGAACCATGCTTCAACTGCGCAAAATCGTCATGTTCCTGTACATATTCCCATGTGGCGAAAAAGCGGTTGAAACCACCCACACGAGTTTCCAACAGGAAAATTCTTGCTGACTTGTCGCAGCGTTTATCCAAACTGGAGAATATTCTTTCTCAGATCAGGGACGAGGCTTGCACCACCAACAATCATGCAGAGAAACCCGCAACTTCCGGATCTGCCTTTCAACCTCAATCTTTCCAAGTTGACGCTGATATGTACGAATCAGACGAGAGCAGCTCCACAGGATCGGATGGACTCGAAGATCTGATGATGCAGCAAGGCTCCCGTTACAGACCCCACTCAGGTAGAAAACAAACAATAGAACTCCCTCGCTCTAAAGTGGAGCCAGATGAAACGTCAGAGGCTACCCCAGATACCATTGGAGAATCTCCAGCAATTCATGTGATGGACTATGAGGAAAAAAACGCTCACCCTACTGCCAAAGCTACATATGTAGGTGCTTATTCCGCATTTTCGATGTTCACCCGAAAGGGCGTGGAATGGGTGCACAATAAGCTGTTGGGAGGTCCGGATATCCTGGGAACCATTTTGCAAGCGAGGGCTGCGATTTGTAGCAAAAATTTCGCTGTGTTCAATGCTCATTTTGACAAAACAGGCCTGATAGACACATATGATTTCCCAGAGCCACAAGCATGTGAGGTGCTCTTTCAAAACTTCATCACCCATGCAGTTCCGGTATCGCCTGTTGAGATCGCATACGAAATTCCCTCGATCAGACAGAAGTTCGAAACCTCGCCTAGAACCCTCAACTCTTCTGAACTTTTCCTTGTTGACACTATTCTGCTCATTGGCTCCACCATCCAATGCCAAATTTGTCATATCCAAAATGTAGACAACACGAAGTGGACAATGATACAGACCCAGATGATGCTCAAGACCTTACGGATGTATCAACAAACAAGTTTGGCTTACTCGGGGGATGCACTCGTATACATAAAGGGTGTTATGCTACTGTGCTGGCAAATTGAAAACTCTTCAGTTCCTCAATTGGCTTATCTGCTGTTATCGACCGCGGTGCGCTTGGCACAGGAGATGAGCCTACATCTAAGAGAGGCCTACGACAAGATTTCTGATGCGGCAGAAAAGCTGAAACGTCATACACTTTGGATTAACCTATACCGCTTCGATATTTATCTATCAACTCGTACCGGTAAGCCATCATCTATCCACGATGGCGATACGAACTCCTTACAAGACTGGGACTTTTATCAATACATTGAAGCTCAAGAACAGAGTGTCGCTCCGGGTTTGAAAGATAATACATCGGCCAAAGAATCAAAACAGTTTTTGCCAGCGTTGCGACCAGCATTAGCAGCGTTTTGCTCGGAGTCGAGAGAAGGTCTCAATTTTGCTTTAGAGTTTTATGAGCTGCACCTTGCTCGACACTCAAGAAACTGCTATCGCCATCTCTTAAGTTGTAAAGCGCTGGCGGAAAACGACTACAATTGTAGATCGATGCTAGCGCAAAAATTGAATCTAGAACTGGACGAGTGGGTGGCAATGCTACCGGCATTCATGAGACCATCTGGACAGGTTGAAAATTTGAAAAGTCTTGACAGTTTGCTAAATTCGATGCCAGAAAGGTCCAAGACAAATTCACCCTGGTCTTTTATCGAGGCGTCGCCTGCAAGTGTAAAGCTTAAAATTCTCATAATGCACATGGAGTATTATTTGAACCTTCTATACACGAATTGTGTGTTGAGCAGGATCCCATGGCAAACTGAGTCTGACGGCCCGCCCCCAGGATCCAAGGGTCTCGAAAATGACGAAAAGTGTACGTTTGCAGCTAGAATGATGGTGAAAGTAGCCGGCCTTGTTGTATCCTCAACCAACCCGAACATTTCCCTGTGTGGTAATACGTTATATGCGTTTTTAAGCGGGTTCCTAAATCTTTTCTATCGCTGCGTTGAAGCCCCCAAATCGGGCAAGGAAGATTTGCAACTGCTATATGACACAACAATGCTGTTGGTCGAGACAGCTAAGCGGCAAAGAAATGGTTACTCATTGAAATGGACTGTCATTGCATTCGTGGCGCTGAGTTTGATGAAACTAGGTTCCACAACGTACCGAACCGAAACGAATGATTACAGCCTGCCTATCAAAGACGAGGTCATCAAAAGTGAACTGAAAGCACTCCAGGGTGTGCTAGCAACTCAACCGCAAGAGACGCTTGTTCACCTGCGTAAGATAGATGAAATGCGGAATAACTTGAGACCCCCGAGTAGAGCACCTGACGCGTTGAAAGATATTTCAACAACTAGTCCTTCCCAAAGAATCGACAATTGGCTTGGCGACCAGAGCGTAGCTTTGGGTTACAAAAATTTCGAACAAAATGTGCCAGACGGCAATCTCACGCCGTCATTTGCCCCCCCATTGGCGGACTTGCCTAGTTTTCCTTTCCAGGGCAACATTGCAGAAGAGGTTCCATTAGACTTGCCGGACACAGATTTCCTGGACCAGTTCTTTCGTATGGACGACCCATCGCTGGACAAAACATCTATTTTCCGTTTTTGACGCTATAAAAATACTATAAAGTGTAGGAGCGCAAGCCCGCACGAGCTTACAGGCTCGCAGATCTACCAGGAATTCAACCGCCCGTTTTACCTTGTCGTATATTCTGCTGCTCACGCACGACTTTTTGCAGCTGCTCATCGTTTTTGAAATCCTGGCGCCAATTGCAGGTGGGGCAGACAAGCTGCTTACCCATAAAAATGGGAAAGACCGGAATGAACCAAATGGCTATGAATTCTCTTCTTTTGACGGGGTGCACATTGAAGTTGTGACAGTTGGGACAGTAAAGTGAACCGTACTGGGTGGACTGGTCATATTGTTTGTCCCAGTCCTTTTTCCCGCAAACTATGGGAACGAAAGACATGATTTAGGGCGATTATAGCTGAACGATGTGTTGAAGCGAGTTCCTGTATGTGGGTGGAGTTCTAGAAGCAAGGAATCCTTTTACTACATTCCATATGTATGGCCTTCAAGGGTTTTTGCTCAGGAAAGCTTCTGCATCTCGTAATTAATGAGCTCGTCGAAATGTCAGGTTCGGATAAGACGATATGGCTCTGAGGATCTAGAGAGTTCGAAAGGCGGGAACTGCTCAAAAACTGTGAGGGTCTTGCAATTTGATGCAGCATAAGCGATGGAATTTTTGATGATGACCAGCAAGACATACCGATTCTCTGAATGATGCAGCGTCCAAAGTGAGCTATGCGCTCATTTATATCTGGTGACGAGCAAATTGATCGAAGAACAAACATCGACCACGAGCGTATGCTGTTAATTTCAGCTCGATGGTTGGCGTTCTCAAAAGATTAAGTCAATCGTTACTGACCAAAAAGTGATAATATCAAGCGGTGAAAAACGCTTGATGCAAAAATATTTCGACGCTGGAGATTCTTTTCCGCCCGGGATTATGACTGACACCTTTTGGCTGCAAGGCCGCTTGGAAATCTTATCCTGATATCGTCTCAACCCCGGTCTCTTTTCCTTTTAACGTTGCTTGCAATAGCTCGTGTTTCTCACTTTGACAGACTTCCCCCGCACTTAAGGCGAAAGCTTCCCGAATATCGACATCATTCCATACTATACTGTCGTCGCTTTCCATCAAACGCACTTGATTCATTCCATCGGCTAGAATCGACCTTTAGGCTCATCCCAACATCACTTTACCTGCATTTTCAACATGAAAGTGCTTCAGGGTTCACTAGTTACACGGCTACATGCTAACTTCCAATTTGATGAAAAGACAAAACAACAAATGCCAGTTCAATCGAGTGTAATCGACCCTCCGCGTTTAAGACCCTTCCACTTATGGCTCTTGTCTTGGAATCCAGATTCGCGGTTACTCGTCTATCTTCTAAACGCAGAGTGCCCCGAACAAATTTGAACAACTCGAAATGCCAAGCAAAATCCTCTAACCCATTCTCTACCCGTTCATCTGGTCTTACCCTCACCGTCGATTGTCTCTTTCCCTCTGTCATATGATCGCCGGTTTGTTCTCCAGGGAGGCCAGATAATAAATTCGAAGCCGGGTTACCGTTCTCCAGATTTCTGACTATAAATAAAGTCATTCTGTCAACAGCTCCAATCTCCCGGATTTTCAACCAAAGCACACCGTACTCGCCAAATTGAACCCATTTTCCAAGTTTTGGTTGTGTTTTTGTATTATTCAGCGATACTTGAGGTTTCGCGAGATAAAAGCGCTTTGAGAGCTCTCAAAAAGCTGCTTTTTTGATAGGCCTTTCAGTAGTGTCAGTGCTTTGGAACAAACGACACAGATATTGCAAAAGAAGATCGGTTTCGGTCTCTTTTTTCCGCTAGATTCTATTGAAGCACGTATATTTTGAGCGTTAGCGGATACAGTGGAACAATTTCGATAAATTTTGTGGGGGAGTACTTTTTTGTCCCTATCCTTACATTTAATATCCTACGGCTGTTTACAACTCGGCCAGAAGAATTTGGCGGGTGATTTGATTTTTGCCATCGGTCAACTACTGTTGAGGTTCGGCATTGTCTGCCCTCTCTTGGCCTTCTGCTCTCGAGCGACAAAGGTTTCGCTCGTGACAAATTCGAAAAAATCTGCAGTTCAATCTCTCTAGAGCGCCAGGTTGCATTGGTGCAAGGCAGGATGCTTTCCACTGATCTTGAGGATACTCAAGGTTTCGAGCCTAGACCATCTTTTCGTCATAAAAGAGCTTTTTCCGGCCCAAGTATACTGACGCCTTCGTCGACTGTCGTAAGCCACAACAATCCAACACAGTCACCGCTACAAGCTGAGCATGTTTTGCATGATGTAGCTGAACATACGGAGCCCATGGAGCCGCAATTTAACCTTCATTACCCTATGGCGACAGCCACTAGGGCACCATTTTCGTACGAGCGTCCCTACACCGCTCAACTGTTTTCTTTCGCAGCAGATTCGCCCAGCTCGATGTACCACGCAGATATCTACGGAGCTGGGCTGGAGAGTCGTTCCTCGAGCTCCAGTCAATTTCAAGAGCATCAAAACGGTTCGATGTTTCCCACGGTGAAATCTGAATCATCGTGGCAAGTTCACTCAAAACGCGAAGCCTTGTACCGTACGCCAGTGGAGACCGGCCAAGCACCTTTCCAGCAGGGCTCTCCAGATTTTGGCGCTTGCAGCATCCCAGAAGTGGTTCAGAATGCAACGCTACCGGAACATCCAGTGGACAGCTACTATCAACACACTTCTGTGGGATTCTCCCAGCGTGGAGATGACAATTGGGATTTAGGTATAGCTGACCGCTTGCAGGAGGATTACCATGGATCTAACGAGAGAAGGTGCAAAACTGCTGAAAACTTGGTGGCAGACTTCAGGCGAGAGGGTGATTTTGCGGATGAGGAGGCAGATAACAGTGACGGAGAGCGTCAAAACTTGGTTCCTTTCCAGAAAAGATTTTTTGCAACCAGGGATCCATCCTCTGGCGGTTTACCCCCGCATACATCTCAAGGATTGTATGGTAACTGTGGAATTTCGAACGGTAGGAGAGTTTCTGACTCACGATTGTCGGCCCAGGGACTAGCGGAAGTATTGAATTTAAACTCTGCAGAAGAGGCTTTGCGACGCGAACGCTTCATTCTGAACATTTTCGAGCGGGAACTTCACTACCCCCTCGGCTACAAGACGTGGGTACGTGACACTTCTAAAGAGTATCGTACGCAGTTGCTGGACCAATTGCATCGGCGCGTTATCCAAACGTATCCGGAGTACGATAAGTCTGTGCTCGAGACTATAATACGAAGAGCTACTTATTATATGATGCAGAGTCGATTAAGAAGGGAAAGACGAGCTAGGGCGAAACAAAAGAGAGACCAGAATGGGAATAAAAATGGGTTGAAGGACACAGTTGTAGAGGATAATATTGAATTGGGATTTGAGCATCCGAAGGGCTATGCAGGACCTGCTTTCGTGATGTGAATAGGTGTGGTGCTGATTTAATGGACATGTAGTGTGATTGACGATGTGAGAAACATATGTGTAGTAAGTTTTTAATTTTTAGTTGCCTATGAGGCGGGCCTTGAAGAAATAAGTTATTGAATTGATGCCTAATAATTTACTATTACTGTGAGTGCTCGAGGCAGATGCCTACTTGTGAACTATGAAGAAACAAACATTATATGAGGAAGGCATACGACACACGAGCTGTCCCGCATTGTGAGGTTGAGCTGCACAGTTCAGTATTATTGAAAGAAATGAAATCAAAGTAGAAAGAATCTTTGAGCTAATGTACATATGGTATGGGTTCGACAAAAACTAAGAAGTCCGTTGCTCGAGCGAGATTCTCGATGCAAGTAACATGGTGCTTTCCTAGCCACCCCCCCTGGTGCCGCCCAGCGGGGTTCTTTTCCTTAATTTTTGGGTAAGAGGGGGGGCCGTAAGCAACTGGAGCTAATTTTCGTATTTTTGGTTTTTTTGGGTTTGCTTGCCTCAAAACTTGGTGAAGGAACCCTTCTTACGGTTTTTGTTCAGTTTTTTGTTACGCTTGTAGTTGTGGTGCCTGGCGTCTCTCCAGCCCGAGGTGCTGGCCGATTTGGTCGCTTGGCCTTCCTGTTCCATCTGGTCGATTTCCAGGGCCTTTTTGGCGTCTTCGTCGTTTTTCAACCCTGTGTTCTTGCGCTTCAACTCCTCTAGTCGTTGTTTTATCAGGTCCTCTTTCATCTTGTTTGCAATTCGGCTTGCACGGGCGTCTGCATCTACCTGAAATACATTTTTACGCTTGATAGATTTCGCTTTTAGGTGCGACTTGGCACGTAGAGATTTAGCCATGATCTGTTGGTCTTGATGGATCTGATAAGTCTTGTTTCTCTTCGAGCTCTTCGAGATGAGATGCGATGAGATGCGATGAGATGAGATGAGATGAGATGAGATGAGCTCTGGTAAAATTTTTGGCAAGTTTTTCTTAATTAGTAAATACACTCAGTAAATCTGATCATGTGATAGAGCAGTCACAACCGAACTACTTTTGAAAGCCAAACACCCATACATCCATGAATCTGTGAAACTTTTTCCACCTTTTCAAAAATCCTGAAAAATATTAAACTTTATCTTTTTTGCGTCTATTGCAAATTGTGAGTGGGTGAGCCAGTATTCCCCCAAAGGGCTTACTCCGCTCCAGGCAGAGGTCTCCTAGGCCGCTAGGCAGAATCCCCAGCAAGGCTAGACAGAGTTGCTAGACGGAGAAGGCGGCTCTCCAGCCTAAACCGCTCGGCTGGCGATGACTCTCGCCGTAACCCTTTGATGAAAGAAACAGTAGAGTTGGGTTAATAATTTGGCAAATCTTGAAATCCAGCATTTCGTTCGATTCGTCTAGTGGAAACCAAAGACAAAATGTATGTGATAGATGGCTATAGGGGGATGTTCATTGTCAAGAACAAGAGCGTTTCGCAGCGGACGCAGAAAACCAGGCTTTCCAAGCGGTTCAAAATGAGTCCTATTGAGTGAGAAACGGAGATGATCATTGAAATATGTGTGTGTTTGTTTTCACATTGATGTTGATAACATTTCTCCAGTTACTGGAGAGTGATTACTGGTAGCGCACCGCTCACTTCCCTTGCGCTCTTAGAACACCCCCACTTGCTTCACGACTTTATGGACCAATCTTTTACTAACTTTGTTATTGCTACAGGGCTAACCTACGCACTCAAAAGAGACTTGCCGCTTCTGTTGCCGGTGTCGGTAAGAGAAAGATCTGGATGGACCCATCTGAGTCCTCTGAGATCGCTCAAGCCAACTCCAGAAACGCCATCAGAAAGTTGGTCAAGAACGGTACCATTGTGACCAAGCCAACCAGAATGCACTCTAGATCCAGAACTAGAATGATGGCTGAATCCAAGAGAAACGGTCGTCACGGCGGTTACGGTAAGAGAAAGGGTACCAAGGAGGCCCGTTTGCCATCCCAAGTCGTCTGGATCAGAAGATTGCGTGTCTTGAGAAGACTTTTGAGCAAGTACCGTGACGCTGGTAAGATCGACAAGCATCTATACCACTCTTTGTACAAGGCTGCCAAGGGTAACACTTTCAAGCACAAGAGAGCCCTTGTTGAACACATCATCCAAGCCAAGGCCGATGCTCAACGTGAGAAGGCTTTGAAGGAAGAGGCCGACGCCAGAAGATTGAGAAACAGAGCCGCTCGTGAGAGAAGAGCCCAGAGAGTCAACGAGAAGAGAGAAGCTTTGTTGAAGGAAGATGCTTAAATAGCTTTTAACACTCGCAATAAAATGCCACCCCACTCAAGTTTTAATACATCCTCCCTTCTCGACTCATAAACCAAATGATTTCCTGCGTTCTCCTTGTTCACCCAAAGAGTTTCCAGCATTTCTAATCCGGCGGAAAGAGGCTTGTTTTGTCCTTAGAATATCATTTTCTGTAACCAACCTTATGTAGTATAAACCAAACGGTTTTTCTCGGTGAAATGTTCTTTACAGCACTACAATCAATCAATCCACAACATGCCTTCAATGTGGCTTTACTATATTACAGTCTATAAAAAGTGTCCTTAGAAAAGACCATCAATCTCTCCGTCTTCGTCCACTTCAACGTTCATGTAACCTGCGTAGGTCGACAATCCTGGAATAGTTTGAATCTCAGCGGCCAAGGCGTACAGGTATCCAGCACCAATTGAAGCTCTAACGTCTCTAATTGGGAATTTGAAGCCAGTAGGAACATTCTTTAGCGCCGGGTCGTGCGATAAGGAGTACTGCGTCTTGGCAATGCAAATTGGCAAGTTACCAAAACCTTGTTGTTCGTACATGTCAATTTTTTGCTGCGCTAGGGGAGAAATCTCGACCTCAGCACCCCCGTACATCTTCTGAACAATTGTAGTCAACTTTTGTTCGACTGATTGATCAGTGTCGTAGAGAAATTTAAAATCGGCGCGCTCTTTGCTGGCCTGAACAACAGCTTTCGCGAGTTCAACGGCACCTTGACCACCCTCAGCCCAATGGGTGGTGGCGACTGCGTCGTACGCGCCAGCTTCTTTGGCTGCTTTACGGATTGCTTCAACCTCGGCATCTGTGTCGGACTCGAACTTGTTGATAGCGACAACAACAGGGACTCCAAACTGCTTGGCGTTAGAGATTTGTTTGCACAAGTTTGCTACACCCTTAGCAACGAGGTCAACATTTTCTTCAGTGTACTCGACAGGCAGAGACTGTCCGGGTTTGACATCTGGCGCACCACCATGTAGTTTCAAAGCTCTCACGGTCGCAACTAACACGACTGTGTCTGGGGTAAGCCCAGAAGAGCGACATTTGATGTTGAAGAAACGCTCACCACCCATAGTAAAATCGAAACCTGCCTCGGTGACGACGTATCCACTTTCGACGTCAGATCCACTATTCTTGGGTTTACCCATCAATTTTAGTGCAACTCTATCGGCTATAACAGAGGATGCACCAATCGAGATATTTGCAAATGGGCCCGCGTGCACCATGACCGGGGTACCCTCCAAAGACTGCATCAGATTTGGTTTGATAGCATCTTTCAACAAAGCAGTAACTGCACCCGCACAGTCCACATCTTCGGCTGTAATTGGCTCACCGGATTTGTTCGCAGCAACGACCATGTTACCAACTCTACGCCTCATGTCTTTCAAGTCTCTCGACAGGGCAAGGATAGCCATAAGTTCAGACGCAACTGTGATATCAAAACCAGTGGACCTTGTGAACCCTTTTTCAGTTGCTGCTTGGCCCACTGTGACCTGACGTAGCATACGGTCATTAACATCGACAACTCTCTTGATTGTAATAGTTTCAGGGTCGATATTCAAACGAGCAAACTTGTTGATCTCATCCGCTGTTAGGTCATCAGGATTGGTGTGTGAGATACCAAGCTTTTCCAGGCGCTTCAGCATAGACTTCGTGAAAGTACGGGTGCCTTTTTTTTTGGGCACAAGTCTGTTGTAAAATGTGCCATCCTTCTTCTGAGTGGACTCATGAAACATACGTGTATCGATGGCAGCAGCTAGCAGGTTATTAGCTGCAGAGATGGCATGGATGTCACCTGTGAGATGCATATTGAACTCGTCCATTGGAATAACTTGGGCATACCCACCACCGGCAGCACCGCCTTTTACACCAAACGTGGGGCCCATTGACGGCTGACGCACGTTAGCAACCGAGGCCTTCCCCAAGTGAGCTGTCAGCGCCTGCACTATACCCATTGTTGTAGTAGACTTACCTTCTCCTAGCGGTGTTGGGGTGATACCAGCGACCAAGACATATTTACCATTTTCACGATCTTCCAAGCGGTTGATAATCGATGGAGAGACCTTAGCCTTGTAATGGCCAAAAAGTTCAAGCTCGTTGGAGTGGATTCCGAGCTCTGCAGCTACTGTGCTAATTGGTTTAGGTGTTTGCGCCCTTGAAATGGCGATATCGGAGGGCACAGGGTTGAGAAGTTTTAGTGGCAGAGGCGAAATGGCGGGCATCTTATTAGCCTCTGCAAGTTGTCTTTCAGCCGCTAGTAGTACATTCTGGACTAGCATTGCGACAGTCATTGGGCCAACCCCACCGGGGACAGGTGTGATGAAAGACGCTTTGTCCTTGGCAGATTCAAATTCAACGTCACCGACCAATTTTTGACCCGATTTTTTAGATGAGTCTGGAATATAGTTGATGCCGACATCGATGACAACAGCACCATCCTTGAGCCATTCTCCTTTGACGTAGTTGGCTCTGCCCAAAGCAGCTACCACAATATCCGCCTGTGAAAGGATTCCAGGCAGGTTGGTAGTGCTACTGTGACAAACAGTGACGGTGGCATCCAAGTTTCTCAACAATGACGAAACAGGAGTACCGACAATGTCAGAACGGCCCAATACCACAGCATTTTTGCCTCGGATATCAAGGCCAGCCTCTTTCAATAGCCTGATACATCCGTTTGGGGTGCATGGAATGAACAAAGGCTCACCTCCCTTTTTGGCCAGCTCTCCAGCGTTGTAACGATGGAAACCGTCCACGTCCTTGGAAGGGACAACGGAATTAGTGATTTTAGTTTCGTCTAAATGTTTAGGTAACGGTAGCTGGATCAAAAGACCATGAACTGAGTCGTCCTGGTTGACAGCTTCGATCTTATTGAGCACTTCTGCCTCTGAAATGTTCTCTGGCAGCTTTTCGACGTCACAATGCACTCCGCTTTCTTTGGACGCTTTTAACTTCATGCGGACATATGCAGTAGAGTCAGGTCTAGCACCGATTTGAAAAATCTTCAAAGTGGGCTTGAAAGTGGGAATTTGGGTCCGAATCTGTTCAATCTTTATGAGAGCGTCATCTCTGATGCTTTTGGCGATTTTAGTACCAGAGAGTGTGTGATAAAACGATTGTGAAGGTGTAGTCGATTTATTCAACGATAGCACTGTAATTGACCTAAAACGAGGGTTATAGAGGCGTCTCAAAGAGCCTCGTTGGATGGCACGGGACAACATCAAGAAAGCACGGCAATGGTACGTTTCTTCGGGGTCGAGTGTGGATTCGAAAGCTCAGCTCCAAATTGTGCATCGACCAGATTGTCAAGCGTCTAATATACCATCTCGAATGAAAAGAAAGTATTGGCATCTGAAATTTGACGTCACGTGGCAGCTGGTCGAGTCAAAAAAAAACCTCGAAGGAGTGAAATGAGCATGAGTCAATGAGCAGATGATGCGCGTTGGGACGTAAATGCATGGCGATAGTATCGATAAGAGTTGCAAGCTTTACTCTCTTGGGTTAGTCGGTCTTCGGTACTCGTTTTCGGAGTTAGGCAAAACTCTGCAAATAGGCTTTTGAACGACAGAGTGAACCATCCATTGGCCTCCGTTCGGTTCCCCATGCATATCTTTCAAAGAATTCAAAAAAAAGAGACTGGAAAAGACAGGATTTGAGGGAATCTGTTGATATGTGAAAGTCGTCATCAGGTAGGGTTCCTTTTCAACAACGTTCATCTTTGCTTGGAAGGTTTCGACATTCCGAAAACATTGTAAACAGGCAAAAAGAGATCTGGTCTCGCCCGAAATGTGTGATATGGAATGTTCATTGCAGATGGGAATCAATTTCACCGATGTGGGAATGTTAATATGCAACGACCCCGCAAAAATGCAGATTAGGAGTTAATCATAATTTATCTTGGTTCTCGCATCGAGCACTGATAGAGATATACGATACAGCTCCGGGTTTGTTGAGTGACATTGCTTTATGATAGGACACGACTTTCTTTACCTTAAATAGTCGATAATTCACCGGAAACAGATCATAAGGCGACAACTAGTATACCAAAAGTGCTAAGCCATTTTCCGGAGCGCACGAGATTGTGGTGTTGGTGAAAATCTCTGTTTCCCTGGTCTAAAGGTCGATAAAATGGTTCTAAAACCTACGAGTTTGTAGTGATGACAGTTTAAATCCATATGATTATATCTATAATATTTAATTTGAGATCAAAGCTTCCACGTATAAAGTGATGTTCTACTTTCAAATACTGTCAAGACAGGAATTCTACTGCTCTGGTTGGCAAAATTCCTTGCGTGAGATGGGTTCAAAAAAACCTCAATCTTTACTTTGTATGCTTTACACTCTTATCCGCGCCTCTTTTTATCTTCATGTCTTTTGAATACCTTTAGAAAATCTATTTCGTTACCTATGTGAATTTCACAATTTCACAATTTCACAATTTCACAATTTTACAATTCCACAACATCTGAACATCATAATGCCTCGAAGAAGTCCGCACAATGTGTGCTTTTGACTAGTTCTTATGTTCTTCCCAAAATTGTCCTGTCAATTTTTATGCCCCATGACTCAGGCGATGTCGCCGGATGGACCACTATCGGAGCTGTGGTCGCTCGCGCTGGTGTGTATGGAGGCTCTTGAGTGACGGTCGGCGTTTGAACGCTGTAGTGAACGTCTTTGCAAGTCGACATATGCTTGATCGGGCGGCCTTGCGGCCGTGGGAGGAATAATCGAATGCAGATCGTAGCGCGTGTATTCCACGTGATCCGGCTCCACCATATCGGCAGAAGCAGGAGGAGGAGGGCCATACAACTGCTGTTGTCCTGTGTACATGGTGTCAATGAGCTGGCGCTGTCTGGCGGCCACTTGCTGCGCGGCCAAAAGGGTCTGCTGGTTGACGGTTTCCTCCGGATGAGCCGACCCAGGGCTGTTGTGCTGATACGTGTAGTCGTGCATGTTGACAGGAACACATTTGTAAGAGCGTGAATTTCCATACACTCTGCGGGCGTAGTCCAAAGGCGTTATGGCCTCTGGCATTGTAGCGGTTCTCATGCCACCTTCAGTATTTCGCAATACGCCGTATCCGGTCACGTGGTCAGGCGAAATGATATGTGGACTATTGTGTGTTGCGGTCGTCTTTAAAGGTAGCCTTTCTGGCACCATTTTCGGGTTGCCAAGGCTGATACCAACCATGCCTTTTTGAGACGGCGAGGACGACGAAGCGTTGGAAACCGCACCACTGGACACACAGGAGTCGCCGAACGATCGCAGCGGTGCAGGACCATTGCCGACGTCCTCTATGATGTCCATGAACACTTTTTGGAAAATACGCTCGTTTTCGGAGCTTTGAGAGGCGCCTTCTTCGATAAGCTGCAGCAGTTCTGTTTCGTACGGCGTGACCGGCGATCCGTTCTGCAGTTTATTAAGTATGGATTTCTTCCATACCTGGATATGCGATGAGATTTGTTTCTTGGCACGGTACTCGCCCAGATTGTGGTGGATGTAGAGCGAGATGAGCTCGTTGCGGCCGTAGTTGCGTTTGTTGAGTTTGATCTTGGCGGTGCCCTTTTTTGGGATGACTCGCAGCGCGGCCAAAAAGGCGTTTTCCACGGGCACGGACCAAATATCGGTGCTGGAAAGAGCTGCTGCTGCTGCTGCAGACGAGGCGGCAGAGGAGGAGGAGGAGGCGGACGGCACGATGACGGGTGGTGGTGCCAGGGGCATGTGGGACGTGAAACGGGTTGCCGAGGCGGTTGCGATGTTGGTTAGGGGCATGGGCTCTCCCAGCCCCGTATTCACGAGCGTGGGGCCTGTGTGTGTGTTTCTGGCGTAGTCAGAAACATCGTTGTCGTTGTCGTTGTCATTGTCATCGTCATCGTCGTGATCGTGGCTGTTGCCTTCTTCGTCATCATCATCATCATCGTCATCATCATCTATACCTTCTTGGTCCATATCATCATCATCATCATCATTATTATTATTATTATTATTATTGTTGTTGTTGTCGTTCTGTACGTTCTGATCATTGTGGACGGTGTGCCGTATATGACGATTCTGATCGTCAGCCCAGGCCCCACGTGCTTGTCGCGTGACCTCGTCATCTTCGTAGTCCATGATGTCGATCACGTGTTCCGGCATTTCCGCCTCGCCCACGTAAACGTCAAAAATCCTTGTTGTCGTTGCAGACGGGGGCAACGGTGGTGCCGTATTGTGTGTATTAGCGTCCTTATTGTTCATTGTATACATCGGAAAAGAGAGAGAGAGAGAGAGAGAGAGATACAGATACAGACAGAAATACCAGATTATACCGACGAAGCTGAACAATCGATCGATCAATCGTATCTATGTGTATATGTGTGTTAAAATGTCCGAGAGTTTCACTTGAACGTAATTTTTCCCTTGTATGTGCGTTCTTCTCGCTCTTCTTGTTCTTCTTGTTCTTCTTGTTCTTACTGTTCTTCCTGTTCTCGTTCTCGTTGGCTGCCTCTGTCACTTCCACTAGTGCCTTCTAGCTATATTACCCTTCTCTTTCTACTATTCTGCTATGTGTCTCGCACATAACGCGAAACTATAAAAATCTCTCACCTATATATATATATATATGGATATGGATATGTATGCAGTACGCTTTCGCTGTTCACAATGTGCCTGTTGTGTTCCTACCGGCTCAGTCTGGTTCTATTATTTCGCTCTGCCGGGCTTTTGGCCTGGGCAAACCGTTTGATCTGGGACACGCTGCACTGCGCTAGGCTAGGCTACGCTAGGCTACGCTAGGGTACACTATTTACAGAAAATTATACGCATGTTAAAAAGACGCTGAATAAACGACCGGGCTTGCCAGCTTCTAAGCGCTGCTGCTGCTGCTGCTGCTATTGTTGCTGCTGCTGCTATTATTCTAGACCATGTAGTAGTAGTAGTAGTAGTAGTGGTGTTCTCGCTGTTACCAGTGCTACTACATAGAGTTGTATAATTTGTAACGATGTGTTTAGCGTCGTAGAGCGGTATGTTTCAGATCATGTACGCGAAACACCGGTCATGCAGAGAATGTGTTTCAGATTCGAGGGGTAGTTTGGCGGTGGGAGTGACTTGCTTAGAACAGGACGGGGAGAAGATGAAACACAAATTGTTTTTGTGTTTGTGTTTGTGATTTTTCTCGATCTCCTGCCGTTTTGGGAGGTGAGGCGGGGAGTGTGCGGGATGGGTTTCCCTTTTTGTGTAAGTGTGTTTTTTGAGTTTTTTTTTTCTGTCCGTCTTTACGTTAGAACGACGACGGGGAGGACGGAAGGGAAACAAAAAAGGGGAAGAATCTGGGTGTGAAAAAAATTTACCCGACTGAGATTAGGTAAGCGAAGGGTGGGTGTGTGGGTGGACAGAAGTTGTGTTTTGTTAGGTAGGTAGGTAGGTAAGGGAGGTTTTTTTTGTTAAAAAAAAAAAAAGATAAAATAAAATAAGTCTCATCTTCTACGAGATAAGAAGATGTCACGTGGGTTCGACTAAATCAAATTAAAGGGCTTTCCCTAGTATTCGAAAAGTACCTGATTTTCAACGGGTACCCAAATTGGGACCCATATTGGGATCCGTTCCGTATATAATTACGACCCGTTTGGGGATGCACTTCTAGGTTGTCCAAATTAACCTGGTGTACATCACCGCTATAAACGCTTTCGATCAAACACTTTAGTCGCTGAGATAGCTTGCATAATCGTCGACAGAGGCAAACACGGGCAGAGCCTTGAGCTTTTTGCGTGACATGCGGCCCGAAGAGTCCTTGTCCTTCCCAAGCTGCTTTGTTTGATCTTGTTCTTGTTCTTGTTCTTGTTCTTGTTGGACGTCGCTGTCGCTGTCGCTATCACTGCCACTATCGCTTTGGAACGCCTTGGCCAGTGCCTCGTCATCGCTATCGTCGTCGTCGCTGAGGTCCGCGTCACGTGTGCGCTTCTTGGCGTTAACACTACTGTCGTCTGCAAAGCTGTAGAATACATCCTCTTCTTCTTCTTCTTCTTCTTCTTTCTCAGCTTCCGCCTCGGCTCCTTCCGCCTCGGCTCCTTCCTCCTCCTCCTCATCGCTCGCCTCTGACATCGACATCGCCTCCAAATCGTCCATCGACTCATCGTCGTCACTATCGTCCTCCACTTCTGGCCGAGATTTCACCAATGCGTCCCAAACTTCGTCCTCATCCAGATCGCTGCCCTCGTCAAACTCGTGGCTCGCGCCAGAACCCTTGCCCTTTTCTGCACGCTTGATGGCACTCTGCTTCGTGCTGAAGTACTGGTGGAAGAAACGCTCGTCAGGACTCACCTGGTCGGCTTTCTTAGCGAGCCAATCCTGTGTGTTGGCGGGCACAGCATCGAGCCCCGTAGCGCGAGCATCCGAAGCTCGCACAATCAGCGATCCCGTGTGCGATCCGCCCAACGGCTGCATGATCGATGAACCGCGCGTTGCAGGCTTCTGCTTAGCATTGCGGTACACGAATCGATCCAAGAAATGTGCCAAAGTGTATAGGCCCAGATCCGGTTTCGTCACCTCATCGGAGCTCGTCAAAAACGCCTCCGCATACGTCTGCACTGTTGGGTGGTAATGGTTCAAGAAATGGCGCATTTCCCATGCAGATGAGTGGTCCGCGTTGGCAAATTTAGGATCTCTTTTGCCGCTATCATATGTCCTCTGTCTCGAGGAATCAGTTTTCCCATCCTCTTCTTCCTCAGAAGCGTATTCGGCGTCGGCAGGGGTGTTGGTGAATAGGTTCTTGATCTGCGGAACAGCCTTGCCTAGTTGTAGCAGTAGAAACAACATACCCGCCAAAGCACCCACGTTAAGCCAGCTCGAACACACTTGCAAGATTCTTTTCACAAACGCTTCCACACGAGCTACATTGCTATCATGTTTCAATGATTTGTAAAGCAAGTTCATGTAAATTCCCTGCTTCGACGAAGTTACTAAACGTGCGTCCAGTAAACTCTCGTAAAGTGTACGGTAGTATCTGTCATCATTTAGCTCCGCTTTCAGTGTGACTTGGTGGATCAGTACCAAGGCTTGAACAGCGGTGTTGAAGTTCGAAGAGTGTGTGATTTTGAATAAAGTGTCCAGATGCGCTTCGTAAACACTAGCAGGCATATTCGAGAACGGCAAAGCTCTGTTTATGCCTGTGAGAATGGCAGAAAATAGTTTAGAGTTCTTCTCATCCACAACTTCCTTCTCTGTCTTGTCATTCTTCACCGACTTCCCACCCTTTTTACCGCGCTTAAAATTCTTCTTGCGCTTGTTTTCGTAGCTTGCCTGCTTGTTTTTGGGAGCATGGTCCCCACCTTCCGCGTTTTCAGAATCCGTAGACAGCAAAAACTTTTCGAACAAGGTGAAATAAGTCTTGATCAATTGATTGGCAATCTTATCCTCTGACCTTTTCAAAATCGTTTGATTCAGCGTCAGGACCGAATAATACGTCGTATGGTAATCCGCACTTGGCCTCAAGGCCACATCAACGGTGGCATCAATTACAATTGACTTCATGTTTGGGTGAGCCTGTTCTAGTTTCAGCAATTGGAAAGAGGTCTTGGACGATACTTTATTGTCGATATCACCCAATTTGTTAACCCCCAGCCTTAGTAGATTGAACTCTTGCTCGGGCTTGGCAGTGAGCAAATCAAAGATATGCGAAAGCACTTGCATGCGCACATGAATGATAGGATCATGCGACAACCTTTCCATTACTTGCAAAACTTGAAAGAAAAGAGTCTTCAAATAATCTTCAAAGTAGAAAATGGCAAGCGTTCTCTTGTTGAGCATCATCGAAAGGTTCTGATTTTTGAAGAACTTTAATTTCCTGTCGGGAAGTAAGCCATTCAGCAGAAGATCTTTTAGAGAGTTCAAACTTTGCAAAGCGGAGTTTCTGGATTTCTTTCCACAGTAAGAGATGAGCGTATCTAAGGACTTCGTATTATGCAAAGGTGACTCCTGGATCAACAACGTCAGTGCAGAAATTTTATCGTTGAGGGTACCGTCGCTCAAAATCTGAGACATAAACTTTCTCTGCGAGGAGTTTTTTGTAAACTCGTCGTAGTAAAGAGTGTTGTCTGCCTCAAGCGCTTGCTTTGCACGCTGGTATAAGGTTTCGATTTTGTCCGCCGATAAAGGTTCATTTTGAGCGTTTGCCTGAGGATCCAGTGGAATTTCGTGCCATACCGCGTCTGAAGGTACAAGCAGTTTGTCTGAGGTCACTAAGTGGGTTTGCGAAATCAAGTCTTTGTCTTCCTTTTTTTCTTCGGCGGTTTCAGCATCTGAGTCTTGATTAAGAAAAGGACCCTCCTCATCGAATGACTTGTCGTCATCTGACAGTTCGGGTCCTTCGGTCATTTCAGACTCAACGCCTTTGACAAGTTCTGGTATCGACTCTGATTCACTATCCTCCTCCTCTTCTTCTTCCACTTCTTCTTCTTCCTCTTCTTCTTCTTCCTCTTCTTCTTCTTCCTCTTCTTCTTCTTCCTCTTCTTCTTCTTCTTCTTGTTCATCCTCCTCTGCTTCTTCCGCATCCTGAGGAGGAGCAACAGCATCAATACCACTGCTCTTCAAAAACTGTTTGAACTCGTCATCAAACTCTTTATCTTTGCCCTGCTTTGTGCTGCCAAACTCCTGTTCACTCAAATCATCATCATCTGATAGCCCACTGATCAAATTCAAGTCCTTTTCAGAAGCGCCCAACGCCAAAGCTTCGCGACGAATAGCTTCCTTTTCAGCATTTTTCTCCTTAGAGTCTACTTTCGCCACTGGTTTGCCCTCTTCCGATCTCTGTGCATGTTTTCCAGAGTCCTTTTTGCTCGATTTCGATGGCTTCTTCTTGTTGTCCTTCATTTTGGAAGCCACCTTGTGCTTTAGGCTCGAAAGATCCAAACCGTTGCCGACCATGCTATGTGTTCAATGGAAAGTGGGCTCAAAGCTTGGGATTCTTTGATTCTGCTCTAGTTGTTAAAAATGCTTAAGCTCATCTCATCTCACATAGCTCATCGCTAGTTGTCGCCAGTACATCTGGAAAAACTAGAAAATTTTCATGAAACCATGTGATCGAATAATAAATCCAAACATTGGGAAAGTTTTGGGTCACGTGACTTGTTTGTTAATCGTAATTGATCTCATTTTTGGACGTCTCGTGACTCAAGAGTGCAAGGGTGTTCCAGGTTTAAGCACAGTTCGAATGCCATTAAAGTTGTTGCAGTGTTAGCCTGATGGTTTCAAATCAATTGTACTATGATTTTTTCACCAGTTTCAGTGCTGTTCTCGTCTCACTCTTTTCTGCTCTTTACTTCAAACCTGTTTCTTTCCGCCCTTCCGTCAGGCACAATTTGCATCTGGGTTCTAGACGTTGGCGTAAGTGAGGCGAAAGCGAAGTGACTTCCTTTCTCTACGGCCTTGCAGCAAAAACGATTCTCAGTAAAGTCTTGCAGCGCAAATCGCTGGCGGTGTGGCAATCTCTAACAGCACCGATTGTTTCATGTTTCGATCCAGAAAACAAATAGCGCTGCATAGATACTCGAAGCAAACCGACGGTTTCAGGATGAAACAATGCGTATCATGCATGTTTCCGGCTGGTGGCATGCGTATCCGGAGATTCCAGAGGAAAAATGGGGTTTTAGTCGACGGTTCCCGTTAATAAGGTGGTCTCACTTTATTTGTTTACTCTCTACCCGATCCGTCATACAGTATGAATGCAAGAAAAACCTCGCCTTTCTTCAGCACGGCGGGCCAGTGCGAGATCTGAGAGGATAGTGCATACCTTTCGACTTTGAGGCGACCTCTTATGGCTGGGAAGTGTTGCCTTGTGGTGTTTCGAGGTTTGTCACATTCGATAGTGGGTATAATTCATTAATTAGATTGTATCGAGAAGCCAAACAGGAATTTCAAGACATGAAACCATAGTCGTCCTGATCAGAAGAAATGGGGAGGAATAGTGTTGCATAGCGTCCAGACGTTGTGAGAATTGCAGCGCGAAGAAATATCTGTGTGTGTGAGTAGTGCAGCGCCAACAATAACAATAAGAACCATTGTGCTTTATTTGGTCATGTGATCTTAATTTATGTCATTTAGTACGATTCGGTTGAATTTCTTTGTATTTTGATTTCAAAGTCGCCAACATCTACTGAGCGCTTCCCGAGGGAAACACGATTTTGAACGGTAAAATTCTAGCCATCTAGGTAGGAATCAGTTGCTATCCAGTATCCACGACACCCAAAAAAACAAAAAGAAAAGAGGGAAACAGGGGCCCCATTTGGTGTTTCGTGTAGAATGATACTCGAACGTTGTGATCAAAAAAAACAGCACTAGCCTGATTAGACAGTAAATTGTCATTCCGATCAAAAAATAGAGTCCACATCAGCCGCAGGTATATATCGCTTTCTTTCTAAGACTGCTTTATTTATTCTCTTTTTTTTCCTCCGTATTATCACGTGATCATCACTACACCGTACATAGCGAGATCTTAACGCTTACCCGGCCACCTTTTCCTGCCTTCTCGTAATTTCCATCTGCTGAGAATCTAACACATTTGAGAAAAGTTCCACTCGGCTCTGTATATCTACTTAACGGTGGCAACTCTTGAATCACATACACCAACTATAAAGAAACAAGAAATCATGTCTTTGAAACGTATTACAAAGGAGCTCAACGACTTGGGAAGGTATGTTTGATGTCACTTTTCTCGAGGCTTTATTCAGCGGTCTTTCTGTCTACAAAAAACCGCTGCCAAGAACCGATTTGTCACAGGGTTTCATTTGCTGTCTGGCTTGGGAGGCTTTGTGATTGTAAGGAAGAGAGTTTCAGAGCCAAAGATCTGCTTCTTTATCGAATCAGAATCGCCCTCTTTTGAGTTGCTACCCTTTCTTGTGCAACGGGACGGAATTGTTTTGTTTGTTCATTTAACAATTTGACTGAATTAAGCGATCC